>CM071600.1:99956045-100471045 GCA_036435485.1 Saposhnikovia divaricata | reverse complement strand
GATTATTCACAATATATAATATTTAGACAACATGTAAACATTTAAATGATTCTCAATAAAATAGGCCAGAAATAAATGTATATACTTCAAATAAATATTTTCAGTATACACCAACAATCTCCCACTTATACTCAAAATATTCTATGAGTATATCAGTGTTTATTTAATCCACTATTACACAAAAAACTATGTGTCCATCCATCTGACTCCTATCGCTTCCACATGCCTGTCAAAAACTTTGGCTGGCAAGCTCTTTGTGAAAGGATCTGCCCGGTTGTCTTCTGATGATATGTGAGCCACAACTATATCTCCTCGCTTTACGATTTCTCGTATGAGATGATACTTACGCTCAATATGTTTAGCTGCTTTGTGATCTCGCGGTTCCTTCGAATTTGCCACAGCACCAGTGTTATCACAATACACTGTCAAGCTCCTAGGCAAATTAGGTACCACATCCAAGTCCAAAAGAAAGTTCCTGAACCATACAGCCTCCTTTGCAGCCTCAGAGGCCGCCACGTACTCGGCTTCCATGGTAGAGTCTGCAATGCATTTCTGCTTTACACTCCTCCATATAACGGCTCCACCTCCCAAAGTAAAAACATATCCCGAGGTCGATTTCCTCTTATCCCTATCTGATTGGATATCTGAATCAGTATATCCCAAAGGAAATAGATCTGAGGCCTTGTAAATTAACATATACTCCTTAGTCCTTCTCAGGTACTTGAGTATAGTTTTTACTGCACTCCAATGTTCCTGACCTGGGTTCGACTGATATCTACTAACCATGCCTACAGCAAAGCAGATGTCAGGCCTCGTACATAACATAGCATACATTAAGCTTCCACATGCCGAAGCATAAGGAACTGCTTTCATGCTCTCTATATCCTTAGGTGTCGAAGGACACTGCTCCTTGGATAGAGCCACTCCATGCTTAAAAGGTAGAAAACCTTTCTTAGAGTTCTGCATGTTAAAACGAGCTAATACTTCATCAATGTAGGGCTCTTGAGATAAATCCAACATCCTTTTCTTGCGATCCCTTATTACTTTGATCCCAAGGATGTATGCCGCTTCACCTAAGTCCTTCATTTCAAATTGTTTGAACAACCATGCCTTTACTGATGACAACATCTTAACATTGTTTCCAATGAGTAAAATGTCATCTACATACAGTACTAGAAAAACCACTGCATTACCCTCACTTCTCTTATACACACATGATTCGCTTGGACTTTGATCAAATCCATATGACTGGACTGCCTGATCAAAATGAATATTCCAGTCCCTAGAAGCTTGTTTTAGTCCATAAATAGACCTCTTAAGCTTACAAACAAGATGCTCTTGGCCTTCCTTAATGAATCCTTTTGGTTGTTGCATATAGATGGTTTCCTCAAGACTTCCATTAAGGAAAGCTGTCTTGACATCCATTTGCCAAATCTCATAATCGAGATGAGCTGCTATAGATAAAAGAATCCGGATCGACTTAAGCATAACAACCGGCGAAAAGGTTTCCTCATAATCGATCCCTTCTTTCTGAGTATACCCTTTCGCAACAAGTCGTGCTTTCCAGGCTTTCACCTTTTTGTCAGATCATCTTTTCTTCTTGTAGATCCACATTCATCCAATGGGTTTTACACCTTTGGGTGGTTCCACGAGCTCCCAAACTTGATTAGAATACATAGATTCCATCTCAGATTCCATTGCCTTTTGCCAAAGATCTGCATCTTTATCTAGAATTGCTTCTTCGTATATCCTGGGATCCTCATCATGTTCGCCAGAGACCAAGTCCGAGGACTCTCCCAAAAACATGAATCTATCAGGTTGTTGAACAACCCTCCTACTACGACGAAGCACCGGTGTGGTATTAGTGACAGGTTGTGCATTTTCTTGTGGTTGATCTACTTGTACTATTGGCACTTGGGGATTATCTGTCCCTCCCACTAGTTCCTCTAAAACGATACTACTCATGGGTTTGTGGTTCATTATATAGTCTTCTTCTAAGAATCTAGCATTGGTGCTAACAATGATATCTCGATCCCTAGGACTATAAAATGAATAACCTTTCATTCCCATGGGATAGCCTACAAACAGCCTTACTTCTGTACGAGATTCTAACTTGGTCGCGTTCTTGTTCAGCACATGTGCTGGACAACCCCAAATCCGAATATGTCTTAGACTTGGTTTGCTACCAGTCCACAATTCTATTGGAGTCTTGGGAACCGACTTAGAAGGTACCAAGTTTAGAAGGTAAGCCGATGTTTCTATAGCATATCCCCAGAACGACTTGGGTAAAGCTGAATAACTCATCATCGATCTAACACTTTCTAAAAGAGTCCGATTCCTTCTCTCTGCTACACCATTCTGCTGAGGTGTGCCAGGTGCAGACAACTGGGATGTGATCCCATTTTCTGATAAATATTCCCTAAATTCTCCAAGCAAGTATTCGCCACCACGATCTGATCGTAGTGACTTGATACATTTTCCAAGATGTCGCTTCTCCGCACTTGCTTTGTACTCTTTGAATTTTTCAAAGCACTCAGACTTACGGCGCAACAAATAAATGTACCCATATCTAGAATAATCGTCTCCACTGCCAACGAGCCTAATGGCCCATCTACTACCAGTCTTTGAATCCTCCTCAAGTTAATATGACCTAATCTTAAGTGCCAAAGATATGTTTGGTTCAATTCAGAAGGTTTCTTTCTTTTATTTGAGCTAGAAAGAATGTTATTAGTTTCCTTATGTTGCAGCATTGGTTGGATAGGATTAATAATATATAAATTGTCTTGCAATGTACTAGAACATATAACTCGTTTATTCATCATAATAGAAACATTACGATCCAAACAAACATTATAACCATCCATGGCAAGTTTAGAAACCGAAATTAAATTCCTTCTAAACGAAGGTACATAAAGACAATTGTTCAAAACCAAAATCCTATCATCGCCAAAAGATAATGTAATTATTCCAACTGCAACTACTGCTACTTTCGTAGCATCTCCCATGAACACATATATCTCGCCATCTCTAAGCATTCTGGATTGCTGGAACCCCTGCATAGAGTTACAAACATGGTCAGTGGCTCCTGTATCTGCACACCAAGTGCTCGTAGATATAGCCGCTATATATGTTTCTGTAACTAGAGAAAGAGACATACCAGTATTGTTTGTCTTCTTAGGAAGAGGACAATCCTGTTTCCGGTGACCTGACTGCTTGCACCTGAAGCACTTGCCCTTGGGCTTTTTCACAGTACCTTGAACTCCCACTGCATTAGCAACCTTTCCAGCTTTCTGTGTCTGAACCTTTTTCTTCTTCTTGCCTTTCGGCTTAGAGGAAGAAGCTTTCTCAGCCACATTCACTTGAACATTCTGCTTAAAGAGTCCTTCAACTGCCTGAAGTTCTATCAGAAGTTCCGCGAGACTATACATCCTTTTGTTCATGGTGTAATTCAAGCGGAACTGCTCAAAACTTTTGGGCAGACTCATAAGGATGATATCGATCTGGGTTTCTATAACGACCTAGAAAATTTCGTATTTAAAAAGTTCTTATTTAATATTAAATGTGAATTATATTATGTGAATATTGTTGAGAAGGTCAAATATATGTGGCATCGTGTTTATATATTTATGTGAGGATTTATGTGTGCCGTGTAAGTCTGTGTAATTTTTTTTATTTATTTGTATTTTGATGATTAAAATCTATTTAAATCATGCATTATTGATCTTACGAGATTTTTATAAAATCATTGGAGTTGATAAAAATCACGAAATCTTTTGTGAAATTATCTTTGTATAATTATTTAGTTTTTAAAAATATTTGGAGAAATATTTTGGGTGTTAAAGTATTTTAAAATGATTTTAAGAGTTATAATGCATTTAAAGGATCAAGATTTGAAAAATTCATATTTAATTCATTATTGATCCTAAAAATATTTTAAAAATATGTGGGTGATCATAATTTTATACTCTTCATTTTAAAATTTCAAAATTTATTGTTTCACCCATTTGTTTTTATTTAATTTGGATTTTTAAGAGTGATTTTATTTATTTTTCAACAAAGTATGATTTCTAATTCTTTTTTTTTCCCAATCCTTTAAATTCCGAATTTAATTTCATTTTTTTTCCAAAACCCAAACACCAGTCTCTCGAACTCTCTGGTTCTTTCTCTCGACAATCTCTCTCTCTCACTCAAAGTTTTTCTCTCTCGCGTAGTGTGTATGTATGCAGAGTTGTATGTATGTGCTGAGTGTGTAATTGATGAGTGTATTGTGGTGTGTATAAGCCCAATTTTGTGATGTTGATGTCCATTTTAGAGGCCAATTAATCTTTATCCCTCTCCTTTACACCCCTCTCCGGCAACCATACTATTACGGTGTGTGTGTGTGTGTGTGTGTGTGTGTGCTTTATGGGGAGATTTCGGTTTCAAAATCGTGTTTCTACTATGGCGTTGCTGGACAACGATTGGTGCTATGTGCGTGTGTTGTGTTCTTGAGGAGTACAGTACGTTAGCTGCAATTATGAGTGTTTGTGTTTCAATTAGAGTGTGTACATAAATGACATATACGTTGTGGTGTGTATGTATCTAACAGCTAGTGAGCGGGTGGGTTTAGCCGAGTGTGGTGCAGAGCAGCAGGTGTGCGTGCGTGGCTTAAATTGTGGTCAAGTTTGGGGGTTTTGTTGGGCTATTTGATGTGAGATGGTGGTGGGATTCAGTTGGGTTGCGACTTGTGAGTGTCCAGGTGTACGATGAAGACGTGAGGGATTCTTCAATTTCTGTGTAAACCGGGTTTAATTAAGCTATCGTGGTGATATTTTCTGCAGCGTGTTTGTGCATATTAGGTAGTTGTGTATAATGTTTATGCTCGGTTATAAGTGGGACTAGAGGAAAGTAAAGGCTGTAGAGTACGTTGCAGGGGATGGAAGGAGACAGGGGTGAATAAGGTTGTGCAGAGGTGTAGTTGCGGTTCGAGTTCGTTGTTAGGTGATTTCAGGATTTTGTTTTATTTGGTGCAGCTGAGTGTTCGACTATAGTTTGTATATGGGTGGTTATGGGAAATGTGGTGCTGTATGTTGGAGGCCAAGAAAGGAGAGGTTTGTAGTGAGGCTGTCATTGTGGGTATTGAGAGGGAAAGAGCTTAAGCCTTATGGTAAGTTAGAGGAGAGGCTGTGCAGGGGAATTGATTCATATGTCTTGTTTTAAATGTTGGCTTTGCCGAGTGAGGGAGTTTTTAAATGGTTACATACTGAAGTGGTAAGCAGTGTAGGATTACATGTGTGTTGAGTTGGGGATCTTAGAGGAAGCATTTCTCTTGTTAAACGACTTGAGATGTAGAAGGCTTGTTCCTACTATCGTAACTTATAACACTATTATGCACGGTCTCTGCAAAATAGGCAATTTAGAGGATGCTAGGAAACTCAAAGATGAGATGATCTATCACAGGATTGCTCCCGACGTTTTTACTTATACTACTCTGGTGAATGCTTCTTGGAAGACTGGAGATTTTCCAATGGCTAAAGAATATTTTGGTGAGATATTGCGTAAAGGGGTGCAGCCGGATCAGTTGCGTATACAACTCGAAGAGTGGGCGGACTGAAGCTTGATGGTAAATTCAGTATATTTAATCTGCAAGAAGAAATGCTAGAAAAGGGGTTGCCACCAGATTTGATCATTTATAATGTTTATACATATAAGTGCAAGAGTGTAGGATTATATGTGCAGGGGAAATGTTTATTTTGAACTTCAAATTATTAATTTAGTAAAGTTTAATTGATATGTTCAAATAATTGTTAGATTATCGCTGTTGAGATATTGGTTTGGGTATGGACTTATGTGTATTGGATTACTGCAATATTTTGAGAATGTAATCACCATGTGTTATAAGTGTCCACGATATAGGGTACGTTGGGGTCGAACGAGTTAGACAGTTAAGTTTATAAGCGTATTAAAGTAGTACTTTACCTGTGTATATGTACGAATAGGAGGCCAGTTAAGAGCCAGTACAAGTATTAAGGGGTAATTTGGAGAAGAAAGATAAGCTCGGAGTTGATCGGTATGTTCGTGTAAAAGCAGATCGTGATAAAAGAAAAACGGATGTACGATCGAGTAGAGGCGAACGTGTAAAGAACTAGAGACTGATGGAAAGTAAAAAAAAAAAATTGAAGTATTGGAATTGGAAACTTCATATATCGAGGCAAGTGTTCTTGCTATTCACTTATTGTTCAAGTGATGCAATTTAGTTTATTTGTAGTATATGATGATTTGGCCAAGTATAGATGGTAGATGACATATTTACTTTTTCAAATAAATGTGATGCTGTTTATCTCCCCTACCCGTAATTCAAATATCCGATTTGCAAAGAATTTTACAAATAACCTTTCTCGCTCATTATTCTATCCCTGGAGTGCCATTTCTTCTATTTTCGTTAAGATGATTTAAGAATTCCCTAAAGAAAGGAAATTCAATATTTTAAACTCTTATGAAAACCTGCTAGCGAAACTCTTTCTAGCATATTTTACCAAAGGACCCCTCATTTAGAAAAATGTTTCCTTTCAAATTGATCTGAACTGTTCCATATTTGAGTTGTTTTTCAAACAAATGTGTAAGCCATTTTAAATGCTTATGGAAACTCAAACTTTTCAGTGAGCCTAGTATTCGATCATACTTTCGCTTTAACTTAAAGTTTTGATGGTTTAGAATCTTATCGCAATGTATATCTTTTATGTGCTCAAGTGAAATTTCTCTTTAGATAAGTTGCTGAAGTTATAGATTCCAATTATTCATATTCGTCTTGTTGATATTTATTCGAATTGTCATCCTTTATGTTCGTCACCCTAGGTAGTATCGAACTTGTCGATATCTGTTAAAAATCTTGATTTCTCGTTTGCTCCATGTAGTGTATCATACTTGTCGATGCTATACGATGCTATTGTTTCTTATTAACTCTTAATCTTGAGTTGTTATTCTGGACGTGAGCTTCCTGTTGTTTGGATATCAAGGGTTGTCGATTATTCCGACACCTAGTGTGGATGATATAGAATTGGAAATGTTTTTAAAATTGGCCCTTGGGGCGTAAAACCCTTCGGGGTGGGACCATATTATGGTCAGAAGTTAAGGCCAATGTGTGCCATGGATCCAATTAAGGACATTGCTGTGTGCGTTTGTCCGGGGTTAGTGCGTGACTGATCAGCAGCCTAACCTTACTATTTTTTTATATATATATAAAAAAATTCCAATTCTAATTTATATGTTGAGACTGGGTTGTTTTGACACCCAATTCTCTTGAGGTTTATTTCAAATAGATCTTGCTATCAGAATTTTGATCAGTTCTAATTGTTATTACACCCCATTCCAGTGACACAATGTTGGTCCCTCATGGTAATAAAAATATTTGACTTAGTTGATACTTTTCGATACATATGATAATTCTTCTCGACTTATCAGAACTTATTACTGTTGTTGATATTATATCAATATTTGTACTTGCTGAGCGTTTTTGGCTCACTCTTGCTTTGTTTTCCCTCCCCTTTCAATTAGGGATAAGGAGTGGATACCTGTGCATTACAATTCAACTGAGAGCAATGGTGAATCCTTTAAAGGTTAGATACAGAGCCAGCAAGAGTATATTCTAATTGGCTTGCACTATGGATCAGACAGCATAGAGGTTTGTATTTGGATTAGAGATAGAAGTTATAAAAAAAATTGTATAGCTTAGATTCTTGTTTCATACCATAACCTGGAATTGATCCTCGGTGAGGAGCCGTTGGTGTATTAAGTTTTATTTGTGATTGTGAATTGAAATTTGGTTTGGATTGAAATACAGGTGGAAGTCCAATTTACGAGTACTTCATGCCGAAATTTTCTAAAAATTCCCCTGTATCAAAGTTTATTTTATTATAAAAAGTATATTTTCTGTATTGGGAAGTCGGAGTGTTACAAGTTGGTATCAGAGCGACAGGTTATGGTCACTGAAACAAGTTAGGATGATTAGGTATATTTATTTAAGTGGGACGTTAGATAGAATGATTTAGGATAAGATTCGCCTTAAGATATTAGGACGCTTGTTGCGACGTTATTTAGTATTTCGACATATAGCGTGACCCAGAATTCGATTCATTCGAAGGTACGACTTTGGACGAGGAAGTTGATTCGGCGCCATCTACATTAAATAGACGATTGAAGTTACCAGCTTGGAGGATGCTACCTATAGACCTTCACGTATTATCAAAAATTTTCTTTCATGACTCTAGTTACATTGTGAACGTTTAAGAGAATGTGAAAAGAGTATAAGCAAGATACGAAATGGGATTATTGGCATGTGTTGTGGAAGGGGTGTAGCGGTTCACTACGAGCCATGGATTTCATTTAATTTATTGTCTAAGGAAATTCAACATTCTACCCTATTTTCTTTGTTTTGTTAGCACCATATTACATTGATAATCAACTATACTTCAATTGAGGATGAATTCTCCAGATTAACTTAAACACATTCTTATTCTTTCGGAGATACCTCTATTTCCCAAGGGTTACTTGATTCAACATTATACCCATAAACTTTTGAATTTTTTTCTAATTTTTTTTCCCAGAATACTTAACCTTATTTATTATGACTGGGATGAACAACCCTATGTATGTAGGGGATTCAGGGACATCTTATCTATGTGATAGAAGTCTGGTGGGACGCCACTGATTGTGTTTGTCATGAAAGTACAGAAGGTTGGCCATCTTTTGTACTAGGGCGCTTGACCTAAGTGACAAATACAACCTGATAATAGTTCAAAGATCATATTGATCACTCAGTTAAATCATTTTTTTTCCATAAAGTTTTATCTGACAAAAATCCATTGTACATTCATATTGATACCTACTCATTCTATTGACTTCCTTTGTCAGAAATTCGGATTATTTTGGACTACCAGTGATGAAAAGCCGTGAAGATAGACGCGACGACATCCTAAGTGGTCAAAGCTGCGATTAAGTGATGAAGAATTGGTTGAGCAAGATTGAGAAGTTGATGCTAAACAGAGATGACATATCAAATTGGATTGTTTATTGGATCGACAAACACTTGTACAAGATTCGAGATTACTGAAAATTGAGAAAAATAAAGGAGCAGGTATCAAGTGCATAAGATTACAGATTTTGTTAAAGGTTAGAAAGAGAATGATGATGAAGATGTTTGGTAGGTGACAATTAGTGCGGATGATAGGTTGTCTTGGACATTTATTTAATTTTGAAAAAGTAGTAAATGGAACATTATAAGATTCCGAATATTTTGAAACCCGTTGTTGGATATAAGATTTTGATCCCAGGAAGGATAATCAGAGTAGAGCATAATGAAGCAGGACAGATTTGTTTGTAAAGACTATCAGAAGGAAATTAATAAAATTGAATTAGAAGTAAGATGATTGTGTTGGAGTGACTGGTGTGAACTCAATTTGAAGAGTCGTGATTATTAAGAGTAGAAGAGAGTCGACTAAGATGGAACAAGCTGAGAAGAAGAGGAAGACAATGAACCATGGAGTTTCAGAAGCGTTTCAACAGAAGGCGTGTAATTCAGTTAAGGGAAAAATGTAGAATTTAGAAGATTAGAGCAGGGAGAACGGGGGCACAGTAGATGCCCTCATAATGAGAATTAGTAATACAAAAAGTTGCAAATGTAGTTGAATAGAATAGTGCGGTAATAAGTGATAGAATCAGAGACCAAAAGTTGTGTGCCATAAGCGGGGGAAGATAAGATGTGTTGCCAAAGATTTTATCATATCAGTACTAGTGGACCCTATAGTGAGAGTCACGGAACTGTTTTCCGTAAATTACTAGGAAGCTAGAAATTCATTATGACTATGCAGGATGCTATCAAGAATTTGAATGTGATGGTAGTGAAAAGAGTTAAGTGCGATTCAGGATTGGATTGGGTAGCTAACTACGAAGTACAAACAAATTGAAGGACAAGAAAGTGAGATTGTGATTTTTAAGGGATGTAAAGTGGTGATGTGAGGTCGAAAGCAGATAAAGAAGTCTTAACGAGCATGCAAATAAAAGATTATTATACAAGATGCTGAAGTTGTTTTGCACAGAAAGAAATATCAGAATGAAAATAGTTAAAACGAAGCAGATTTCAATGATTAAAATTTTCAAATGAATAATTTGATGGATTAACCGAATTGTAACCAGGTAAGGATGAAGAGTTTGTTTGTTATTCATTTTCCAAAAATAGAATTAGTTTCAAGGAGTTCAATATTGAATGACATCAATGGAAATATTGGAGTTAACAATTTTATTAAAGGATCTTCGTAAAAGAAGGAATAGTAATACTCAACGTATCTCAAAAGGAAGATTATGCGCAAGATTTCTAAATAAGAGTTTTGGATAAAAAGGAATCAAATTTTAAGACATGTGGTTATTAATAAAAGAATTAAAGTGAATTTGTGAAGATGGAGCTGTAATGAATTGAGAAAGGCCCATAATGCTAGCAGAGGTCAGAAATTTTATAGGATGAACCAGGAACTACTAAAAGTTATTGAAGGCTTTTGTCCAGATAGCCTCATCATTAGATAGACGTGAAGAGAGCTTTTAAGAGCTATGGAGGATTAATAATTACTCTAGTGATAGTGAAGCTAGATGAGCAAGGGGACTTTGTGAATTACTTTGATGGTTCGTAGAAAAGGATTCCGAGTTGATTATTGAAGACGTATGACTAATGTGATGTATGTCAAGTCGAATTTTTCCAGATAATGAAAGTTAAAGTTCATTGGAAGTTGTTGGAGTGAAAGCGTTTTGTGATTGGTATTGAGGGGGGCTGTGACCCCATAATAATAAATATTACAAGCTAGTTAATCAAGATTTTATTCTTGTAGTAGATTATGTTAAAGTCAAGGTTGTGAAGTTTATTAGTTTTCAAAATTGTAAATATCGAGGATGAAAATGTCTTTATATGAGTGAGAATTGAGTTGTTAATTGAATTATGTTTGACGTGTATCTAATGACGTATGTGTTTGATTGTAGTATTCGATTTCAAGAACACGATCGAGAATGGATGACATGAAGTTTGGTTGACAGATTGAATCGAGATAACATGGATTGTTAATTGCCTGTTTACTGTAAGTCAAGGCATGGGTAGCAAGGTGTATGATTAAATTGAGATTGTGAATGAGTGGACTATAGAGATGCATTGGTTATGAATGATTGGGTTGGTATTTGAAATGATTATGCAGGGCATGGTCCATTATACGAAAAGGTCATGCCTGATTTTCTGTAGATCAGGTATTCGTTTAAGAGTAATAAATGTTTCGGATTAACGAAATTTGTAAGGGTAAGGTTTAAGTTTATGTTGGAGTAAGGGCTTACAGGATAATCCAATTGATGTATGAATTGATATAGAGGAATCCCAGAGTTGAAGTTACAACCGGGAAAGTGGAAGCGAAATGTTGAGGAGTACTTTTACTTATTTCCTTAGGATTGATTCTGAGGACAGAATCCTATTAAGGGGGGAAGGATATAACGACCTAGAAAATTTCGTATTTAAAAAGTTCTTATTTAATATTAAATGTGAATTATATTATGTGAATATTGTTGAGAAGGTCAAATATATGTGGCATCGTGTTTATATATTTATGTGAGGATTTATGTGTGCCGTGTAAGTCTGTGTAATTTTTTTTATTTATTTGTATTTTGATGATTAAAATCTATTTAAATCATGCATTATTGATCTTACGAGATTTTTATAAAATCATTGGAGTTGATAAAAATCACGAAATCTTTTGTGAAATTATCTTTGTATAATTATTTAGTTTTTAGAAATATTTGGAGAAATATTTTGGGTGTTAAAGTATTTTAAAATGATTTTAAGAGTTATAATGCATTTAAAGGATCAAGATTTGAAAAATTCATATTTAATTCATTATTGATCCTAAAAATATTTTAAAAATATGTGGGTGATCATAATTTTATACTCTTCATTTTAAAATTTCAAAATTTATTGTTTCACCCATTTTTTTTTATTTAATTTCGATTTTTAAGAGTGATTTTATTTATTTTTCAACAAAGTATGATTTCTAATTCTTTTTTTTCCCAATCCTTTAAATTCCGAATTTAATTTCATTTTTTTTCCAAAACCCAAACACCAGTCTCTCGAACTCTCTAGTTCTTTCTCTCGACAATCTCTCTCTCTCTCACTCAAAGTTTTTCTCTCTCGCGTAGTGTGTATGTATGCAGAGTTGTATGTATGTGCTGAGTGTGTAATTGATGAGTGTATTGTGGTGTGTATAAGCCCAATTTTGTGATGTTGATGTCGATTTTAGAGGCCAATTAATCTTTATCCCTCTCCTTTACAACCCTCTCCTGCAACCATACTACTACGGTGTGTGTGTGTGTGTGCTTTATGGGGAGATTTCGGTTTCAAAATCGTGTTTCTACTATGGCGTTGCTGGACAACGATTGGTGCTATGTGCGTGTGTTGTGTTCTTGAGGAGTACAGTACGTTAGCTGCAATTATGAGTGTTTGTGTTTCAATTAGAGTGTGTACATAAATGACATATACGTTGTGGTGTGTATGTATCTAACAGCTAGTGAGCGGGTGGGTTTAGCCGAGTGTGGTGCAGAGCAGCAGGTGTGCGTGCGTGGCTTAAATTGTGGTCAAGTTTGGGGGTTTTGTTGGACTGTTTGATGTGAGATGGTGGTGGGATTCAGTTGGGTTGCGACTTGTGAGTGTCCAGGTGTACGATGAAGACGTGAGGGATTCTTCAATTTCTGTGTAAACCGGGTTTAATTAAGCTATCGTGGTGATATTTTCTGCAGCGTGTTTGTGCATATTAGGTAGTTGTGTATAATGATTATGCTCGGTTATAAGTGGGACTAGAGGAAAGTAAAGGCTGTAGAGTACGTTGCAGGGGATGGAAGGAGACAGGGGTGAATAAGGCTGTGCAGAGGTGTAGTTGCGGTTCGAGTTCGTTGTTAGGTGATTTCAGGATTTTGTTTTATTTGGTGCAGCTGAGTGTTCGACTATAGTTTGTATATGGGTGGTTATGGGAAATGTGGTACTGTATGTTGGAGGCCAAGGAAGGAGAGGTTTGTAGTGAGGCTGTAATTGTGGGTATTGAGAGGGAAAG
The DNA here is from genome assembly GCA_036435485.1 of Saposhnikovia divaricata. NCBI lineage: Eukaryota > Viridiplantae > Streptophyta > Magnoliopsida > Apiales > Apiaceae > Saposhnikovia > Saposhnikovia divaricata. The sequence continues at coordinate 100,457,942 of CM071600.1, read as the reverse complement.
AGCTTAAGCCTTATGGTAAGTTGGAGGAGAGGCTGTGCAGGGGAATTGATTCATATGTCTTGTTTTAAATGTTGGCTTTGCCGAGTGAGGGAGTTTTCAAATGGTTACATACTGAAGTGGTAAGCAGTGTAGGATTACATGTGTGTTGAGTTGGGGATCTTAGAGGAAGCATTTCTCTTGTTAAACAACTTAAGATGTAGAAGGCTTGTTCCTACTATCGTAACTTATAACACTATTATGCACGGTCTCTGCAAAATAGGCAATTTAGAGGATGCTAGGAAACTCAAATATGAGATGATCTATCACAGGATTGCTCCTGACGTTTTTACTTATACTATTCTGGTGAATGCTTCTTGGAAGACTAGAGATTTTCCAATGGCTAAAGAATATTTTGGTGAGATATTGCGTAAAGGGGTGCAGCCGGATCAGTTGCGTATACAACTCGAAGAGTGGGCGGACTGAAGCTTGATGGTAAATTCAGTATATTTAATCTGCAAGAAGAAATGCTAGAAAAGGGGTTGCCACCAGATTTGATCATTTATAATGTTTATACATATAAGTGCAAGAGTGTAGGATTATATGTGCAGGGGAAATGTTTATTTTGAACTTCAAATTATTAATTTAGTAAAGTTTAAGTAAACTCGAACTATATAAATTGTTAAATGCTAATTGATATGTTCAAATAATTGTTAGATTATCGCTGTTGAGATATTGGTTTGGGTATGGACTTATGTGGATTGGATTACTGCAATATTTTGAGAATGTAATCACCATGTGTTATAAGTGTCCACGATATAGGGTACGTTGGGGTCGAACGAGTTAGACAGTTAAGTTTATAAGCGTACTAAAGTAGTACTTTACCTGTGTATAGGTACGAATAGGAGGCCAGTTAAGAGCCAGTACAAGTATTAAGGGGTAATTTGGAGAAGAAAGATAAGCTCGGAGTTGATCGGTATGTTCGTGTAAAAGCAGATCGTGATAAAAGAAAAACGGATGTACGATCGAGTAGAGGCGAACGTGTAAAGAACTAGAGACTGATGGAAAGTAAAAAAAAATTGAAGTATTGGAATTGGAAAATTCATATATCGAGGCAAGTGTTCTTGCTATTCACTTATTGTTCAAGTGATGCAATTTAGTTTATTTATAGTATATGATGATTTGGCCAAGTATAGATGGTAGATGACATATTTACTTTTTCAAATAAATGTGATGTTGTTTATCTCCCCTACCCGTAATTCAAATATCCGATTTGCAAAGAATTTTACAAATAACCTTTCTCGCTCATTATTCTATCCCTGGAGTGCCATTTCTTCTATTTTCGTTAAGATGATTTAAGAATTCCATAAATAAAGGAAATTTAATATTTTAAACTCTTATGAAAACCTGCTAGCGAAACTCTTTCTAGCATATTTTACCAAAGGACCCCTCATTTAGAAAAATGTTTCCTTTCAAATTGATCTGAACTGTTCCATATTTGAGTTGTTTTTCAAACAAATGTGTAAGCCATTTTAAATGCTTATGGAAACTCAAACTTTTCAGTGAGCCTAGTATTCGATCATACTTTCGCTTTAACTTAAAGTTTTGATGGTTTAGAATCTTATCGCAATGTATATCTTTTATGTGCTCAAGTGAAATTTCTCTTTAGATAAGTTGCTGAAGTTATAGATTCCAATTATTCATATTCGTCTTGTTGATATTTATTCGAATTGTCATCCTTTATGTTCGTCACCCTAGGTAGTATCGAACTTGTCGATATCTGTTAAAATCTTGTTTTCTCGTTTGCTCCCTATAGTGTATCAAACTTGTCGATGCTATTGTTTCTTATTAACTCTTAATCTTGAGTTGTTATTCTGGACGTGAGCTTCCTGTTGTTTGGATATCAAGGGTTGTCGATTATTCCGACACCTAGTGTGGATGATATAGAATTGGAAATGTTTTTAAAATTGGCCCTTGGGGCGTAAAACCCTTCGGGGTGGGACCATATTATGGTCAGAAGTTAAGGCTAATGTGTGCCATGGATCCAATTAAGGACATTGCTGTGTGCGTTTGTCCGGGGTTAGTGCGTGACTGATCAGCAGCCTAACCTTACTATTTTTTTTATATATATAAAAAAATTCCAATTCTAATTTATATGTTGAGACTGGGTTGTTTTGACACCCAATTCTCTTGAGGTTTATTTCAAATAGATCTTGCTATCAGAATTTTGATCAGTTCTAATTGTTATTACACCCCATTCCAGTGACACAATGTTGGTCCCTCGTGGTAATAAAAATATTTGACTTAGTTGATACTTTTCGATACATATGATAATTCTTCTCGACTTATCAGAACTTATTACTGTTGTTGATATTATATCACTATTTGTACTTGCTGAGCGTTTTTGGCTCACTCTTGCTTTGTTTTCCCTCCCCTTTCAATTAGGGATAAGGAGTGGATACCTGTGCATTACAATTCAACTGAGAGCAGTGGTGAATCCTTTAAAGGTTAGATACAGAGCCAGCAAGAGTATATTCTAATTGGCTTGCACTATGGATCAGACAGCATAGAGGTTTGTATTTGGATTAGAGATAGAAGTTATAAAAAAAAAATTGTATAGCTTTGATTCTTGTTTCATACCATAACCTGGAATTGATCCTCGGTGAGGAGCCGTTGGTGTATTAAGTTTTATTTGTGATTGTGAATTGAAATTTGGTTTGGATTGAAATACAGGTGGAAGTCCAATTTACGAGTACTTCATGCCGAAATTTTCTAAAAATTCCCCTGTATCAAAGTTTATTTTATTATAAAAAGTATATTTTCTGTATTGGGAAGTCGGAGTGTTACAATTTCCCCATCAATATCAGCACCAAGGATCTCCATCTCATTCAGATGAGACATCATCCTGAAAACATGATCCCTTATAGGTGTTCCTTCAGCCATCTGAGTGTTCATTAAAGCCTTCATTGCTACTTACCTAGCAGTCCTATTCTGTTCTCCAAAAAGTTCCTTGAGATTAAAGAGCATATCTGAAGCAGTGGGCATAGCCTGATGCTGATGCTGCAAAACACCCGACATTGCTGCCAGAATGTAACATCGCGACATCTCATCAGCCTTAACCCACCGCTTATAATACTCCTTCTCACTTTCAGGAGCATCTTCAGCAGGCTGATCTGGCTTGGGTTCATAAGTACAAAATTTGTACTCCTCAGCAGTCAACACTATGTCCAAATTACGTTTCCATTCAATATAGTTCGGTCCAGTAAGTTTGTTATCCTTAAGTATGGTGAATAGTGGATTAAAGCCCATAGTGATATAATCCTGAGAATCATACATGTAACACATAATCAGATAGTTGCATAAATCTTAAATCCTATTGGTTTCCTCTAACAATTAATTAAAATTAATGCACTAATATTTAAACACCATAAGTATCTGGTACGCCACGATGGGTGACATATATACCACTTAATTCGTTTAAATATTACTTCGGTCCTATTACTAAATAATACGCCACGTTTGGGTGGACTATATATTATCTTTCATAGCTAAGTGTATACCATTATCAAATCCTAAATTAATAGCAATAAGACCGGATGCCACCATTAAATATTTCAAATCAATAATCGATAATAGGATAATTCCCAGATCGGGGGGAGCATTGTCAAGAGGCGTCACTTAAGACCCCTTTCTAAACAGAATCATCCTTTCTCTCAATATCAAAAATCTATATTCAATCAGTGGTACCCTTCTAATTAATCGAATTCTATGAAACTTGGTATGCCACGTTGTGTGGCATGTATACCTTTCAATATTCGTAATTAATTTAGGAAGTTTGTCCTAGTAATATCCATAACACTACCTGACACCATAAATCATATGCCACGTTAGGGTGGACTATATATAATTTATATTTGTCTTAGTGTTAAAATTACATACAAACAATAATGGAGACCGTGGGATTTAATTCCTAATTAATTCCCTCACCCACTTAGTATTTTTATTTAAAATTGAGGAATTTTATCTAGCATGCATCGCCTTATGTTATTTAATCGCAGTCCACATGTATCAAAATACACAAAACACATAACATAACAGCATGCTATTCATGATTAAAGCATAATAAATAAATACTATGTCCATGTCGTCCTAATTATGTTAAACATGCAATTAAAAATAATTACACACATAATTAACAACACACATAATTAATTAATTAAAGCAATAATCAAAAAATCAGTGGAAATAATTAAATAAAATTTTCCACTATTATGGCCCTCTGAAAAAAAAAACAAACTTCCAGCCCTGTGTCATGCTGAAAAAACAGTTTTCTGCCAAGAATTGCTGTTGCGCAGGAACATCATGCGTTACAAGCTTCTGGCACCTGTTGCGCAGGCGCATCCTGCGTTACAGTCCCTTATCCAACTGTGGCGCAGGCCAGACCTGCGTTACAATCTTTAACAGGCTGTTGCGCATGTGGAACATGCGTTACTGCCTTCAAACCAGAATTTTTAAGTCGTGCGCCTCTTCCCTGCTGTCGCCAGACTTTCTGTGTCACTGTTCCTGTTCATCTTAATCAAAAATAAACTGAACCAGCAGCCTTCAACAGCTACGCAACGGATAAATTTTTTTCTCCGTTTTGATTTCCGATCGCACGTAATTGTTACAAAATACCGGATCTTACAAAATCCATCAAACAATTACATAAAAAATAGATCTAATACAAAACTAATTTTGCAAAATCTATTCTAACACGATCAACCCTCGTGTTTTACAACCACGATAAACCACGTGGAAACCAAACAAAATAACCACGATTAGACCATGTGGGATCCAAACACATAATTAAAATATACATGGCCATAATAGTGGATAACAACCTGCAAAACAGAATATACAAGCCTACCACTATATACATGCATATATAATTACGACATGGACATCGTATCAAAAATTGCAGAACCATTGAACCTAGCTCTTGATGCCAATTGTTGGGACAATCAGATCTTGGCACTGCGATTTTTGATACAGTAAATTAACGAGTATGAATAGAAAAGTCACCTTGTTAACGGTTGATTCCACGCTCTTCTATTGTATTCCCAAATTCCCTTGAGCGAAGTGTGGCCTTCGTCTTCTCAAGTTAACCTCTCTTCTTGCTCCTGGGTGGCTACAAAATTTTTCGACCAGCCCTAGCAAGAAGAGAATAGGAATATATATAGGGCTACAATAGGGATCATGGACAATTAGGTTGGGCCTTCTAATTACATCTTGGGCATAGCCCAATGTAATTAAATATTAATTCAATCCACTAAAGAATTAATATTTGCACTACCTTTCCCAATACCTTAATTTAATTAATTAATTCGGTTTCAATATTATTTGCTTATTAAATTCCCCATGTTTAAAATATCGCATGTCCATTAATTAAATAAATTACTGATAATTCATTTAATTAATATCTTTTATCCTTGATCATCCACTCAACCTTTATTTAATTATGCCGGAATAAATCCACCTGCAGGGTTTCACATAATTAAATCTTTTTGAGCTTTCAAGGGGACATCATTAACCCGAATATTATCAGGACATGGATTCCTTCAATAAATAATATTCACCATATATATTATTTTATCACCCAAAATATAATGAAATAAATCAAAAGAATTATTTCATATATAAATCAAAGCATGTAAATAATATACATGTGTCAATTACTATATCTGGATTAAGAACCTAAGCATTAATAATAACATAGAATCTTAGTTCACCTTCTTAATCAGTATAAGGGAACAATTCTAAATTTGATCCTGTTCAATATACACAAAGTATACTAGTATTATTTATTAGTCAATATAAACTAATCTAAATAATACTATAGCCATACCAGTGGATTGTCCAATACCACCTGTGCTGTGAACCTTATTATATTATATAAACCATATTTAATAATCTAATATTCAGTATCCCTAGGCCAGAAATAAATGTATATACTTCAAATAAATATTTTCAGTATACACCAACATGCGGAACCTACAAAAGGATAATTTTAAGCAATTTTGAATGTTATTGTTAAAAATAAGTGTATAATTATTCAAAAATACACAAAAATGGAACCAATAACAGTTGAAGATGAGATGATTTCCTGTCACAAATTTAAATTGGTCTCTCTTGAATGTTTACATAAGAGTAGGTGAATCAAAGATTCCTACAGTTGTAAGAAAATTACATTTTTATACATAAAATTTGAATTGCATTTATAAGATTTGAGATTATTGGCACTCAAAAAGCATATGCTCAACATATTCAATATCATCCAAACATATTGTTGAGTATTGAATACAGTAAAAGAATACAGAGGGGGGGTGAATGGATTCTTGAACTTTTCTTTGTTCTTGAATCTTTGCAACAAGATATGTGTTTAGTGTGTGAGATATGTAAGTGCAGATAACAAAGACATACACAGCACAATATCACTTTAATCTAATATTTTATTAGATAAAGATTTTGCTACAATCTGTGAATACAAATGGTAGTATTCTCAACTTCGGTTTTCTTAGAGAGATATTTCTTGTGATGTATCTTGAAAAACTTATCTGCTAAGGAAGTGAGGCTGTATCCTTATAGACATGGATACACCTACTTACTACAAATAAGGTAGGTAAAACAAACTACTTTCCAGTATGTCTATCTCATTTGAGTAAGAGTCCAAACGGCTACAGATTTGACTTTGCAAAGCCTGTTCAGATCCAATTCTTTAGCTCCTTGTCCCTTTGTCTTATCTCTCCAAGCTTCTTTGTAGGCTTTCCAATGTGCTTTATAGTACATAGTCAAATAAAGCATCTTGGCTTGTTGCAGGTTTCTGACTTGTACAATTCTTCAGTATTTTGTCTCCAAGAATGTATTCGAGAAGTGGCTAAGTGATTGATTCGAGAACTCGGATTGACTTAATCGATAACTCTGAGTTCTCGAATATTGTTATATTGACATATCGAATTACTTCTCGAATAGCTCTTTTCTCTGGGACTTCTTGAGATATCGAATAGAGCATTTTGACATATCGAATCCCTGAGATGTCGAATAGCTTCTTTAGTCCTTGAGATATCGAATAGAGCATTGACTTGTTGACTCTTACAGAACTCGAATGATGCTTTGACTTGTTGACTCCATGAGTTCTCGAATAGAGTAATAGACATATCGAATCTCTGAGATATAGAATGAGATATCGAACAGTGTATTCAGAGATATCGAATAGTGTCTTCTGAGATATCGAATCTCTGACTTCTCGAATAGACAAATGTACTTCTCGAATTGGTACTTAGGCAAACTCTTCATTTCTTCAAATCCCAACTGTGATTATTTGGCAGTCTTTATTTCCTTGCTTGAGGCATGAACCTTGGAACTTCTTTCAAGCATTATTCTTGACTTTATAAGTACAGTAACACAACTAGAATTTGATGCCTATTACAAGTACAGAACAAATAGAAACTCTACAACTAGAGGTTCCCTCAGTTAAGAGGTCATGTAGGTAATGCATAGCATTACACATACTTAGGCTTGTTATTAGATGTATTCAGGCATGCCTCTGTGACTAACAATCTCCCCCAAATTGTGAGTAAGACCCTTATTCACAATTTCATGTCTGATAACAAGCCTAACATACATAAAGATAAAACTTGACAGTACATGTATGAATTTTGATTAGCAATGTGGATAGAACTACAAGGTGAGTAATCTTACAGCCTATGATGAAGTACTAGCCATTGTCATTTGTTTCCCTTTCCATAGCTTTGGCTTGCAAATCATCATATGCTTTCTGTCTTCTTTCTTTCTCCTTCCTTGTATTCTCATCCATAGCTTTTATTATTTCTGCCATAGCATCCAGTTCTTCAAGCAAAATTGAGTCTTTGAAATCTTCAAGTACTGGTTTCAGAATGTTTGCAGGATAGTGGTTGAGTAGATTCATTCTGATGTGGACCTGATCCCCATTTCTCCTCCTATACTTCACCACATAGGGGTTAAACTGAACTCTACACAATCCCTTTGCCCTTAGCTTTTCTGCTTCAATCTCCAGTCTCTCAATTTCTTTCTCCCATGCTAGCCATTTCTCAAGACACTCTTTTCTGATTTTCTCCTTATGATCTCTCTTCAACTTCACAAAATCAATTAGCTCCAGCTTCCATACTCTTTCCACTTTATCTTCTGAGCTCAACAATGCAATGATTCTTTCTATGTCATGTAGTTTGCCCCAGTGTTGACATCCTCCTTGTTTGAATTTCTCCTCCCGTCCATCAGTATATTTGATCTCAAGGCAGTTATCAAAAATGGCAACATGATAGATTCTTTGAGCTTGTAAGAATTTCAGTTGGTCTTCATCAAAATCTTCATCTAGTGGTTGGAGTTTTAAGCCTGGATAGATTTTCAGAGTCCTTGACTTGGATAGCTTTGGTTTCCTTACAGCTTGTTTGAATTTGATCCTTTTGACATGGTTGCCTGGAAGTAGCATGTGACCTTTGTTTGTGGACCATTGTAGTATTCCATTAGCAGTATGCTTTTTGAAATATACAGATGGTTTCTTGACTTGAATCTTCTTCTCTTCTTGAGGTGGCAAGACAGTTGCAGAAGCCATAGATGTAGATTTTGGTAGATCACTACTAACAGCATTCACCCTAGACTTAGAGTCTTGTGATGTGGTGAGGTTACTGTCAGCAATGCCTAAGGCTTGCTGTTTTCCATTCTTCCTCTCATAGACTTTGCCTTGGTCATCATCCTTCTTATCATTGTTGTCTTTCTTTTTCTTCTTATCCTCATTCCCCTTATCACTCCTGTGATGACTCCTTCTCCCATCACTCTTGTCTTCATCTTCATCATCCTTATTTCTCCTTGGCTTGGCCATTTCTGGAATTACACCAGTTGCAATGTATGATCTCAGAATGTGCAATGCCTCTATCTCTTCAGCAGTACTTGTCCCCTTCTTCTTTTGCAGTAGATCAATGATGGCAATAATGAGTCTGTAATTTCGAGAAGTGAGATCATTGGGAATGACCAATTGTTTAATCTCTTCAATTCTGGTGCCAGACTGATAGATGATTGTCCATGGCTTCTTAATCACTTCTGGCAGCCTTGAAGGTTGGCCATTCCTCAAGTCATCATATAGACTCTTATTGTTTTCATTTACATTCCTCTTCTCTATGAGCTCAATCAGTGCATCTATCTCTGAATGTTTCAAGGCATGTAGAATTTTGTAGGTTAGATGCCAGATTCTGGATTTTGCTACCATCATTACTTCCTTGAGCCATGAGCTATCAACTTTTCTAGGTACCACAGTGAAGTAATCGATCTGATCCTTCAAGCTCCTTAGATACAATTGAGTGTCACCAGCCTGTTCTTTTGAGACTTTCAAAAACTCCAAGAATGCATCATCATGATAGACATTTGAGTTTGCAATTTCTTGTAGCTTGGCCTCAGTGACCACCTTCACTTCTACTGGCTTGGCACTTTTAGATATGGAGAGTGAAGGTTTATCAGATGGCATACTCCCTGCAACCACTGTGGTTGTGATAGTTTGCTTTTGACCACTGGAAGTGGTGATGTGCACAGTTGGTAGAGTGACAACTGGCAGAGAAGTAGGAGGCTCATCAACTTTGTCTTTTCCTTTGCCAGGCACATGAATTAGAGATTTTGAGGTTCTTTGATGACCACCTTCAATGATTTTGATGCCCTTTACTGGTGGTTTCTCCCCCTTTGTATTTGAGTTCCTTGATGTCCTCTTCTCCCCCTTAGGCTTGTTGTCAGGCACAGAGGCTGTAGTATTGACCTTTGGGGTTGAAGATTCTTCAGGTAGAGGGAGACCCATGTGCTTCATCATTGCAGACAACATTGATTGTTGATGCAGAAGAACATCAGCTGTGGTGGTGGCTTGAGTGTTCAACTGCTCAGTTAGAGTTTGTACCTTGTCTGTAAGATGAGCATTGGACTGGGTGAGAGTAGCTACCTCCTTTTCAAGTGCATCTACCTTACTGAATAATGAATTAGATTTGAAGCCAGACAGGGATTGTTCTTTAAGTCTCTGTACTTCAAATCTAGACAGCTCATGCACAGGAACCTCAGTGACCAGCTTGTCTCCATATTGATTTGCAAAGAGTGTCCTAAGCATGGCATTAGCGTCTGTAGTATGGTCAGATACAATTTGAAATTTGCTTCCTAGACCTGTGACTGTATCTTTAAGTAGAGCTAGACTATTATCCATCTTGGTGCAGATGGTGTTGCAGTGTCTGAGATCTTTGACCACACTGTCTAGTTGAGGAAATTTGGCATCAAAGGCCCTCTTTATCTCTTCTACTGAAGTGGCTGTCTTGTCACTCACTTTGTTGACTTCAGTTTTGACTCCCTTGCCAAGATAGTGTGCAGCCTTGAGGAAACCCTTGTAGGAATCATTGACAGCTTCATACACTTCACTAGGGGACAGGGATTTTGCATTTGAACCCAGTGAAGTGATGTATTCCTCTCTAAGATATTGAAGTGCTTCACTGAGAGTTACATCATACTTTCCTTGCATCCAGGCATCTACATTTCCATCTCTCTCAGCATCATCAATAATCTTGGCCTTCTGCATCTCCACATCATCCCTATGGCATAGTAGGATGGCTTCATAATCTGGATTTGAGATGTTGGAGGTGACAAGGTTCTGGGCTATTTTGACAAACTCAGGAATCTGATCCACAACATAGCTTTAGAGAGCTTCAATGGACATTTGTGGTGGAACAGACCCTGATCCTGAAGCACTGTCATGTTGCACAGGCTTCAGCCATTGGGACAAAAAGTGAGAGCTAGAGCTAGGCAAGCTAGACTCCTCAGTTACAGATGCAACTTCTGTAACCGGATGGAAAGACTCGCTACTGTTGTCTCCACAGAAGTGGGATGAGTTACAACAGTAGTTGACACAGGCACAGAGTCTCTAGTTAAAACTAGTGAATCCTCTGTGTTTGTAATGGTGTCATTAGGAGATGCCCCAGCATGCATTCCCTGACCATCTAAATGTGGTACCTGGGTGGTGAGCAAGGTGTCATGCACCAAGTCACTTGAATCCATTGGCTCATCAAGAGAAAAGAATTCTTGATGATCAATGCCTTGCTCCTCAATTGCTTGAGTTGCAGGCTCCAAAGAAATATGAGTGGTAGATTCTAGAAGAGAAGTGTGTTGTAGATTAGATTTTGGCAACTCCCCCTGAGAGATAGAGGGAGTTTCAATTGTGATGTGCTCTCCACTCAGTGTTGTGCCAGCCTTATCACTCCCATGTGCTGACTCTGTACAAGTAGGTGCATTGGGGAGGATGCTTGATTCTATAGATGCACCCTGTTGAGAGGATACATCTAGTGAGCTGTTTGCCCCTGATTTTACAACTTCAGCCATTTGGGTGACTAAAGAGGTGGTTTTAGACTTCTTCTTCTTCTTCTTTGGCCTTAGTAAGGGTGACTCAGGTTCCTCACTTGCTATGCCTAATTCTACAGCCAAGGCTGCTTCAGTTAAGATTTTTAGAGGTTCAGAAGCAACCTGTTTTCTCTTCTTTTTACTAACATCACCCTTTTGAGAGGATGATGCAGTTGTCTCTGTGTTTGGTAAAGTGTTTGGCTGAGAGGGTTGGTTAGCAGGCCCTGGGTTAGCTTTTTGCTCTACTTGCTTGGGCCTAGCTAACTCAAATTTTGAGGCACATATTGGCATGTTGTGGGGGTAAGTCCTAAATAAACTCTCCATAAGGGGAGTTATTTTGAGCCTTACATCCACATCATTCCTAGTCTCCAAGCTACCAAAAATGAGTTTGGTCATGGATTTCGGATAGCCTATTCTATTTTTGTCTAACCCAGGCAATTCAATCAATTTAGCATCTATGAAATTAAGTACAGATTGAATAAAGCGAGGGAAGAAAATTTCATTACCTCTCTTGGCTGAGTTCTTACCAAGTCTCCCATACAATTCTTGCATTATGATCAAACCAACATCAATCTTTCTCCCATATGCTAGAGCATATCCTATTTGTTGAACAGGTGTGCTGATTTGATCAAAGCTGGACTTCCTTGCTGTGAAGACTTGAAGAAGAGTGGCAAAGACATAGCTCCATTCCTTCCTCAAGTACTTCCTATTCAAATTTCCAAGCTTGATTCTATCTGAGTAGTTGATAAAATCAAAGAAATCTTCCAATTCCTGATCCGTTGCTTGACTGTCATACACTCCTTGTTGTAACCCCAGTGCTTGATTCATATTTTCAGTAGTGATGGTGATTTCCTTGTCCTGAATCTTGCAATAGATTACGTATGAAGTTATTGCATTCTATAGGGCCACGACCTCCACAGTAGAAGTTCACCAAAACTGTTCTAGTAAATCTAGATACAGAGTTGGGTTGGCTGAGAGTGCATCCTTGATGTATGATTCAGCCATCCATCGAATGAAGCACTTAAAGTTTGCATTGGGTGCTTCAACATCGTTGGTTATTGATATGAAATTGGTGTGGGTAGGAATTGTGAGTTGGGTATTTGCCATTGTTACACAGAGAGATGAGAAGAGAATGAAGGTTGAAGAAGAAATTTAGCTTTTGACGTTAGGGTTTACAGAGGTTTTGGAACTTTAGCTGCCTGAGAAATCGAATGAAATGATTTGAACAGTTGTGGAATTGTATAAATGTGAGTGACTTGAGTTGTCGATTAGATATAAGTTTTGTATCGACAAGTCAGTCATTCGAGAAGTATAAAACAACTATTCGATAAGTCAAGAAAGGCTTATTCGATATGTCAAGCAGTTTGTAACTCACAGCTAGCAGTTATTTAACTCAGAAAATAATTCTAAGCTAAATAAAATATGTTTTTATGAGCGAAATGAAATTTTGAATATAAATCCAAAAAGCGATTAAGTGTCAGCGAGAAATCAGCCTTTTCAAATGATTCGATAACTCAAATACAGTATTCGAGAACTCCATCATTAGAGAACTAAAATACTCTATTCCAGAACTCAAAGTGTGCTATTCGATTTCTCCAAAAGACACTATTCGAGAACTCAGGAGGGTTCTTGATAGGCCTATTCGAGAACTCGAGCCATGACAGAATAATGAACCATTCGAGAAGTCTGACTTATCGAACTATACTTTTCACTCATAAAATTCAATTTTCACTATCTTTTAAAATTTACCAGAAATATTCACTGAAGAATATTCTACTAAATTAAATAGTGATTCTCTCAAAATTTCACAGAAATTTCAAGCTAAAGATGTATGATTTTCAACATATGCAGCATTGTGGAATATTTATAAATCATAATCCAGCCAATACTTACTTTAAAAATATTGAGCATTTGATAAAGTAAGTATTTACTGCTGCAACAATCTAGTTGATATATTCACTCAGCCAGAATTTGAAGAATTCAGCATTCCAATCTCACTAACCAACCTTGTAAAGGTGGCTTCATCTAATGGCTTAGTGAATATGTCAGCTAGTTGTTTCTCTGTGGGAACATAATGTAACTCAATGGTTCCATTAGTTGCATGCTCCCTTATGAAGTGATATCTGATGTCAATGTGCTTTGTCCTAGAATGATTGACAGGATTGGAAACTATAGAGATTGCACTTGTGTTGTCACACATGATTGGAATTCTTTCCAACACAAATCCATAACCTCTAAGTTGGTTTCTGATCCAAAGCACTTGAGCACAGCAACTTCCAGCAGCTATGTACTCAGCTTCAGCTGTGGAAGTTGACACAGATTGTTGTTTCTTGCTGTACCAAGAGACTAACCTTTGTCCAAGAAACAGGCAGCTACCTGAGGTGCTTTTCCTATCCACTCTGCATCCAGCATAATCAGCATCAGAATAACCAACCAGATTGAACCCTGTGTCCTTAGGATACCATAACCCCAAGTTTGGTGTGCCCTTCAGATATCTGAAAATCCTCTTTATTGCTATCATATGTGATTCCTTTGGATTTGATTGAAACCTTGCACACAAGCATGTTGCAAACATGATGTCTGGCCTACTAGCAGTGAGGTAGAGTAGAGAACCAACCATGCCTCTGTAGATTGAGATATCTACCTTCTTGCCCTTACCATCTTCATCTAACTTGGTAGCAGTGGCCATGGGTGTCTTTGCAGGTGAGCATTCTTCTAAGTCAAATTTCTTCAATAGATCCTTGATGTATTTGGTTTGACTTATAAAAATGCCATCCTTCCTTTGACTCACTTGCAGCCCAAGAAAGAATGTTAATTCTCCCATCATACTCATCTCATATCTGCTCTGCATGAGCTTAGAGAATTTCTCACACAGCTTCTCATTTGTAGAGCCAAATATGATATCATCCACATAGATTTGAACTAAGATAATATCATCACCATGTTTCTTGTAAAACAGTGTCTTGTCTAGTGTGCCTCTAGTGAATTGATTCTCAAGTAGAAATTGTGACAATGTGTCATACCATGCCCTAGGAGCTTGCTTAAGTCCATTCAATGCTTTAAGCAATCTGTAGACAAAGTGAGGGAATTGTGGATCCTCAAAGCCAGGTGGTTGTTGCACATATACTTCTTCTTCCAACTCCCCATTCAGAAATGTACTCTTGACATCCATTTGATAGACCTTGAAATTAGAATGTGCAGCAAATGCCAAGAAAATTCTGATGGCTTCTAGTCTGGCAACAGGGGCAAAAGTCTCATCATAGTCAATGCCTTCCTGTTGAGAGTATCCTTTTGCAACCAACCTTGCTTTGTTTCTTATGACTACACCATTTTCATCCATCTTATTCCTTAGAACCCATTTTGTTCCAACAATGGTTCTATCCTTTGGTGCAGGCACAAGTTCCCATACTTTGCTTCTTTCAAATTGGTTTAGCTCCTCTTGCATAGCAATTATCCAATCAGGATCCAACAATGCATCTTCAAGTTTCTTAGGCTCAACTTGGGATAGAAAGCAACCATAGAGACATTCATTTAGAGTTGCTCTCCTTGTCCTTACTCCTGTATTTGGATCTCCAATTATCTGATCTGCAGTATGTGATCTATCCCATTTCCTTGTATGTTCAGATTGATTTCTCAGCCTTGATATTGCTTCATCATCCAGATCATGATCATTTACATTTCCTCCCCCTGTGAAGTTTCCACTAATCACAGGTGTGTCTTGGATGCTTGTTTCTTCATTGTTGGTTGACACAGGTTCTTCATTCACTTGAGTTTGTTGGATTGTGGGCTCAAATTCAGTTTCAATCTCCTCATCAGAATCATCTAGATTGTCAAACTTCAAAGGATCTTTATCTTCATTATTGGATTCTTCTAATCCAGGTAGTTTGCTGTTATCAAATGTCACATCTGTGCTTTCCATAACTTTCTTTTGAGTGATGACATAAACTTTGTATGCAATTCTTTCCATAGAGTAGCCAAGAAAAATTCCTTCAAATGTTTTTGCATCAAACTTTCCAACATATTCTGAGTTGTCTTTTAACACAAAGCATTTGCTTCCAAAAGTATGAACATACTTTAGAGTGGGCTTCTTTCCAGTCATCAAGTTGTAAGGTGTCTTTCCAGTGTTTTTGTTGATGAGGGTTCTGTTTTGGATATAGCATGCAGTGCTCACAGCCTCAGCCCAAAAACATGTAGGCATCTTTGCATCAAGTAACATTGTTCTAGCAGCCTCAATCAGAGTTATATTCTTTCTTTCAACAACTCCATTTTGTTGTGGAGTCCTTGGAGCTGAGAATTGTTGAGAAATACCATTTTCTTTGCAGAATGCTTCAAGCATGGCATTTTTGAACTCTGTTCCATTATCACTTCTTAATGCAATCACACTTGCATTGTTGGCCTTTGCTTCCTTGTCAATTTTCTTTATATGCTCAATGATTACTTGGGGAGCCTCATCCTTTGATGCCAGAAATTCTACCCATGTATACCTTATGAAATCATCAACCATCACCAGAGCATACTTTTTCCTTCCTAGTGACATAATATTGACAGGCCCAAACAAGTCCATATGAATTAGTTGTAGGGGCTTGGTTATTGATGTCACTGTCTTTGACTTGTGGCTTGATCTTTTCATTTTTCCCTTTTGACAAGCCTCACACACTCCTTCTTAACAGAATTCAAGTGTGGGCATGCCTCTTACTAACTCTCTTTTGACTAGAGAATTAATGCCTTTGAAGTTCAAGTGTGATAGCTTCTTATGCCATAGCCAACTATCTTCATTTGATGCTTTTGAGTAAAAGCAACAGATTTGGTCCTTGTTTGCAGAGTTCATATTGGCTACAAACAGGCTTCCTTTCCTTACTCCAGATAGAGCAAAGTCACCAGTCTTTTTGTGGGTGATCAAACATTCATCTTTGTCAAAATTCACTTTGAAGCCTCTGTAAGTAAATTGACCAACACTCAGTAGATTGTGCTTGAGTCCGTTGACCAGTGCTACATTTTCAATGATGACATTTCCAATTTCCAACTTGCCATATCCCAGTGTGTTGCCAATGCTGTCATCTCCAAAAGCAACCATTGGGTCAGCCTTCTCCTCATACTGTGATAGCAGGGCCATATCACCAGTCATATGGTTTGAGCATCCACTGTCCAAAATCCACATGACCTTTCTTTCACTTTCTTTTCCCTGCAAACACAAAGGTATTACTTTTCCTTTGGTACCCAAACAAGTTTGGGTCCATGTGGCTTAGCAACAGTTTTATCATAAACAGCATGCTTATCAATTTTCTTGATGTTAGTCTTCTTGTCACTGTTAGAAGTCTTAGAATCAGGGTTCTTAGACTTAGGTGACAGAGGCACCTTCCTAACTTTAGGAGGACTTGAAGACTTTGTTCTTGTGTAGTGTGTGTGAACATTGTGACTTATGCAACCTTCCATGAATTGTCTTCTCAAATTAAAGCAACTAGTCATTACATTCATGTTACATGGCATACAATCAAATTTATCACAGAAAGGAGAGTCTCTATGTCTTAAAGGCACAGAGCAATCATAGAATGGTTTAGCAACACTACCAGATGGTTTATTGCATGCATGAGTTAAATGATTAGTGCTAAAACAATTTTGACAAACTTTCCTAGGGGCATTTGGCACATAAGCATAATTGTTGTCCTTGTTAATCCCTAATTTGCCATTCCTGTTTTGTTTCTTTTTAGCCACTTTCTTCTCAAACTCATTATTCCCAGCTGAAACAAACTTCACAAATTTCTCAAGTCTAGGTCCACCTCCTACTGACTCCTTGGCTTTGGTTTTGACATTCTCACTCTTAGAGGATGCTTGTTGTTCATTTGATTGTGCCTTATCTTCATCATCCAACATTTGCTTAATGAGTAAGGCATCCTCATCAATCTCAAGTGTTGGTGTTTTAAATATTGGGGTCTCAGCCTTTTTCAAAACCTGAGGCACTTCCTCTTGAACAACAATGTCATCTTTAATGACTGCATAGCCTTTCCTCTGCTTGAGAGTGTCATAATCAAGTCCAATAGCAGCCTTAGGTCTAGCTAGATTTTTCTCATGGTAGGCTTGCAATAGACTAGAGGAATTCTTGAATGTTTTCAATTTAAATTCATTTTCAGCTAGTTCATCCCTAAGAGCTTTCTCAACTTGACTAGCACATAGAACCTTATTCTTTAGATATTCGATTTCTTGTTTAAGGTTTTCTATTTGCATAGCAGTTAGTTCTAGTTCCTCATTTCTTTTGTTCAACGGTTCATTCTTAGTAGACAGTTTAGCAATCTCTTCATTAACAGCAGTCATACTAGTATGAATATTAAACATCTCAACAGATAGTTGTTCAACCATAGATTTGTATTCAGAAACAGACATGTCTATAGTAGTGAGGGATGGTACCTGAGAGTCTGATTCAGATGGTTCTTCCTTGGAGTTGGCCATCAAGGCATAGTTGCAGAATTCTTGTTCTTCTCCATCACTATCAGAATCATCCCAACACTTCCCTTCAGCTATGTAGGCCTTACCTGGTGCATGCTTCTTTAGCAGAGCCTCATACTTAGCTTCAAGCTCAAGAAACTCCTTATCCTTCTTCTTAGGCTTCTTGCATTCACTGGCAAAATGCCCTAGGTCATTGCATCTATAACATCTCATAGATGACCTATCCACATAGCTGGTTTTGAATTTGTTTTTGTTTGCTTTCACAGGTGCCTTGCTCTTGTTGAATGAATGATTTTGAGATCTAGACTTGAAGGGCTGATTCCTCTTAAATCTGATGTTTGGGAATTTTCTAGCCATAAAAGCATATGAAGTGTTTTCCATGGCATCCAACTCTTCAAGAGTATAGAACTCATCTTCTTCCTTTTCATCAACAGGTTCAGTCACTACTTCTTCAGTCTCTTCATCATCTACTATCTCTTCTATTCTCAGTTGACTTGTAGATGCTTCCAGGTCTTGAACGGATTTGTTGACAATCAAGGCACATGATGTGTTTATCATTCTGCCTTGGTTGGCTTGAATAGCCCTCTTCTGAAGCAACTCAAGCTCATGAGTTTTTAAAACCCCATAGAGCACATCATATGTGACTTTGTTCAAATCTCTTTCTCTTAGAGATATGACCCTTTGCTCTAGATGGTTTGGTGCAGATAGTAGAAACTTCATGTTTAATTCCTTAGTGTTGTAAACCTTCCCATTCATTTGAAGCTCAGCCACCAGCTTGTGAAATCTCTCAAACATATCAGTAATACTTTCTTTGGAATGTGCCATGAAAGCTTCATACTGTGTGACCAGTATCTGTTTCCTATTTTCTCTTACCTCCTCTGTCCCTTCGAATAACACCTCGATGTGGTTCCACATGTCCTTGGCTGATGTGCATGATGCTATGTTGGCAAACATCGACATATCCATGGAGTCTATGATCAGTAACATGAGATGACTGTCTAGGGCAACCTTTTCCTTCTCTGAGTCCGTCCATTTGGATGGCTCTTTTGCAACATATGATCTAGGAATGACTATTGTGCCCACTGTAGATTCAGCAATTTCTTGTTGTGGTACAAATGGACCATTCTTGAGGATGTCAGGGTAGAGAGGATTGGCAGCTTTGATGAACAACAGCATTTTTATTTTCCAGAGGTTGTAATTCTCTTTGTCGAACTTAGGGACCTTCACCGTACCTGTAGTCTTTGGTGTATTCGAACTCATGATCGTTTTCTGTTTAGATTAAACAGCCTGCTCTGATACCACTTGTTGAGTATTGAATACAGTAAAAGAATACAGAGGGGGGTGAATGGATTCTTGAACTTTTCTTTGTTCTTCAATCTTTGCAACAAGATATGTGTTTAGTGTGTGAGATATGTAAGTGCAGATAACAAAGACAAACACAACACAATATCACTTTAATCTAATATTTTATTAGATAAAGATTTTGCTACAATCTGTGAATACAAATGGTAGTATTCTCAGCTTCGGTTTTCTTATAGAGATATTTCTTGTGATGTATCTTGAAAAACTTATCTGCTAAGGAAGTGAGGCTGTATCCTTATAGACATGGATACACCTACTTACTACAAATAAGGTAGGTAAAACAAACTACTTTCCAGTATGTCTATCTCATTTGAGTAAGAGTCCAAACGGCTACAGATTTGACTTTGCAAAGCCTGTTCAGATCCACTTCTTTAGCTCCTTGTCCCTTTGTCTTATCTCTCCAAGCTTCTTTGTAGGCTTTCCAATGTGCTTTATAGTACATAGTCAAATAAAGCGTCTTGGCTTGTTGCAGGTTTCTGACTTGTACAATTCTTCAGTATTTTGTCTCCAAGAATGTATTCGATAAGTGGCTAAGTGATTGATTCGAGAACTCGAATTGACTTAATCGATAACTCTGAGTTCTCGAATAGTGTTATATTGACATATCGAATTACTTCTCGAATAGCTCTTTTCTCTGGGACTCCTTGAGATATCGAATAGAGCATTTTGACATATCGAATCCCTGAGATGTCTAATAGCTTCTTTAGTCCTTGAGATATCGAATAGAGCATTGACTTGTTGACTCTTAGAGAACTCGAATGATGCTTTGACTTGTTGACTCCATGAGTTCTCGAATAGAGTAATAGACATATCGAATCTCTGAGATATAGAATGAGATATCGAACAGTGTATTCAGAGATATCGAATAGTGTCTTCTGAGATATCGAATCTCTGACTTCTCGAATAGACAAATGTACTTCTCGAATTGGTACTTAGGCAAATTCTTCATTTCTTCAAATCCCAACTGTGATTATTTGGCAGTCTTTATTTCCTTGCTTGAGGCATGAACCTTGGAACTTCTTTCAAGCATTATTCTTGACTTTATAAGTACAGTAACACAACTAGAATTTGATGCCTATTACAAGTACAGAACAAATAGAAACTCTACAACTAGAGGTTCCCTCAGTAAAGAGGTCATGTAAGTAATGCATAGCATTACACATACTTAAGCTTGTTATTAGATGTATTCAGGCATGCCTCTGTGACTAACACATATCGAACAAAATAGAAAATGTGAACAGTTTCTTGATCCGGAAAAGATTCTCCTGAGTAGTAAAGGCATCAGAGCATATTCTCCACATAAAATTTTTTAATTTAGGTTGCACAGATATAGACCATATTGTTAAGTATGAAATACACAAAGATAATAGAGAGGGGGGTGAATGTATTATCTAACTTTTCTTTGACTGTTTGTTTGTTTGTTTGAATCCGTTTGTTTATTTGTAGCAGAGTATGTATGTTAACTGATAAATATTGCGGAATAAAAACAACACACAAACTCACTTTAAACCTAATCTTGTATTAAATTTGAAGGTGCTACAAACTGTGAATACAATTTGTATTCTCAACTTCTATTTCTCAAAGCGATATTCAAGATATTACGATGAAAAACTTAACTTCAAATAAATTGATGAGAATCTCTCTGTCTTGTTATTTTCAACGGAAAGTATATGGGGTTTTTTCAAATCAAGCTCAAAATTATGAATCTATTGGTGATATTGAATGTTCATCAGGTATCACTCTTCATCTTTCTCTTTTTATCCTAATTAATCCATAAATTTATGTATTGACAATACTATTTTTGAAGAGAGCGAGAAAGAGTATATTAAAAAATAAGAGTTAAATACCCTTTGTATACTTGAAATATGCAAATTCTACACTTTATATACCTATAAAACAAATTGTGCATATTGAGTACTTAAGTTTACATCTTTAAACATTTTGTGTACTCAAGCTGATTTCAGTTCACGCCGTCAGTGTTGAGTGAATATATCTAGGGGCATAATTGTCATTTCATAGAAATTCACTACTTCTTTTTTTACTTTTTTTTGTTGAGGGAATGGAATGCAATAAATATGCTACTTAAACATATTTTTTAAATTATATATCAAATTAAAGTAAATTTTAAATCTTGAGATATGTTCAAGTTTTTTTCTTATAAATGTTTAAATAAATCAATAGATTAGTTTGAAATTTAATCTCAAACATCCTACTTAAATAATTTTAAGGAATTAACAATTTATTAAATATTTTGATCTGAGTCTCTCTCCAAGTACATTCTTATTAAAAGATTAGTCCATCAAAATGATAGCAAAATCACATATTTATGTCGATGCAAAAAGAAAATATCATAAATTTAAGCAATGATAAGGTTGTCTTTTGTCCTTGAAAATCATATGATTTCTTTTTTTAATTAAGCTAAATTTGTGTTAAGACTTTCATCAAATACTTCATATGTATTGTAATTCTTTCACCTTCCACTCCAATTTTATTCAAATCCTACTAGACCCAACCCCATTTTCTTCGATCTTCATCAAAAATTATTGTTCCTTATAATAGCTTTTATATAAGTCAGCTCCTTCGTCTCCATGATTCCATTATTCATAGTACAAAATAAGAATCCATCTACCCAAGGTTAGGCCCTTCTTTTGTTTTACTATTTTAACAAAATGGACAAACTAGCATGAAAGCCCGTACAAAGCACGGGCACCATTTAAATTCATAAAATGTTGTTCTTTCTATTTTTTTTAAATAAACGCTTTCTTATTTTTGAAACACTATACATCATTAGTGTGGTATTTTTTATGGATAATAATAATAACTCAAATTTCTTACCTAAAGTTCATATATGATTATAACAATACAATCACATCTAACAATTTAAAAAACATAACTTGGAATGATTAAACACTACGTAATTTAAAAATCTAATCACGAGTCAGTAGACTCACGTGTTTATATATAGATAAGTGCTAAATAATTTTTTATAGATATGAGAATCAAAAACTAATCATAACCACACATTCGAATCTAATTTACATCTCAACCTTCACCAACATCCACTCCTATGCCCCTTCCATTTTCGGCGACCTTAGACACCATCACTTGCTTTATACCGCCGCTATCACCACCTCATTATATTTGTCATCATCGTTCATGATATACACACACATATGTATAATGTGTGTGAATGGGTGAGAGAGAGGGAGTGTGTGTATATACCATCATCACTCTGCAATCTTTTGTTGTCACCAAATCGACCCACTTCGAAAGTAACTGATGAACATGGTTGTCACGAATTCCAGTCACATTCCTAACCACACCTCCACTATTTCATTCATCTCTCTTTCAATAGATCTAAGTTTGTAACGTCGATCAATGACATTTTTACTCAATCTACTACCGTCAACACCATTACTGTAACGCCCCCAAATCTGAGGTCAGAGATTCAGGTCGTCACGCCGCCATCCAACCATATCAAACCTGTATTAACTTTACAACTCAACAATACATCCATCCAGACGTCAATCTTACACACAAGCAAGTTAGAGCCTCAGAAACGATAATCAAAAGTGCCGCTAAATATTACAATTCATTTGTACAAATCAGAGTCTTACGCAATTCCACTTATACAACTATACTTGAAGACAAGTCTTACTATTACAGTTGAAAACCTATCAGACTTACTCTGTAGTATTTATCAGGAACTAAATCATCTCCGGGGTAAATCTTCTACTCCTCTTCTGCTGTTGCGGAGTTAACCGACCAAATTCTTCTCTTTCTGAAAAGTTTTTATAAAGCAAGAATGAGCTACATAACGCTCAGCAAGTTCACCATTTTGTAAAATTATAATGGGGTTTATTTCGAAAACATTCCCAACTATATGGGTATATATCTCAGATTTCAAAACATAATTGGACACTGTATATGTCCGAGTTTGAATAAAACATCTATACTCACTAAGGAGCTTTAAGAATAACATATGAACCCTTTATAAGGTTCCCATTTCAACATATCTCAAGTTTGAAAATATATACATATGAGTATATCATTTTCGGCAAAACACTCTATGATTAACATACTGTACAGGGAATACATCATTGCAAACCTCTTTCCTTCCATTAGCTTAGAAGGTTTCTCATACAAAAACATTTCATTCTTTGAAACAATTGCAAGAGTGCACTAACACGTGCCAATCTTTATAGAAAATCTTGCAGTTCTAGATACTGCACGATGTCAATATTTTCTCATCAAAAACCACACTATCAGAAACTTGGCGCTTAGGCCCAAGAAGCAGTGTTTGAGTATTTTTCCAAAGTGGAGGATGGGACTGGAAGAAAACATAAAAACCTGACAAGGATTGACGATGATCAGTCGCCACATCCAAGTCCAATAATCTGCGGGTCTTCTCTACCGGTAGAAGGATAGAAACTACATCCGTAACTATCCCCGGGTGAAAACTACATCCGTAATCACCCTCGATGAAAACTACATCCGTAATCACCCTTCGGCAACACTTGGGCCGGAATAATAATTGATGGACCGCCTGGCTCACGACCGCTTACACATCCCGGGAATCGTTCGTCAACGGTTCCCACACCTGCCAGAGTCCCTTTTTCTTTTTCTTTTGAAAACTTGATTTTGATTGAAAACAGAGTAATTGAGGTCCGACATCAGTCGACCGATGATTCTTGAAATCATACAAGAAGCAGAACCTGACCGGGGGTTTTCGAAAATGTTTTGAGTTCGAAAGAGTTCGAGTTTGAAAGTATTAAATGTATCTTGGATTGACTTCATCTTTAAAATAATGAACAATAATTAATAAATAATATTTTAAGATTTAATATTAATAATTAATAAAATAATTATTCGATAAAATAAACTTTTAATCCAAGATAGGGTTTCGAGTATTTACGAAGATATGAAAATAATTACTTGAGTATACGATACTCCCCGAATGACCCTTCGGGTTTTCGCAATCTAGTTACGATATAATAATATACCGCTCCCCGGTCATTAGTATATACGGACCGCTACGACCTCTATTGCTAGAGTCGTTGTCCGAGGAAAACATTTCAATCTAAGTTCAAGGGGTACAAACATATATGTACTTTATACAATCTCAATTGCATCAATACTTCGATAAACATGACCTTTGATATAATTGAAAACTACAAACACAACAGTGAAAGTCCTTGTATATGTATAAGTTTTGAAAAGTAAACTTGCCTTGGTTTGGTTGGGGTGGTCGAGCGTGCGGAGTGGAACGATCTATACATAAGCAATAACCGTTCGTTAGTACCTTAACAATATCTCTTTAATTACGGGGTTTTAGGGGGTACGAAATTAACTTAATGACTTCGTCTTATGACACTCTAGCCCCACTATAGGTTCATGTCATCACTCGATTACGCTCGTTACTTATTCGACTTAATTTGGTTAACATATCCGAACCATATTCATTACCCCTAGAATTATACTCCACTTAACGACTTTTTCCCTTGCGCGAATTTTACTCTAGCATTTTTATAAAATTGAAAAATTCATATTTTAATCCAATTCTTTTTGGGTAGCCTTCAACACTTCATTCCCTAACTTTTCAAATTTTTCCATGATCCCACATATATTTTTAGGGGTTTAAAAAAGGTTCACAAGGGGGTCACTTAGTGCAGTCCGGAATCCAGAAACACATTTTACTTCTCCGGCCATAACTTAAAATCTATACATCACCTAGTCATGAACCTTACATTTCCAGAAACTACATTCAAATATCTTTCCAACAATATATGGTAGGACCTCAGGGGACAAGGTTTGGGGGTTCAAAACCATGTTACAAGACAGGTCAAGTTTCTGGAAAAATTCAGCATGTATGCTTCACTTAGATCAACCAATATTCTTACTTCCATAACACAACCAACATCTAATTCACTTAGTTCATGCTTTATAACATTCATGGAGATACATATACTAACCACAATCATAAAAATCACAATCACAACACTAAAACTCAAGATCCATATCATCCATCACTTGAACATCCAAGATTAACACAAAAATACATGGATCTATCACCAAACATCATAAACACTACATGGCCAAGAGGGGTTATGATTTTTATACCTTCTTGAGTACCTAGGAGCCTTGGATAAGCCTTACAAAACTCAAGAACACCTTGAATGATCTCCTACAACCCTTATAATCCAAGATCTAAAAGAAAAACTAAACATGGTTACTATTCACAATATCTTTAACAATTAATATCTTGAAATATAATGGATGAAAGGGCTTAAAACTCTTAGTATACCTTTCTTAGATGATGGAGATAGCCTAGGAATTATGCCTTGAATTATGAGTGAGGAGAAATGGAGGAAGAAGAAATTTTCTTCTCCTTTTTGAAGCTTGGTCGAGAGCACTTGTGTTCAAGGGGGGAAGAGAAGTGTTTTGTGTTTTTGATTTTTTTTTTGTTGTTTGGTTGAATAATTGATAAAGTGCTTGGGTGATACATATGAGTGTAAGTATATGCATGGTACAACCTAGGTATGGCCTCTTGTACTCTTGTCCCCTCCTTGGAAAAAGAAATGCAACTAGTTACTATTCCTCTTCCATTTGGTTTAACTAGTTTGCTTTTTCCTAACCACTTGATTGCATGGGACTTGCATGCAATACTACTCCTTGTATCATTATTCTTCCACCAATGCTTGACATTTAATCTTTAATTCGTATCGTATCTTAATTAATCTCTCGTAATAATATTTTGTCGCGTAGAGATTTCCCTCGTAATCCCCTAAGTACTTAATTGTGTAATTTCCTCGAATGTCCATAATTCCTCGTCATAATCCTTAATAAATCTTTTAATACTCTAATCATTCTCAAATCCCAAGTTTTATAAATCTTACTAACAATAGGACTCTTGCCCTCAACAATCTTCTCTTTATCTTACATAGTGAATGTAACAACATAGTTTCTCAGACAATCAATTCCATTAAACAACAGGGATGACTAGAAAGGTTCCAAATTGACAATGTCACATGATATTAAATAAAAGAAAATATTACCAAAAATTAGGGTCCTTACAATTACCATCAGCTTCGAATATTTACACAATTCTAAATCTTAAATATTCTTGTAATTTGCGTTCAAATTTTTTAGTGATGTACGTTTAAGTTTTGGTAACTTTAGTTGAATTCCTAGTAATTTTGCTTTGATATTGGTGATTTTGGTGGTCTAAGTGGTGGTGTTCATGTTGATACAGATAAATTCTGGTAATTTTGGTAGTGGTGCATGTCATGGTCGTGGTAGTGGTGGCGTGGAAGTGGTCATGTGACAGTGATTTAATATTCTTGTAATTTATATTAAAATTAGCTAAAATTTTGGTTTGTATTCATATACATTGTGATATATTATTTACTAAGTATCATATTTCAATAATACAGTTAGACATTTTAAATCTATTATTTTTAAAAGAGTATCTATAATCTATTTTTTAATCAATATTTTTGACCAGACTATGTGTTTTATCTAAATGTTTATCTAATATATAATGTGAAGTCCAGATCTTATCATCTGCAATAATTTTTGTTTTGTTTTCCTTAAATTATTTTTTTTCTAGTCTATCAAAATATTTTGCCCAATAGCAATGAGAGTGGGGTGTAATCGAGTCGAGTCGAACATTGCCACACTTGAGCTCAAACTCGGCTAAAAAGTTTTGTCGAGCTTGAACTCGAGCTCAAGTTCAACTGGTCCTTTAATTTTAACCTCGAAACTTGACTCATAAAATATATGAATTTTATATATTGAATATTTACATTGAAAGATATTTATAATATTTAAAATTTATAAATATTAAAAGTCCGATTAGTTTCGCGAACCTCAAGAATCAAGTAATTTAAAACTTGAACTTTGCTCGGTAAAGCTCTGATTAGTCCGATGAACAATTTGGCTCGGGTTTGACTATAAAATATATGAATTAGTAGAAATATTGAACATTATAACAAATGAGTTCTTGGAGTATGTATTTAATAAGTTATAAAAATGTTCTAAAAACTTCTTTGGTGTAGTGGTTGGAGATGCGAAAATAATCCCTTCTTTACATGTTTGAATATGAACAATTCGGCTTGGGTTTCACTATAAAATATATGAATTAATAGAAATATTGAACACTATAATAAACGAGTTCTTGGAGTATGTATTTAATGAGTTATAAAAAGGTTCTAAAAACTTCTTTGGTGTAGTGGTTGTAGATGTGTAAATAATTCTTTCTTTACATAAAAGTCATGGATTCAATTCTCATGTCAAACATTTTTTTTAATATTATATATTATGGAAGGGCAAATTAGTAAATTACTAAATATGCTTGAAAGACCTTGTTGGCCTATAATATAATTAACTAGCGTAAAAGCCCGTGCGAGCCACGGGCCCGTTTAATTACTGAAATATTTTTTCGCATTAAATTGTATAAATATTGCAATAATTTTGTAATTTTTTGACAGAAATTTGTAATTAGAAATACGATAAAAGATAATATTTTTATTTCATCTAATTTTTGGATAGAAATTTTATAACATTGCATTGTCATGAACCAAATATTTTAAAGTTTGATAAGGTTTCCTAAAATTTAAATAAATATCTATACAATAATAATAACATTATTATTGTTAATTTGTATATATTAATTTAGATTTCGATGACGTGATTTTAACTTTATCAATTTGAACAACTGAAATAAATAATCTTTGTAGCATTACTGTTCGCGTATAAAATGGGCGTATGTAAACTCATGTGATACTAACATCATAAATATATATTTGTAAAAAAATAGTCATGTATGTAACATTATGAGTCGAGTCATTAATAAAATTTCTTAATTTTACGTAAAAGTTATTCGTGTGATTGTCTCGTTTTTCTTTTTCATACATATATATTTAAACATATTTATACACCCTTTTAAATTCAACTATCTATTTTTGACCTACTATTTAATACCCAATATCTAAGTTTTATAATATTAGGTTCAATTTAAAATCCAAAAGTTTTAACCGTATGACTACATGATACATGAATATCAATGACTATTCATTTTTATAATATCTAAGATCATACTTTTCAATTCATTTTACATTATTTTTAGTATGTGTTATAACTCAATCGTGATGTATATTTTGAAATCCTAAATTTTAAAAAGGTCATTTTTAACTCAAGTTCAGTTATATATTAAAGTTGCTTAAAGTCTAAATGATTGTTCAAACAAAATTTTTCAATTTACTCACATATTTACATTTTTATAAATCTAAAGAATATATATGATGCAATTATAATATTTTCCAAAATATAATCACATTTATTATTTTAGCGAAATATAATTCTATTTATGATTTCAGTAATCTAATATCTTATGTCTACAAGGAGACGAATGTTAACAAATTCAAATTTTTGTATCTAATCTGAGTTACATTTATGTATAATTTATAGTTTTATTTTCTATAAATAATAAATTCAACAATTTACTTACTCAAAAGATAAAAATTAAAAAAGGAAAATAAGATAATAAAAGAACATGTGGCTTATCTAATAGTATTTTTAAAAAACATAGAAATCATAGTAGCACAATGGTTATGTTATGAAATTTGTACTTGGAAGGCAAGGGTTCAATTCCCAAAAGCAACATAAATAAAATTAATTTTGGCATTAATTATAGGGGAATGGCAATTTTGTAATTTTTCAAAAAATGGGGGCAAAATGGTAATTTTACAAGCATTTTCTTGCCACTTTTTGCCATTGTGTTGCCCTTTAATATATAGTGATAGATTAATAGAAATATTGAACACTATAATAAATGAATTCTTGGAGTATGTATTTAATGAGTTATAAAAAGGTTCTAAAAACTTCTTTGGTGTAGAGGTTGTAGATGGGTAAATAATCCTTTATTTACATAAAAGTCATGGTTCAATTCTCATGTCAAACATTTTTTTTAATATTATATATGATGGAAGGGCAAATTAGTAAATTACTAAATAGGCTTGAAAGACCTTGTTGGCCTATAATATATATAAATGATGATTAACGATAGTACACATAATGAACTAGAATTATATCCTATATATAATTGGCGGAAGGAGGTTTAGGTGATCGTCTGGTCGTCAGGGCTTAAAAAGTAATTTTATTAGAAATTAGAATTGGCCCAGAGAAAGAGTTGGGCCAGAATATTGAATTAAAAGCTAAAATTATGCTATGAAATATTATGGGCCAGAATATTGATTTAAAAGCTAAAATTATGCTATGAAATATTAAAACATATGTTAGGCTAAACCTTAAAATAAAATTTTCAAAAAAAAAAATTGTTTACCAAATAAAATGTTCTAAGAAAAACATTATTTTTATAAAAATCATTAAAGATTCTAATTTTAGGTTTGATACAAATATATTTCTAAAATAACAAACAAGAATAAAATAGCAAAAAAGTATAATTAAAAATGAGTCACAAATTCATTCTTTATATATAATAAACAAGTAAATAAAGCATAACATCAGAATTTCAATTCAAAAAATAACTTTTAAAAAAAAAATTATTTACAAATCAAAAAAAAAGTCTTTAATAAAATATATGGTAAAACAAGATAATAAAAAGGTAATAAAAAAACATGTCATAATTGGAAATGATACCAAAATTTAGCAAAATATATTCCACAAAACAAATGCCAATTCAAAAAAAAATCTAATTTTAAAAAATTAAAATCAACAATAAACCTTAATATAATGCATTTAAAACAAATTTAAAACAATACAAAAATAAGATAGTACAAAATTTCATTAAAAAAAGTACAAATGTATTTGTGTTCACAACAAGTTAAACCAATAATTTCTCACGTGTCTAAATATATTATATATATTCTAATAAAATTGAAAACACCGCAAAAAATATAAAATATTAAAATATATGTTAGGCTAAACCTTAAAATATAATTTACAAAAACAATTGTTTACTAAATAAAAGTGCTTTGAAAAAATTATTTTCATAAAAATCATTAAATATTCTATTTTTAGGTTTGACAACAAATATGTTGCTGAAATTTAAATTAAAAAATATGAGTATAAATCAACATATAAACAAATTCTTACTTTGCAAAGAAAAATTTGAAATTAAAAAAAGTGAACACAAATCAATAAATGAACATATTTTAAACTAGAAAGCAATCCAAAAGACACAAAATAAATTTATATTAGTATCTAAATATAATACAAAAAACCCGTAAGATTACTCTAAACAAACACACATAATAAATACCACACATGTCAAAAATATAAAATTAACATGTAAATATAATCAATATTCAAATAAATAAAAACTTTTATACCACACATATATCCAAACAAGTTTAAAAAATGTCTTTAAAAACTATAAAACACTATAACAAAATATTTAAATTTTTTAAATAATTATTAGATTACATAATCAAAAATATAAAAAAAGAATAGATTATTACACGGATATAGTACCCATCTATACTATACTATTAAAAATAAATTAAAATGCATATAAAATTTTATTTTACTTAATAACAAACTCTTTTAATTACACTCCAATTAATATTCAATTACATACTCTTTTAGCTATATTTGTTCACAAGAATTCATTAAGATGTTAACAAGGAGTTTAAAGTATAAATAAAAAAATTACGTAATAAACTATGTTATATTGGTCATTATTACAAGCAAACATGATTTATTTGGTTAATGTAACTCCACCTTCCCAAGAAAATTTCAACAACTTCCTAAAAGAACTATTTCAAAAATAAAATAAGTGTAAAATAAAAATTGTTAAAGTAATCTAATAAAATCTACGCATTGAGTTGAGTCCATGGACTGAAATAATTGAAATATACAAATAAAATTATTTAGTTATTATTCTGTACTATACTATTGAAAGCAAAACAATGTATATTTGCTTAGTTGATTGGTTGTTTAACGTCTTTTTAAAAAAAAATTAACGCCTTCCTAAAAATAATGAGTAAAAGAATTGTATTAAAAATATTAATTTAATTATTGTAAACAACAAAATTTACCAATAATGCACAAAAATTTATTTAAAAAAATTATGAAATGTGTTAAAAATTCAATTAAATTATATATAATTTATTAAAAATGAAAAACCACATTTTTTTTATAGAATTATAAATGTTTTCAATTATATCCCGATTAGAATAATCGCCCGCACACACTTCTTCCTACTATTCTTTCTTCTACGATTTTATGTTATACTAAATAATTTTTAAAAAATATCTATTGAATTCTTAAGATATTATTTACCAATAAGGAACAAATCTATATTTTTAAAAAATTAAAAAATGTGTTAAAAATTCTAAATTCAGTTAAATTATATATAATATTTATTAAAAATGAAAAATCACATGTTTAATAGAATTATAAACGATTTCAGTTATATCCCAATTAGAATCATCGTCCTCACACACTTCTTACGATTCTTTTCTCTACGATTTAGGTTATACTAAATAACTTTTCAAAAATATTTGTTGATTTCTTAAGATATTTAACAATAAATTTAAATATAACATTAAATTAATGATATTTATTTTTTGTCATTAAATTAAGTATAGAACATATGTAAATTTAAAATTAATAATATTTTTTAAAAAACTTTATATTAAATCAAATAAATAATATAGTAATTCACAATAATAATATATGATGGTTAGTTGGTTGGTTAATATCTTTCAAAAAAATTGTTAACACCTTCCTAAAAATAACAAGTTAAAAAAATAGTATTAAAAATATTAATTTATTTTTAATAAATAACAAAATTTACGAATAAGACAGAAAAATGTATTTTTTAAAAAAAATTAAAAAACGTGTTAACAATTCTAAATTCAGTTAAATTATATATAATTTATTAAAAATAAAAAACCAAATATTTTATAGAATTATAAACATTTTCAATTATATCTTGATTAGAATCATCATCCGCACGCACTTCTTCTATGATTTTAAGTTATACTAAATAATTTCAAAAAAAAATATCTATTAAATTCTACAGATTTTCAACAATAAATTTAAAATTAACATTAAATTAATGATATTTATTTATATCATGAAATTAAGTATAAAACATAAGTAAATTTAAAATTAATAATAAAATTTATTAAATTAAACTAAAATTTTATATTAAATTAAATAATGTATATATTAATTCACAATAAGAATATATGGTAGTCTCCCATTCCGGTTGATGAGCAGGGTAGGGTACTAGGGTTCGCTATTGCAGATAACACGGTGGGAGGCGAATGGAGGGGAGGAGCCTCAATAGTCTCGTTCCAACGCTTGGATTGGATCATCTTTTGATGTCTTTTGTTGTCTTTCTGCCTTTGATGTTCTTGTTGTATTTTGGCAGTTTTCCAGTTTCTATGAGTGTACTTCTCTGTTTTCTTCTTGTAATGTAGCTTGGACTTTGGACTTTCGAGTCGAAGTGTTTCCAGCCTTATTAATGAAAAGTTTAATTATAAAAAAAAACAATATATGGTAGTCCATGCTTTGCACGGGTTATAGGCTAGTATGTTTTAAGCATATTATTTGTGATCTAATAAAATTAAAAAAATAAAAAATAATTATGATATACTAAAATATATGTTAGCCTAAACTTTAAAATATAAATTATAGAAAAATCATTTACAAAAAAAATAAATTTATACTACAAACCATATGTATACTACAAATCATATAACACATATGCATTACAATCATTAAAAGTAAAAATAAACAATTCAAAATGTTATAAAATTTATTTTACAAAGAAAAAAAAATTATAATCAAAATTATACTAAAAATTTTTAATAAAGTTACCCGTGCATCGTATATTATAGAAATACATTGTGCACGGTTGGTAGTACAAGTACACAAAATGTCGTTAATATTTGAAATACACAAAATGCATTTAATTCTAAAAAAAAATATATATATAAAATTACGTGCATTTCTAAATAATTTACTTAGTTGGCATAAATTAAATTAGAAATATATCAAAACAACTTAATAGGGAAATTTCATATTTAAGTGATTATGTGAAATAAATTTAAATATGTAGTTTTTAACTAATTTAATAAACATCAAAAAATAATTATCTTGAATATTACGGTGACCCTATTTCTTAATTATTTGAATTTTAAATTCTGAAGAGACAAAACGATGCAGAAAAAAAAACTAAAAAATTTAGACAATTTTTTATGTTTAGCCGGTGAGAAGAAACACAAACCTCCGCATTTCACGGGTAAAGGCCTTTTCTGTCACAATTTGGAGTAAAAATGGTCCAAAATATTACAATTCAGGAAAATGGCCTTTTTTATCACTGAAAAACGCATCTTTAAAATGCGTTTCTTAAAAACGCAACCATATAATGCGT
Source organism: Saposhnikovia divaricata (assembly GCA_036435485.1). NCBI lineage: Eukaryota > Viridiplantae > Streptophyta > Magnoliopsida > Apiales > Apiaceae > Saposhnikovia > Saposhnikovia divaricata. Next base: position 100,424,329 of record CM071600.1, on the reverse strand, counting down.
TTTCACCTTAAAAAAATAAAAGCTGATTCTGAAAACATAAGATTTGTTTGCGTTTATTAGGAAAAAGTAAAAAAATAATATTGAAGACGCATATATAGTATGCGTTTCTAATATCTGCACAAAGCCCAATAGCAGCCCAACTGGCCCCAATATTGCTGGCCCAATTGAGAATAATCAAATTGTAAAAAAAAATCATAAACGCATTTTGTAGTTGCGTTAATGAGTGATGGTAAGGCCATTTTACGGGCTGTGATATTTTGGTCATTTTACCTCTAAATTTTGATTAAAAGGGCATTTCTCACATTTCACCTAAACTCTCCAAGTCCCACCTTGCGCCACCCGAGCGAACCCCACAGCCACCATGTTTCGCAGTGCCTGCACATGCATCCTCTCCCGATCAATCGTCGCTTCTCGCCGTTTCTCAACCGACTTAGAGGCTAATGCGCCCACAGATGCTGCGTTTGTAGAAACTTGGAGGAAGATTGCTCCTAACATTGACCCACCCAAAACACCCCTTGCTTTTATCAAACCTCGCCCTCCAACCCCTTCTTCTATTCCTTCTAAATTGACCCTTAATTTTGTTCTTCCTTATTCTTCTGAGCTTGCTAGTAAAGAGGTACTTTCTTTTTTTTGATTTTCAAATTTTTGGAATTTGTGGTTTGTTTATTGTTTTTTAATCTGGTTTTGTGGTTTTTTGATGTGGGTTTGTGTTAGTTTTGTTGTAATGTAGTTTGAAATGTTGAATTTGGATTGTTAGTTGTGATTGTTGGTCTCGAAAATGGTTGATTTGGTTAGGGCTTTTATTCGATTATTGGTAGAGGGGTCTGTTAATTTTGTATGTTATATATGTATAAAAAAACAAAACTTTATCGGAAATGATTGACTATGGTTGAAAATTGGAAGGGGAAGGCAGAGAAATGGAGAATCTTTCTTCTCTTTCCTTTCACTGTTTTTGTATCCATACCACAAATAAGCTGTAGAATGAAAATGTACCTGCCAGAATTGCGATTCATCATTGAGACTCTGCCCAGCTCCGTTGGTAGAGCATAAGACCTTTACCTTGTGGATTGTGGTCATGTGTTTTTATTAGTGTTACTGCATTGTGAAGCCTAGAGGTCTTTTAGGGAACAATTCCCTACAAAGTAGATGTAAGATCTGTGTACATCGTGCTGGACCCATACCATGCTATAAAAGTGGAAGACATGATACGCTAGGTAGGTTTGCTTAGAGTTTGCAATGCATTAACTAACCAGATTACTCATAGCAGCTGTACATTTAGGCAGTGACACACGCGTGTACACATGCTTTATCTAAGATATTTACTTCTGTTTCACGCACTTCTCGTCATGCATCTTTTTCTCACATTGCACCGGAAGATTCATCAGCAAGTACATTAGTTGTCCAACTGCAAATGCAGAAAAACTGTTAGAATCTCTAAATATGCGGAAATTATAGAGATAGAAGAGGGAGATCAGTTGGGGTAGAAGTTTATAGATATGAATTATATTCATACTTCTCCAAATATTACAGTGAGGCAATGCCTCTATTTATTGACTGAAATGGTGTGCTACTTAACCCACCAACTAAGACTATTCTGTTGTTACAGTAGTCAACTAGCTACAGTAATTACTATTCACCATGATGTCATGGATGATGATATAGCTGCTGATATATTTGACCCTTTTTTTTTAACAATATTTGACACGCCCCCTCACTCGAAATCCCATCTTCGAATGAAAGACCTATCTTGGGATTGAAGAGTGGACACTAGTAGCTCTTGAGCTTAATCTGAGCGTCCAACTGGACCCATTTTAGGATTGATCAATCTTGAGATTATTAAGAATATAGGGATACCGGGACTCGAACTGGCGACCACGCGATATATTTTAGGCCATGTCAAGAATACAAGAAAATGTGTTGTTGTCAGCACTTTAGGTGGATGGCCACCAATTTATTGAAGAAACCGAGACTCGACTTTGTGATCACTCGGTATAAAGAAGCCTATGTATGAACATAAGAAGAATCTGCATCTGTCATCCCTTGAACTATAAGCAACTGGAACCGTATTTGGTAGACTGCATCCCTTAAGATTGTCCATGAACTGGTCCTTCTGCTTCTTTTACAAGAATGAAATGCAAGATATAGCAGTGAACTGTGTGTATGTATTTGTATACATACTACTTCTGCTGCTTTGTAATTTGTGGCAGTGAACTGTGTGTACATCTGTATTCTATATATACACTACTTCTACTGCTTTGTTATTTGTGGCAGTGAACTGTGTGTACATCTGTATATACACTACTTCTGCTGCTTCGTCGGAATAACGCCCCCTGAACTATTTAATTTGCAGCATCTTAATAATTTGGAGGGATACCGTAATATCAACCAACCGCTTGAATACTACACAATTAAATCTATAACCAGGGCAAAATCCTAAACTAAAATGATATGCTTGTACAAACGATCCTAACGGAATTTTTCCTTGAGAAAATAACTATTAAATATTTTTAACGGATCTAAATACATATAATCATTTTATTTAGGAAAAATATTAAATCGGGTCAAATAAACTAACCCACCAATTTAAAGAGGCTGTCCTCCTTTGTTTATGGCCCAACAATCAAAAAAGGCCCAATAACAAAACAAATAACTGGCCTGTAAGTCATAACCCTTTTTTTCATTACAGCCGTTACCCTTTTGTTTCTATCAAACCTCAGTTGATATATACATACGTGCATTTATACACACACATATCTCCTCTTCAAAAAAACAATAATCCCAACCACCGATCTAAACACCAATCCAGCGATATAAACACCAATGAAAAAGCAGCAGAAGTAACTTGACTTGGTCGGAGAAAAGTCAGACTTGTCTGAAGGTATTTCGCCGGAAGCAGCCCAGAAACAACCTGCTGGACTTGATAACAACCTGCTTGAATTTTACCAGTGAGTCTCTCCTTAGAAAGCTCAACACTGGTATGTATGGTTTATGATTTTGATTTTGTGTTTAGACTGAAATATTATGAACCGGGTATGGGCAGCTTGTGTTTCCCTTAAGAAACAACAAAGCTTCAACTGAAAAAAAACTCCTCCCCTCTACTATCTAACCTGCTCTGATACCATGTTAAGGAACCAGTCCATCTAAAACCTTAAGGTGTTAGAGGAAGGGCCAACTGGATCTTTATATTATATTCTAACATTGTTAGAAACCGTTTCACCCAAAACCTTAAGGTGTTGGGAAGACCCTTCCAAGAATCTTATACTCATATATATTTAACACTCCCCCTCACTCGCAAGCCCACTACGGGGTAAGAGTGGTCACTAGGAGCCCATTTTTGGAGCAATTCCTTAGTGCCAAATTAAATTGAGAATATTGGGGGCGGTGGGGTTTGAACTCGAGACCTCCACAAACACCAGAGCTTTAATACCATGTTAGAAACCGTTTCATCCAAAACCTTAAGGTGTTGGGGAAGGCCCTTCCAAGGATCTTATACTCATATATATTTTACATGTCAAATATTGTCAAAAATAAAGGGTCAAATATATCAGCAGCTATATCGTCATCCATGACATCATGGTGAATAGTAATTACTGTAGATAGTTGACTACTGTAACAGCAGAGTAGTCTTAGTTGGTGGGTTAAGTAGCACACCATTTCAGTCTATAAATAGAGGCATTGCCTCATTGTAATATTTGGAGAAGTATGAATATAATTCATGTCTATAAACTTCTACCCCAACTGATCTCCCTCTTCTATAATTTTCGCATATTTAGAGATTCTAACATGGTATCAAAGCTCAGGCACGCAGAGGTCCCAGGTTCGACTCTCTGCGACCCCCAATATTATTGCGGACACGAAAGGCAAATTAATGCCCCAAAAATGGGCTTTCGAGTGAGGGGGCGTGTTAGAATATAATATAAAGATCAAGTTGGGCCTTCCTCTAACACCTTAAGGTTTTAGATGGACTGGTTCCTTAACGGGTAAAATGGCTTAATCATAACTGAACTCAGCCCCAACTTGCAACTGGGTAACTGAACTCAAAAACCTTGCAATTACATAGCTCAATAAATTAAAACTTGCAACTTGGGCACTAAACAAAAGTAAACTTGCAACTGAATAAAAATAAACTTGCAACGGGGGCACTGAACAAAATTGAGACTGTGAAAAAGCAAAATAAACTGATTGAGACTGAGATTCAGTTCATTTTTTTATTTTAAGAAAATATTTGTTTTATAGTATTTATATATAAAAAATTAAGATTTTAAAATAAAAAACTGAATATGAAATTTTTAAGAAAATTCAATTTTTTTATAAATTAAACAAAGATTAAGATTTGAAATTAAAATTTTAAAATAAAAAACTAAATATGAATTTTATAAGAAAATTCAAATTTTTTATAAATTAAACAAAGATTAAATAAAATAATTAAGAATTTGAAATACAAAATTGAATATGAATTTTATAAGAAAATTTGAATTTTTTATTATATCCTTATATATAATAAGCGTACGAGGGATCTTATCCATAATAAGAAGGGTATTTTGATAATCAAAACGAAATATAAGTTGATTTTAAAAATTGAATAGATTTTTTGTTCAGGGCCCAATTGTAAGTTTATTTTTGTTCAATACCCCAGTTGCAAGTTTTTATTAATCTAGTAATGTAAATGCAAGTTACGGATAAGTTCAGTTATGTAAGTTGCAAGTTCAGTTTTTATTCTGTTAGTTAGGTTAACGGCAGTTACCTAAATGTAAGTTTTAATTTATTGAGTTATGTAATTGCAAGGTTTTTGAGTTCAGTTACCCAGTTGCAAGTTGGGGTTGAGTTCAGTTATGATTAAGCCATTTTACCCGTTCCTTAACAAAAACCAATATCACGTCGTATAGCAGGGCTTACTCTGAATTACATAGAATAATTATACACAACTGACAACACCTATACATTGTTCGATAACTTTGTAAGTCCTATTACACTTCATCCCACTTCATCTGCGGAATCTTCATTTCGTTGCTCCCTGCATTGATCATGTAAATATGTTGGCAGAGAGAAGCATATCGAAATATTCTAAGAGTAATATTGTACTGTATCTCCAAGTTTGCAATCCCTTTTTACCCCTAATTATTTGGGTGATGCTGATCTAGGAATTAATATACAAAAATTTGTATTTTGTTCAATGTTATTGTTTAGAAATAGAGTATATTATAAGATTATTGTAGTAAAATTATAAAACGGATGTGTTCCTTTATTATTAAGATTTCACTTTTTGGTTTATTTTTTAGGGTTTGATCATAGAAATTGAGATTTTCTCTTTGTTATGGGTTGTGATCCAAACAAATCCTTCTCTTCCGGTTCAGAAATTGTAAGGCTAGTGGTTATCATGTGGTTGTGTGACCTTAGGGGAGTGGATTTTCTGCATTTTATACGTATGAACTTGTTTTTTTATTGTTGTTCACATATCCTTCGTTTTGATTGTCGTCATGCATCATTAGGGACATATATGATTTGTCCTGGACATGTAAACCTAGCAGTTTAGCAAAAAGTGAATAGGATAAAAAATCTGATAAATAAATAGCAAGACTCTTCAGTTCATTTTGCTGTATGCCCAAGTTATATGTCCTATTTATTCTAGTGCTTCATGTAACATGTATGCTCCCTTATCATGGGAATATATACAAATAAGAATTAATTGATGATTTATGACAAACGCTTGCCACTTCCTCATCATGTGCTTGCAACTTGCAAATGAAACAACATGTGCTTTTCCTCTGTCATGATGGTTTGTTTGTGGCTTCACAGGTTGATATGGTTATAGTTCCAGCAACAACTGGACAGATGGGTATCCTTCCTGGACATGTACCAACAATTGCAGAGCTGAAACCCGGTCTCATGTCAGTACACGAAGGAAATGATGTGAAAAAGTATTTTGTCAGCAGCGGCTTTGCATTTGTCCATGGAAATTCCTATGCTGATATAGTTGCTGTAGAGGCTGTTCCACTCGATCAGATTGACTCAAATCAGGTCCAGAAAGGGTTGGCAGAGTTTACCCAGAAGCTGAGCTCAGCTTCGACTGACTTGGAAAAAGCTGAAGCCCAAATTGGAGTGGATGTGCATAGTGCCCTCAATTCTGCCCTTTCAGGATAGTGTGGCAAGTCCTCTGTGTTTCTTTAATTAATTGTATCACTTTTGGTTCTATCGAAATCCCTTCAGGCCATTAGATTATTTAATGCAGAGTCTTGTTTACATATTAGTTTAGTTTTTGTGCTGACTGTGGAATTTTGTACCAGCCTCCAAAGGAGGTTCTTCTCTTGGATTGTTCTTTTGCGATTGTAGCAAGCTGAAAGTTCTATCCAAATATATAAAGCATTTTAGTTCGAACTGATCCAGTCTGTCCATCCATGTTACTTTTGTTCTTATGGCTATCATAGGTTTGCAGCAGTGTAGTTAAAATATACAATATGAACGAACTTAGATTGTTTTTCCAAATGATGCATGTAAGTTTTAGTAGTGTGGTGCTTTTCTTATTTAACCCGGTGGAAAAATTTATATTCTAGTGCTCGATACTCGGATATATGCTCTGATAAAAACACAACTAATTATCATCTTTTAGTTTCCTAACAATTGTAGGATTATATAAATCTAATCCAAATCCTGTTATGTTTTCCCTGTGCGAATTTCTTACTAATTTCTTACTGTGTATGTAAATTAAGTCCTATTTGTCTTGTATTCCATAATTAAGGCCCTATGCATTTGTGTCCTGAGTTGTATATATCTTGTGTGGTCCTCTTGACATTCAGTTGTCATTTAGCGAGAGCTGGTAGGAGAAATTAAAAAATGTTATGTCTCTTCTTTTATTCTGCAGAGCATACACCTGTGATAAAAATGTTTATCTTTTAAAGATTTAAGCAGGTCTGATTGACAGAAACAACTTGTTCTTTTTGATAAGTTGTAGAATTGTAGTTTGCTTATGATTATTATGCATTCATCCATATCAAGATAAATTGTTTGATTAAGTTGTGAGATCAGCCTTATATACGTGCATGTTATGCAATAAGCAATGAAGGGTCAATCGCTCTTCAAGTGGTATGTACACTGCAGATGCTTTTGCGGAGGAATTCTAAAGTCATGCATGTGTAATTTTGTGAAGCTTCTTGCTTTTTCTGTAGTTCGTCTTTCTGTTTTAAGGGTCCTTGCACCTTAGTTGTAGTTCAGATTGTTGTGGGACTTCTTCTAGCATTTTTCTGTTCCATAGCAAGCTCCTCGGGCCTTGTCCTACCCTGTGGGAATGCTGCACATATTTTGGACCCTTTGGAGGAATCTGTGGTGAACATAAAGATTATGCCTCCACTTTTGTTTCATGTGCAGTACATGTTTTTACATTCAGCTTATGGAACTAGCAAAAAAATTATGAAATAATGATTTCAATCTCACTGTTTTTAGTTAGTAGAGCTATGCAGACAGAAACCCAAAAAGTGCGTTTTTTTGGCCCTTCTAACTTTAGGCTCTATATGCATTAGGACTACTGCCTATATTTAAAAAGGACCTGATCAGATAGGGGTAAACGTTTGTCACAGCAAATGGTAATACGTGTATGTTAAGATTTTTAGAGTGAAAACAGGGGATCTTATCTTTCCACGTATCATAAAAACTTTCTGCGCTATAATTTGCTTACAACAATCGCTGATGATCGCCGGCCATTTAAAAAACATGGACTGAACAGTAAGAACCACTTTATAACGACTACTGAAAAAAAATGAAATTTCTTTACAAGTCCTACAGATTTGGTTCTAAGACCTATTTTCAGTTTATAATTCTTTTGCCTGTGTCTCCCTATTATTGAATCTATCATAAAGTTCAGTCTTAACATTATAAGTTCTCAACCACCTATACTATCAAAGTAATATTTTAAAGGGTATTTACCAAAAATACTTGATTTGAAGTTTTTTTTGCAAAAATACCATCTTCTTCAATTAATTACAATTTTACCAAACTAAGTTTCAAAATTGCAAAAATACCATCTTCTAGGTCAACCCCTCCTCCCTCCCCCTTTGACCAGCCCATATTTCCGGATGAACAGTAACCACGGCTACTGTTCATTGACTTTTTTTTTTTTTTTAAGGTGGGGTACTATTTTGGTTTCAACCACATTCAACTCTTTTTTAAGGTGGGATGCTTTTGGTGGATTGGGGTTGCAGGGCCCCGCCAGGGGCAATATTCAACCAAATCAGCAACTGAATGCAACCAAATGCAACTAAATTTCTGATTTCAAGTTCCTTTGTTCAGTTGTCATTTTCGACCACTTTTTTGAACTCTACTATATATATATATATATATATAGGGGCTACTCCAATACAAACCTCCTTAAAATACAAACCTACAAACCAAGCATAATCTAATATTTCAAGCTAATCTAATGACCAAACTAGGGATACCCCAATACAAAAAATGCTTAAAATAATTGGCTCTATCCAACAAAAAAAATAAAAAAAAAATAAAAAAATAAAAAAAAAATCAATGTTCACGTGATGACGTGACAGTGGATTTCACTGGTTAACGGTGCTTCGCACCTTCTTGTACGGCGCTTCGCGCCTTTATCATTCTAAAGTTGTAAGGAATGGCAATCAATGGTAAAGGCAATAGACGATTGACGGGTGTGTCGAGAGCCTTCGACCCTCATGACTACCTAACTCATCCGTTTACTGTTTTAAATGCTTCGCATTTCCACGGCAAGTTTTTTTTTTTTTTTTATGGATAGAGCCAATTATTTTAAGCATTTTTTGTGAAGGTACCCTTGGCGGGAACCTTAGAATAAATGAAATATAATTAATTTAGTGTTGGTTTGTAGGTTTGTATTTTAAAAGTGGTTTGTATTTGAGCACTTGCCTATATATATATATATATATTAGAGTCCAAAAAAGAGGTTGAAAATGAAAACTGAAAAATGGAACTTGAAATCAGTAATTTAGTTGAATGTGGTTGAATTTGGTTGAATGTGGTTGCATTTAGTTGAATATGCCCATGCGGGGCCATGGAACCCAAAATCAACCCACCTTTAAAAAAGTTGCATGTGGTTGCATTCATTTGAATGTGGTTGCATTCATTTGAAGGTGGGGTGCTATTTTGGTTTCAACCACATTCAACTCTTTTTTAAGGTGGGATGCTTTTGGCGGATTTGGGTTGCAAGGCCCCGCCAGGGTCAATATTCAACCAAATGCAACCAAATTCAACTTTTTTTAAGATGAGGTGATTTTGGGGTTGCACGGCCCCGCCAGGTAGAGATGTTCAAAAAGCCTGAAGCCCGAAGCCCGGCCCGATCCGGCCCGAAAAAAAGCCCGAAAAGCCCGGCCCGAAAAAAGCCCGGCCCGGTTCGGCCCGGCCCGGAGGCCTAAAATGGGCCCTCTATTTTTCACGAAGCCCGGCCCGGCCCGAAGCCCGAAAAGCCCGGTTAAAAGCCCGGGCTTTTAAAAAGCCCGGATAAAGCCCGGGCTTTTAAAAAGCCCGGATAAAGCCCGGTCCGAAGCCCGGTTAAAGCCCGGCCCGGATAAAGCCCGGCCCGAAGCCCAGATAAAGCCCGGATAAAGCCCGGATAAAGCCCGGATAAAATTTTTATTTTATTAATTTAACTTATAATCTTCAACCAAATTAATTTTTTATTTTTTGAAAATTTGGGAATATCATTTAATTAGATATATCTTGACATCTGTACGGTTGGATCGTCGAGAAATATTTTTAAAAATATAGAAACAATAATCCGGGATGAAGCACTAGTTACGAGTACTAGACAATATAGTAGTGTTCTATTAAGATCTTCAACCAAATTAATTTTTTATTTTTTGAAAATTTGGTTATATCATTTAATTAGATATATCTTATCATCCGTACGGTTGGATCGTCGAGAAATATTTTTAAAAATATAGAAACAATAATCTGGGATGAAGCACTAGTTACGAGTACTAGACAATATAGTAGTGTTCTATTAAGATCTTCAACCAAATTAATTTTTTATTTTTTGAAAATTTGGGAATATCATTTAATTAGATATATCTTGACATCCGTACGGTTGGATCGTCGAGAAATATTTTTAAAAATATAGAAACAATAATCTGGGATGAAGCACTAGTTACGAGTACTAGACAATATAGTAGTGTTCTATTAAGATCTTCAACCAAATTAATTTTTTATTTTTTGAAAATTTGGGAATATCATTTAATTAGATATATCTTGACATCTGTACGGTTGGATCGTCGAGAAATATTTTTAAAAATATAGAAACAATAATCTGGGATGAAGCACTAGTTACGAGTACTAGACAATATAGTAGTGTTCTATTAAGATCTTCAACCAAATTAATTTTTTATTTTTTGAAAATTTGGGAATATCATTTAATTAGATATATCTTGACATCCGTACGGTTGGATCGTCGAGAAATATTTTTAAAAATATAGAAACAATAATCTGGGATGAGCACTAGTTACGAGTACTAGACAATATAGTAATGTTCTATTAAGATCTCCAACCAAATTAATTTTTTATTTTTTGAAAATTTGTTTATATCATTTAATTAGATATATCTTATCATCCGTACGGTTGGATCATCGAGAAATATTTGTAAAAATATAGAAATTACATATATATAATTTTTTTTAAAAAAAGCCCGAAAAAAGCCCGGCCCGGCCCGGCCCGGCCCGAAGGCCTAAAACGGGCCTCATATTTTAGAGAAAGCCCGGCCCGGCCCGGCCCGATTTTTGAAAAAGCCCGGCCCGGCCCGGTTGTTAAAAAGCCCGGGCTTTTTAAAGCCCGGATAAAGCCCGGTCCGAAGGGCTTTTTGTGCATCTCTACCGCCAGGGGCAATATTCAACCAAATCAGCAACTGAATGCAACCAAATGCAACTAAATTTCTGATTTCAAGTTCTTTTGTTCAGTTGTCATTTTCGACCACTTTTTTGAACTCTACTATATATATATATATATATTAGAGTCCAAAAAAGAGGTCGAAAATGAAAACTGAAAAATGGAACTTGAAATCAGTAATTTAGTTGAATGTGGTTGAATTTGGTTGAATGTGGTTGCATTTAGTTGAATATGCCCCTGCGGGGCCATGGAACCCAAAATCAACCCACCTTTAAAAAAGTTGCATGTGGTTGCATTCATTTGAATGTGGTTACATTCAAAAAAGAGGTCGAAAATGAAAACTGAACAAAGGAACTTGAAATTAGAAATTTAGTTGCATGTGGTTGCATTCAGTTGAATGTGGTTGTATTCAATTTCTGATTTGAAGTTCCATTTTTCAATTCTCATTTTCGACCTCTTTTTTGGACTCTATATATATATATATATAGCTCAAAAGAGAACTCATTTTTTGAAGAAAACTAAGGTACTAATCCTAACCATTGGATGTATTATAATCAATGGCCCCGCCAGGGGCACCCACACACTAATCAAATACACCCTCACACACACAATCCCACCTAATCCCCTCCGTTTTTAATTTGATTTTTCCCGTCAATCGGTGATATTTTTTAAAATCCAATTTCACCACATTTTTCTCCATCTCCCAACGATCAGTTTGCATACCATATGTGCTATATTTTAATTTAGTTTTCTAAGTTCTCATTTTAAAGGGGTTCTCTCTAGATCCCTACTCATATATATATATATATATATATATATATATATATATATATATATATATATATATATATATATATATATATATATATATATATATATATAGAGTCCAAAAAAGAGGTCGAAAATGAGAATTGAAAAATGGAACTTCAAATCAGAAATTTAGTTCAATGTGGTTGCATGCAGTTGAATATGCCCCTGCGGGGCCATGCAACCAAAATCCACCAAAATAGCACCCTACCTTAAAAAAAAAAAAAAATCGATGAACAGTAGTCGTGGTTACTGTTCATCCGGAAATAGGGGGAGGAAATTTGGTTTAAAAAGGAAAGAAGGTATTTTGCAAATAAGATGGTATTTTTGCAAATAGCTTTTCTTAACAAAAGTAAAATTGCAAAAATTTACTTTTGAGAATATATTTATGAAAAGAGCCCTATTTTAAATCATCGTTTTGCTCTATTTATTCTTTAGTTGGAATCCAATCTAACCAACCGATTTAGCACCACAGCTTCCGGAACAGCGACAGCACCGCATGGGCTGCGCTGGGTTCCCAATAATTAGCTCTGCAATTCATAACTTCTCTTTATTTCTTTGTCTCCTCCCTCACGAATGGCACAACTGTCTATATTATATATGTGATATACTATGGGGCGGTCTAAATGGTTGATTGAAATAAGTGGTTGATAGAAATGTAAATCGGAAGTGAGAATGATAGGTATGAAAATGATTTGGTATCCTAAGAATTAAGTCAGAAATGATGTGGAATCTTAAGAAGCAACGTCAAAAAACGGTTTAGCGAGCTAATGAAAGGTACTAAGGTTCCGATTCTCGTTAATCACCTACGTTACTTATAAAGCATAAAGATTACAAAAAATTATTACATGATTATAATCTGATATCAGTATCTAACTCGTACTAATAACAAAGAAATAAACAAGTGTTGAGGAAACATTTCACAAATATTAAGGTCCAAGGCATCTTTAGTTATAACTGCATGCTGTTCCCAAACAGATTTTCATTTTCCACCGTCCATAACCTAGGGAAATGTGATATCTCCGACAGCACTTGTACATATATGTGTGTGTCTGTGCAGAGTATTATTTAGATTCTGAAATTTGTAAAAACCACTTATTCTTCAATTGTTAGCCGCCACGTATTGCATGCATATGCTTCAAACAATGAAAACTGTGAAATTTGTTCTGTAAGCAAACTGAGAAATGCACCAGAAAGTAAAAAAAAAACAAAAACAGGTTAAAATGTGTAATCAGATTCATTGTATACAAGCCTTGGTTCCTGCACCAGTACATAAAGATTCAGAAGGACCACTTTAGGTGTCTTTTACCAATCAAACCCATGATGCATATATCTGATGATACAACACAACCATGATATCTGTATATGATGATGATTGATGATGCTGAAATGCTCTGAATATTTTTGGACCAAGTACATTAAATTTTTTTTTATTAAGTACAAAATAGGCTTTTAGCGTCGCACTTTAGGCGTCGGTTATATAGAGAGGCGTGGCCTATACATACTTTAGGCTTCAGTTTCTAGCTTAACCGACGCTTAAAGTCATTTGTGTTGGGTCTTTTGCGTCGGTCATGAAACAACCGATGCCTAAAACTGACCCTTTAGCGTCGGTCTTTTACTCAACCGACGCCTGGAACCAAACATTAGAGTCGCATAAACAACCGACGCTTAAAAGCCAACCCTTTAGCGTCGGGCTTTAGTCAACTGACGCTTAAAAACCAACCCTTTAGCGTCGGCATTTTCTCAACCGACGCCTAAAATCGAAAAATTAGCGTCGGTTATTACGCAACCGACGCTTTTGATCATTTATACAGGACCTATAGCGTCGGGCCTAGGAATGCCGACGCTTAAACGTGTTTTATGCGTCGGGTCTATATATGCCGACGCCTAAAGCTTTAAAGAGTGGTTTCAATATCTATCTGCTGGTAATAAAAGCTAAGTAATATGCCTAAATGAACAATTGGGCCTCTAGTCCAGTTGGCAATTGTGAGTGTTTTCCTTCAGGGAGACTTGAGTTCGAGTCCTTGTTGTGTTTGCTTTTTTTTTTTTTTTTTTGTCAAAAGTCCTTGTTTGCTGTGTTTTAAGTTGCTTGTTTTTCCTTTTTTCCTAATACTTGACATTTTATCTTTTATGTTTTAAAATACAAACACTTTTATCCATTTTTTTTCCAATCTTTTCAACTCTTTACATCGTCTCTTGCATTTCAAGTATAAACAATGCTAACCATTATTTTAGTGGTGACATGAGTTAAATTTAAATTTTACAATTTAAAATTAAATTTTACAAAAAAAAATGCTTTTTTTAGCAAAAAAGTTAGGAATCTTAGCTTATTTTTTAAAAATAAATCAACTTTTCAATTATAGGTTTGCATATCATTAATATATTTTCAATTAAATTTAATTAATGATATGCATGATTTAAAATTTATATTATAGAATTTTAAGTTAAATATGTCATTGACGGGATTCGAAACTTGAATTTTTAGTAAAGTACTTTAATCGTAAAATATACTTTATAATTACATCTAACGGTTCTTATAAATTATTAAAAATCTTACAATAAAATGGTGTCAATATTTTTGGATATACATTAATGATGAAAAATTATGTTTTAAATTAAAAGGTAATTTATTTAATTAGAAAAGAAACATTGATGATCGGAAGATATGGAATATATAATTGATGTTTTTAGGTAATTATAAAAATTAATATCAATTAAAAGTAAACATGAAAAAGGAAATCGACTAATTATTATTAATTATATTATTCTATTATTTATTTTAATTATTAGGATATTCGACTTTAATATAATAGTAGTAGCCATGGTTCTAAAAATCCCCGATTTATCCGATTAATCCTCTGTAAAGTAACCAACCGATTCAATTTTTGAAATCCGATTAATCCTGTGAATTTATGTAAAATGATATGTTTAATTGTAAATTAGACTAATGTATTAATTAGTATTATAATATCCGATTAATACTCCGATTAATCATTCCGATTAATTCCCAATTACCCGATTAATAATCGATTTATACCGTTTACCGATTTTTACAACTATGGTAGTAGCTTATAACCCGTGTGATGCATGGATTTCTTTTGATATTTAATAAATTTTATTGTATGTTACAATTACATTTTTTTATAATCATTATTTTCAATAATTTATTTTAATTTTAATTTAAATAAATTAATATAAATTTAATTAATGATACGCATGGTTTAAAACTTATATTATAAAATTTAAAAAAATGCGTCGTTGACAGAATTCGAACCTTGAATTTTAGTAAATTAATTTAAACATTTAATATATCTAATCATTAGATTTAGCGGTTCTAATTTTATATATTTATATATTTTAATTTTTGAAAATTATATATTATATCAATATTTATAAACATTTTTATAATATAAATATATTTTTAATTCTTTATATCCTTTTATATTTGAAGTAATATTTTTATATCACTTCAGGACAATTCAGTAAAACACAATCGATTAATTTGCTCTCTCTCTGCTTCACTCTCGGCAATTACTCTCTTTGACCATTACTCTCTCAGAATCCATGGTTGCTTCTCTCTCTAGCGATTACTGCGATTACTCTAATTTGCTCTGGTTGTTTCCCTCCCTAGCGATTACTGGCGATTGGTCTCTCTCCTTGGTTCATCTCTCTACATCTCTCTGGTTCATCTTCTTCGACTTGTCATTTTGGACTCAGAACTCTCAGTCTATCTGTCTTTGGCTTCGATTTGGTTCAAATCTTCCACGATTTGAATTTCGATTTTAGGGTTCGATTTGAATCCAAGCTTCTCACCAAGTTGCAGAATCTTTCACGCATCTAAGTTGCGGATTCTTAATCGACGACTAAGTTGCAGTGGGCTCTTAATCGACTTCTTCTTACCAAGTTTATTGGGTTTCAAAAATCAAAGGTACACAAATTCAATAGAGACTTGTCAGTAATTTTATTTGATGTTTGTTTATTGGGTTTATCATAATGCTTCACTTTATAGGGGTTATGCTCTCTGTTTCTAATTCTTGATATTGCTTTATATATGTGTGTATGCATATATTTGTATTGTTCCTGTGTTTTTTATTTATTTAGTGTCGGTGAGTGAAGTTTCTTAGCTGCAATGTTGAGGTTTAAAGACAGCCCTCATTCTTCTCCATACTCTAGTTTCCAGTGGTCATTACAGATGCTTATTATGTTGTATCTATTTTGTTTCAGCCATATTTTACATTTGAAGGGTTCTTGATAAACATTTTATTTAAATGTTGATTTTATTTGCAGTGCTCCCCAAGATGGGCAGTCACCCAAGAATCAATATTTTCTTAATTCATCACCAAGACCCTCTTCTCAGTATAAGCCTGTAAGTTTTTTGCTCAATATGGTTCATGCCTGATTAGTAATGTACTTATTTTTGTTTGTAGTTTACGTAGTTCTTGTTATAAGCCGAGGGGGAGTGAAGATTCAAACTCTCAATTATTGATTTTTTACTTCGAATGAGATTCATATTATCCAAATAGCCTCTATCAGCTGAGTATTATGAATAACTTTTAATTTTTATGAACTGAGCATATAGGAAGTTAAGTTGTGGCAATTTTTTTCTGTTAAATTTTCGTTGAACAGGACATAGGAACAGTAATTGAAAGTCATCATTTTGTCGCCAAGGAATCAAAATAATTGAAAGTCATCATTTTGAGGCTGAGTGGTTGCGGTTTAGAAACGTGCCTGCAGTTGTGACCACCGCCGTTGGACAAATGGTATGTACATTTATATTAAATGCTGTCAAATTTGTACACCTCTTCATTTTGGACTTTCTTGTGTTTTGTTAAATTCGAATTTCTCTTTCCTTTTCATATGAATAAATTACTTTGATATGGATGTTTACCTAGGCACAAGTATGTGTTTATTGTTGTTAAGAGGGAGGATGAGATGCATATGAGTAATTGCTACGTGGCCTTCATTTTTTTATATCTAAAATAGAATTTCACACACAACCCAGAAGGGTCTGCAAGGTTGCAATATGTGTAAATTATAATAATTTCATGATGCTCACTGCCATGTTTACTCGAGGAATGCCTACAATTTCTCTTCCTTCCCCTATTAACATGAAACCCGATCTATAATTCTTATAACAGTGTAAGAGTATTCAGGTTACATGTCTAGAATTTGTGCCTTATTTTGTTTGACCATTTCTGTACATAAAAGAGTTGGTTGTCTAAGTGTGCTACTTTAGTAGCTATGAATTTCTGGGTTGTATTAAACATTTTTTAAATGATTTGTTCCATGTTTATGTGAACAGCAGGAACATATGTAGTAATGTGTGCTACGTGTAAAGAAGCATGGATTTGGGTTCTGTGGATAGTAGTGCATTATTCATTCTATACTGGTGATAAATAGTATGGGGACACTATTGGGGTGCTTTTAGCTATTCCATATCCGTGTATATAATTGTCACCTGCTATATGCAATATATTGTTTCTGGTGCATATGTAATCACTTACTTATTTCTGCTGGTATTATTTGTACATATAACATATTTACACATACTAAAATACATATTGCACACATGATTTTGTATCACTGATTCGAGAACTTGGGTGTTTGTTTGAAATTCTTGATCTTTTAATTAACATTGCTTTTACCTCAGATTTAGCGGAACATGACAACTTATCACAGTCAGTGGCTGTTGATCATTCGTTGATCATCCAGGATGAAAATTTGGGCAGCCACCTCGAAAGTATGATTCTGAATTTATGTTAAATATATACTTGTTCTCGGCAATTTGATATATGTGATAATTTCTTTTGTACTCCATATGGAATGAGAATCTTTGGCTTCAGAATCATTTATGATGCTGTCACCTTTACAATTTGTATGGAAAATAGTTTGTTAATCTTTAGGTACTTTGCAGAAAAAGGACGTGAAGGAACAATAAAGAGTTCTAAACCAGCTGCCAAGAAAAGTCAAGTTCTCAGAAGTCGTAAAGCTTTAAATAGTTATCAACAATGTCCAGGAGGCTGTACGAGCTATCCGCAAAGAGGTGAAAACATTGGTTAAGAAGTGCGGGAAGCCCAAAATGCTTGATGCAATCAGACTATCCCCTCCTGAGCTATATTAAGCTGTAATTTCCCAATGATTTTGTTGTACGTGCTATGATCTGTTTTAGTTTGTAAAATTAAAGTATTTTATGTAAATTAACATATTGTTGAGTTGTGTAATATATATTATATTAATCACTGGTTTGTATGAGTCATGTATAGTTTTTGTTGGTTTTGATGAATGCTTATTGGAATTGCAATTATTATTTTTTTTAAAAAAATTGACTTTAAGCGTCGGTTGTTTGAATGACCGACGCCTTTAACATAACTTTTAGCGTCGGTTGTTTAAATGACCGACGCCTATAACAGACTTTTAGCGTCGGTTGTTTAAATGACCGCCGCCTAAAAACAGACTTTTAGCGTCGGTTGTTTAGATGATCGACGCCTTAAACAGACTTTTAGCGTCGGTTGTTTAAATGACCGACGCTTATAACAGACTTTTAACGTCACCATCTTAACCGACGCTATAGGTCTATACCTATAGTGTCGCCTTCATATACTACGCCCAATAACCGACGCCTAATGCCTATTTTGACCGACGCTAAAAGCCTATTCTGTACTAGTGATAATTGTGCTGTTTGAGAAAATAGTTCAGTACTGAGGACTTAGATCCTGTTTAAAATACTTAAAATACATAAATTAATCCAAACAATCTTTATATAAGTAAACACTTTTTCAATACCAAATTACAGAAGTCCACAGATCTTAACATGATCCCCACATCACAGAATCATCACCTGTCTCTCCTACCAGGGTTATAAATCAGCACTGCTCATGACCTTGTGTTTCCACAATCACATTTCAAAGTATCATCTATTCTTTCAAACATCTAAGCCTTCACACTAGGTTCATTTTAGCAACTAACCTCTATTATCTGTTCTCCATTCTCCACAATAACAATGAGGACTGCTGGGCTATCTTGCACAGGATGTGAAGTACCACATTTTCTTAGATCTTGTTTTCTTTGCCACAAACCACTGGATAACAACAATGACATCTTTATGTATAGGTACTTATTAATCTCTTCACTTCAATCTCATATTTTTCCTATTTACTTTCAAAAATAGTCACAAATAAGAGTTTAAAAGGGAAAACGGACGTATTCACCTATATCACGCTCGAAGAGCAGGGTGTGAGAAATGTAGGATGTACACTTTCTATATTAAGACCAAACTTCCAAATCTCGCACAAATTTGAGTTTAATCTAAAAATGCATGTTTTATGTACAAAATGTTTTGATTAATAAAAATTGAGTGTCATTGCAGAGGAGATACTCCATTTTGTAGTCAAGAATGTAGGCAAGAACAAATAGAGATGGATGAAGGGAGTGAAAAGAAGTGGAATTTATCTTCTTCCAAGAGATCAACAACAAAGTCAGGCAATAAATCATCTGCCTCTTCAAAAGTTCTGCAAATTGCTGTGTCCTAATCATATTACAAAGTACAAGATTACAAGAGAATGATATCAGTGTTGAGTTGTAATAAAATCCCACATTTTCAGTGTTGTGACAATAATTAGTGGATATGAAGTTGTCGCAAGTGGTTGGCTTGAACGAAGAAATTCAGATGATACAGTTTTGATATGTTTTTGTTGATATATGATTTAAATCAGTGTTCATATAATATCAGTGTCTCTAGGTAAAATGTAACTTGATGGTAACTTTTGTTACATCAGCTTTATCACTATCAGGCAAGGCTTCTTTCGTCACCATACAATTCCTTTTACTCTTATATTAAAATTTGATAGGGTGCGTTCATTTTCAGAACTTCCTATATTAAAACCTAGCAGTTTTAAAAATTTTGAGATTCCACTGAAGTATATAATTTACTCATAAGTCTTACTTCCAATACTTCAGGATTAATGGATAAGCATGTATGTAATTTAAACAGAACCCTTATGTACTTCGTAAGCTGTAAATCTGTAAGAAAACTGGAGTTTGCATGCCTGATTCAAGAGCAAATACAAAGAAATTGCATTCGCAGAACTCGTCTGTTTCTTAAGAACCCTGATTGAGTTGTGACTTTGTCTTTTGGCAGGTGATTTAGTAATGACTGAATTAAACATTTTCAAAAGTAGAATTCGGATAGGCTGAGATGTTTTCTGTGAATGCTCTTGGTTTATGAAAAAAATTGATTTTTTTTAAAAAAAAAATGACATTCATGTAGTAAGAAAATCACTAAATCAGCCCAAGCAGAAACTCTCAAACTAGTATATGAATGAGTTACAGGACTAAGGAAAGATCTAACATACAATTCTTAAAAGATGATAATTATTGAAACGAATCAAAACTCCAAAACTAGATACTAGCTATCCTTAACCAACCAATAAGGATTACATTCAATATAAACGAAAAAAAATCAGCGGCTACCAACACATTCTTTGTTTATATACATGTAAATACAAGTAAAGACTATTGTTTAACTTAAAATATACTCACTTGTGACAACTCCTCTACCAGTAAAACTTGGTTCTTTATATCGATAGATCTCTATCTGCATCTCTCATTGTGGTCAGGAGAGAGCATTTTCCTTGAAATAGTCCACAAAATGTAATATTTGCAACGACACAGTTTCCTAAGGTACTTTGGTTCTTTGCATGATCATAAATCCTCTTTTACTGAGTCCATTAACATGGTCACCTAATTTGGCCAGGTGTAACATTCGCCTTTTTGCTGATTCCGACACTTTCTCTTGTTTTGGTGATTTGTTCTTCTCAACTGGTTCATCGTCAGAGAACATAAAAGTTTCAGTGGAGGAATCACAGTCACCCGAAACTTGAATAATGTGCTTTAAAATTTCCACCACCCTACTCATTGTTGGTCGATCTTTTGCGCTCTTCACTAAGCAACTATCAGCTAATTTTGCAATTTTCCGAGCTGCAGGGGACGAGTATTGACTTTCAAGTCTTGGGTCCATTATCAAATCAAATTTCTTACTATCAAATAGATAGTGTTTCACCCAATCTAAAAGTTTCTGTTCTGTTTTAGGTCGATTTCTTTCAAATGATTGTCTTCCAGTTAATATCTCATACAAGACCACGCCAAAACTCCAGACATCGCTTTTACTTGTCAGGTGTCCTGTTTCAATATAATCTGGAGCTGCATAACCATGTGTTCCCATAACCTAGTCACGAAAAGCAAGTTCACAAAGTCATTCTTACACATACCAAAAAAAAAAAGGATTGTCTTTCATATTTATGTTCAGCCACCCAAACCACATATATGATGCATGTCTAAATTGTCATCTGCGGGAAACAAATGTATTGTACCTGTTGAACTTATATGCTGTAAGTTACTCTGAAATTTCTAATAATCATGTACACAATTAGTGTGGGGTAGTGTAAATTTTATGCATACAAAAACACAGTTAAAGACATATTCACTGCCACTGCATGCCATCATCGAATGCTAAAGCAGCTGAACAAGTGTTTACTTACCGCCGTTGAGACATGAGTATTTCCTTCAGTTGGCCCCTCCCGGGCAAGTCCAAAATCTGAAAGCTTTGGATTATATTCCTCATCCAACAGAACATTTGATGACTTAAAGTCCCGATATATCACCTGGATAATTAGTGAAATCAACACAAGTCATTACGAACAGAGAAAAAACCAACACAACCTTAGGTATCATTGTAAGTGTGCATTTACGACAGTTTTGGAGTTGCATACTATAAAATTACAAAATTAAAAGACCTACTGTTTCCAACTCTAAAGTAGCTTAAAGCCATTCACATCAATTAAGCATTGTTGAGAGTAAGGACTAACTACTCGAAAAACCAGTATCTTGTTCCACCTCAACTGTGTATAGAATTATCATGCAAATACTTATCAACGCTCTATAACTGAAGTTTGAAAAGATTTTTTTTTTTTTTTACTAATTGTGAAAATATTTTCTCTCAGTAGAATAACTAAGAAATACAAACAGAATGAGAGAGTGTTCAGCGGAAAGTCAAACCTGGACTTCTAATTCTTCATGCAAATAGGCTAATCCCTGAGCTGCTCCGAGCAGAATCTTTAACCTATTTTCCCAAGAAAGAGCAACATGGGACTTGTTAAACATATGGTCTCCAAGGCTTTTGTTTGGCATGTACTCGTATACGAGTAGCCGTTGGATTCCTCTTTCTCCATCAACAGCGCAATATCCAATTAGTTTGACAAGGTTTGGGTGCTCTACAACACTGAGGAATTGAACTTCTGATATCCATTCTTTATGACCCTATGATCATAGTTCATCACAATAATAATTAGCGCCCAGATAATATAGACATCTCGGCTTATAAAAATGCGTAAAATGATAGTAATAACATTAAAAATAACATCAAGTAGAAAGCAAATCAGGCTTAATATGAGATAGTCTGAGCTACTAGTCCTTTTTCAAGGTGCAAATGCGCAACAAATGCATAATAGAAAAGAAAAAGTGGAAGATGTATGATTGTTTACAGAGAACTTTCAAGTCCTGACTCGAAATATATGTAAAAATCATTATTTTATATTGTTAATTAGGTTTTTAGTTGCCTAACAAATTTTAGAAAATTGGTTAGATTACTTATTTATATGTTCGATTATTTTTTGAAAATAACTATGAATACATTTTTTCTTTAAAATACGTTTTTGCATAATTCATCATTCTGTTTGATTGACATCCGAGATCATACATTTTTACATAATTTATTAAAGATTACATAATTACCTATTGTTTTCACTAATTTTCCATGGAATATTGGATATGCTGATTAACAAATTACTAACAACTAGTTACATTTATTGAAGTCAAATTCTATCCTGAACTACTATTTTTTAGATTAGGATATGACCTTCTATTGTGAACATGATCAAAAGTGAAACATTTCTTACTGTTTAATTTCCTCCTATATTTCACCTAATTTTGTTAAAACAGTATACATGCTTAACTTAATATTATGCATTCATTACATTCACGTCCTAAATTACTTGACACATATTTCCTGCTTGAAATGCAGATCATGAAAACTACATTCTAACTTGGTCTAAACCGAAAAGGATTCGGATCCAATTTGTGTGTTGTGGTTTGTATAATTTAAAGTTAAATTGCAATCCATCTTTATTTTTTCTTTTTAAAGTAATTTCACTTATGCGTATATTTGTAAACATTCTAATGGTACTCAACAATTTTGTTCAAGTTTAGTAATAAAATATTAAAATAAGTAAAAGTAATAAAACGTCAAATAACATAACAAATCACGATTTATGCTTACATTCAGTAATAACACAAACCTGAAATCCATCCTTGTTAAGTTTCTTAATTGCAACCACAATTCGATCTCCCCTTCCATCAACAGGCTTGATCGTACCCTTGTACACACTCCCAAACCCGCCTTCCCCGATCTTGAGTAGTCTACTGAAATCATTAGTTGCGCGCCTCAACTCTGAATATGAAAAAATTCTCAAATTATGAGCTCTCTCTTCATATAATTCAGGTATTCCACGCGATGAAATGGTAGAACTCGAAGACTGGGTCATTCTTCCAGAAGTCGAAACATTAGAAGCGCTTGAATGATTTTGCGTCTTCAATTCAGGAGCTGATCTTTGTTGTCTGCTTTTAATTTTCTCTTTCAGGTAAGGGAAGCACTTCATTGCTTTTGTTCTCCAGCTTATTTAATACAGGCTTTAAAGATTCAAGAATCGACTTTATGGCTTCTAAGTAAATTCCTGAGGCACAACAAAAATATAACCAACCAAAAATTGTAATAGAAGGAAGGAAATCAAGGCAGAAAGTTATAAGCTTGACCCTTGACAAGTGAAATCAAACTTGGACACTGATTACAACTCCCAAAGGGAAGAAAGTCATTGCAGCAAAACTTTTACATAAATTTATAATTTCGTGACCAAAATTATTTTATTCGAGAATGTTAATTAGTTGAGCTTATTAAAATATATAGAGTCGCAAAATGTTAACATCTAGTTGAGATATTTCTTGAATTATTAGCGGTATAGGTTTAAGTTTATCTGAACTTATATAAAACTATCAATCGAAAATTAAAAAATTTAAATACTCGCGAATACATTCTCCAAGGAATACAATATGACTGCAGAAGGTTCAGGACACCACAGCTGAGGTTTAAACGGACAAGTAACATAAAACTTTGACAATTACAAACCCAAAAAGCCAGAACTAATCGATATTAAGGTGACACCACAGAAAACAGAGGAAAGTTGTAGAAAACTTCAAATAAACGCATACGAGCAATGGATGGTGCAGCAACGCGAAGCTTTACAGTAAAGCTTTTCGAGTACATAAATCATGCAACTAAAGATTTTTAATTTAAAAGAAACTACAAAAGAACACACGCAGAGATGCAATATGAAAGATGGATTAGCAAGAGAGAATGAAGAGAGAGTACTTACAAAATTATGGATGGCAAAGAAAACTAATGAAGAACCAACTGAATTATTGACAGAGTCTTGTCATATATTTCAAACTTTGCTGCTCTGAAATGAAAGCCAGCTCAATCATTATATTGTTTTATTTTTTTTTTTCTTTCCTTTCTTCTGGCTTACTTAAGCTAAAATGTCCAAGTTTTTGCTGAATATATTTGTGTTAAGTAGTTTTCTGGAAGATATGTAGATGTAGATGAGTCGCTGTTACATGGGTCAGAGGCTGTTTGGTAGTTGACTATCCACAAAATAGCACACCATTGACCATTCACGATTCTGATTTTGACCCTTCTCCATCTTTATCCTTAATAGAGTAAAATCTCTATAAATTAATATAACTGGACCGAAAAATTCTATTAATTTAGAGAGATATTAATTAATCATTAAATTAATAATTATTAATTTATAGAGAATTTTTTACATCAAAGAAAATTATTTTCCAATTATATACATTTAAATAAAATGAATTGTACAATTTATATTTTATACTTAATTCAATAAATATTGTTTACAAATTTAATGAATATTTGCGAGATTCAAAGTAAATATTCATGTATATTTAGATGATATCAAGGATAAACAACATTTTTTAACCTTTTTCACGTAAAGAAGCACCTAAAACATCAAAAATATTGATTAATAACTTTTTAATGCTTTACGAAAACAACACATTCAAACTTTTTAATGCAACAAATATGGTTAAAGATGAGTTTCATATAAATTCAAATTTTAAAAATCCTAGAATCAATTTTACAAAAGGAAAATATATATTTTTATGATTATAAAGGAATTATTTATTTATAATATTATTAGGACCATATATTTATACAGGGTTTTTTTAAAAAATTTATTATCTTATTATCTAATCGAAATTGATCATTTTTTGAACTGATCCAAGTTGGCACCGGAAAATATTATTAATTTAGAAAGATTATTAATTTATCGAGTATTAATTTAATGAAATTTTACTGTATATGCTCAAACTAACTTTATTTTTTGTCCAACGGGAAATTAATTCTTTATATCCGTTTACTTTATCTAAACTTGCATAATTACATCTCAAAAATTTCACACCAAATACCAGTCCATATTATCACAAAAATG
This sequence comes from Saposhnikovia divaricata, assembly GCA_036435485.1. NCBI lineage: Eukaryota > Viridiplantae > Streptophyta > Magnoliopsida > Apiales > Apiaceae > Saposhnikovia > Saposhnikovia divaricata. The sequence goes on along the minus strand of CM071600.1, from coordinate 100,399,058 downwards.
CAAAGCAGAAAGTCACACACATTGCCAAAAATTAACGACTGGAATCTTGCTGAACAAGCAAGTGAAATTACAAATGCCTATGTTTTTTTATATTAGTCGTTTGATTTTTCTGTACGTACTTTTAAGTGTTTTAACTGCATAGTTAAAATTAATTTTTTCAATTAAATTTTTTTGTAAATTAAAATTTTGATTACATATTTTTATTTAAAAAAAGAAAATTTTAAAAACAATAATTTTAGCTATGTAGTCACTGTACATAAAAATGTGTGAAAAAAGTAAAAAGACTAATATAAAAAAATAGAGGAAATATTTAATTCATTTAAGAATCGGATCAAGTCGTTTGTTGGCCTGATATCATAGCATAATTAAGGGTTTGTTTCTAAAATATATTTATTTATAGAAAATATTAAAAGATTTTCATAGGAAGCTTGAAAATTTGGTTCAAGATATAGAAAGAAAAAGAGAATAATTAAAGATCTGCTGGTGGTGACACAAGTAAAAGTCAACGTTAGGTTAGGTTAGGTTTCAGCTGGACTTGGTCTAACCCCACCTTCCTTAATTCTCCCCTAATGCAAGTGGTTAGGGGAACTTGATTAAATATAACGTTTGGATTTGTTTGGCCTTCCTTAATTCTCCCCTAATGCAAGTGGTTAAGAGAACTGATTTAAATCTCTATAAATTATAATTCCTGAAGTCTAAATTCAAGGCTTTTTACCATAAAACCCATTCACTTTTCCCTATATTACTGGAAATGCCACCAGATACATACGTTTTGTTGTGTATTTGTACGTATTTTTATGTATTGTTACGTATTCTGTACATTTTCTACATGAATAAGTACGTAAATGCCCCTGATGCATGCAGGTGTCTCACGTGGTGGGCCCTTATGTTATTAAAACTTGATTTCAGCTTATGTCTCACATGATATGCTTTTATTAGTTTATTATTTTACGAAATTTCAAATTTCAAATAGAAAATTACAATTATAAAATTGGAAAAAAAAATTATTTATAAATAGAAAATCAAATTATCTAAAAAAAGATTTCCTTTTTTTACAAAAAATTATATACTCAAGGTAAGACTAAATTTATAGAGATTCCAAATTCTTCCTTTTTAAAATGTAAAATCAATTATTTATTTAGAACAAATTATATACTGAACGTAAGAGTCATTAAAGATTTCCTTTTTTTACAAAAAATTATTTACTCAAGGTAAGACAAAATTTATAGAGATTGCAAATTCTTCCTTTTTAAAATGTAAAATCAATTATTTATTTAGAACAAATTATATACTCAACGTAAGAGTCATTAAAGACTTCCTTTTTTTACAAAAAATTATCTACTCAAGGTAAGACTAAATTTGTAGAGATTCGAAATTCTTCCTTTTTAAAATGTAAAATCAATTATTTATTTAGAACAAATTATATACTCAACGTAAGAGTCATTAAAGATTTCCTTTTTTTACAAAAAATTATCTACTCAAGGTAAGACTAAATTTATAGAGATTCCAAATTATTTCTTTTTAAAATGGAAAATCAATTATTTATTTAGAACAAATTATATACTCAACGTAAGAGTCATTTCTATAAGCTAAAATTATTATGGATAAGATTATAAATCATGTCGAAATGAATTAACGCTTTTGAATATGGTCATCACTTATGACTGAGTTTTAAGATATTTTGCTGATACGAATATGGTATGTGAATTAGAAATGAGAGCAATTTTTTTAAGTGTCTTTAAAATGGAAAATCAATTATTTATTTAGAACAAATTATATACTCAACGTAAGAGTCATTATTTTAAGCTACATTTGTTATGGATAAGATTATAAATCATGTCGAAATCAATTACCGTTTTTGAATATGGTCATCACTTATGACTGAGTTTTAAGATATTTTGCTGATACGAATATGGTATGTGAATTAGAAATGAGATCAATTTTTTTAAGTGTCTTTAAAATGGAAAATCAATTATTTATTTAGAACAAATAATATGCTCAACGTAAGAGTCATTTCTATAAGCTAAAATTGTTATGGATAAGATTATAAATCATGTCGAAATGAATTACCGTTTTGAATATGGTCATCACTTATGACTGAGTTTTAAGATATTGTGCTGATACAAATATGGTATGTGAATTAGAAATGAGAGCAATTTTTGTAAGTGTCTTTAAAATGGAAAATCAATTATTTATTTAGAACAAATTATATACTCAACGTAAGAGTCATTTCTATAAGCTAAAATTATTATGGATAAGATTATAAATCATGTCGAAATGAATTAACATTTTTGAATATGGTCATCACTTATGACTGAGTTTTAAGATATTTTCCTGATACGAATATGGTATGTGAATTAGAAATGAGAGCAATTTTTTAAGTGTCTTTAAAATGGAAAATCAATTATTTATTTAGAACAAATTATATACTCAACGTAAGAGTCATTTCTATAAGCTAAATTTGTTATGGATAAGATTATAAATCATGTCAAAATGAATTACCGTTTTTGAATTTGGTCATCACTTATGACTGAGTTTTAAGATATTGTGCTTATACGAATATGGTATGTGAATTAGAAATGAGAGCAATTTTTTTTAAGTGTCTTTAAAATGGAAAATCAATTATTTATTTAGAACAAATTATATACTCAATGTAAGAGTCATTATTTTAAGCTACATTTGTTATGGATAAGATTATAAATCATGTCGAAATCAATTACCGTTTTTGAATATGGTCATCACTTATGACTGAGTTTTAAGATATTTTGTTGATACGAATACGGTATGTGAATTAGAAATGAGATCAATTTTTTTAAGTGTCTTTAAAATGGAAAATCAATTATTTATTTAGAACAAATTATATACTCAACGTAAGAGTCATTTCTATAAGCTAAAATTGTTATGGATAAGATTATAAATCATGTCGAAATTAATTACCGTTTTGAATATGGTCATCACTTATGACTGAGTTTTAAGATATTGTGCTGATACGAATATGGTATGTGAATTAGAAATGAGAGCAATTTTTGTAAGTGTCTTTAAAATGGAAAATCAATTATTTATTTAGAACAAATTATATACTCAATGTAAGAGTCATTTCTATAAGCTAAAATTATTATGGATAAGATTATAAATCATGTCGAAATGAATTAACGTTTTTGAATATGATCATCACTTATGACTGAGTTTTAAGATATTTTGCTGATACGAATATGGTATATGAATTAGAAATGAGAGCAATTTTTTTAATTGTCTTTAAAATGGAAAATCAATTATTTATTTATAACAAATTATATACTCAACGTAAGAGCCATATCTATAAGCTAAATTTGTTATGGATAAGATTATAAATCATGTCGAAATGAATTACCGTTTTGAATATGGTCATCACTTATGACTGAGTTTTAAGATATTGTGCTGATACGAATATGGTATGTGAATTAGAAATGAGATCAATTTTTGTAAGTGTCTTTAAAATGGAAAATAAATTATTTATTTAGAACAAATTATATACTCAACGTAAGAGTCATTATTTTAAGCTACATTTGTTATGGATAAGATTATAAATCATGTCGAAATCAATTACCGTTTTTGAATATGGTCATCACTTATGACTGAGTTTTAAGATATTTTGCTGATACGAATATGGTATGTGAATTAGAAATGAGATCAATTTTTTTAAGTGTCTTTAAAATGGAAAATCAATTACTTATTTTGAACAAATTATATACTCAACGTAAGAGTCATTTCTATAAGCTAAAATTGTTATGGATTAGATTATAAATCATGTCGAAATGAATTACCGTTTTGAATATGGTCATCACTTATGACTGAGTTTTAAGATATTGTGCTAATACGATTTTCCTACTGCGATTTCCACAATGCCAATTGTCGAGGAGATAAAGAAAAGGTGGATTCTGCAAATGCGGTAACCTTTGTGAAATATATATCTGCCAATTTCTTCATGAGTTTAGGGGTAGCGACCTCACTAGGATTACTCAAAATGTCAGACTCCACAGTTCTATTAAAAAGACTCGACGCATCCTCAAAAGCACAACCAATACCAACAATACCAGCATGCCGTAAAAGCTTTGTCTGCAAACTAACAGACTGCAATCGAGAAGCAAGAAAAGCATAATGACGAACATCACCTGCAGAATAAACACCAAGCCCTCCAAACGAAAAGGGTTAGATGGCAAGACGCCACTGCCAATCACCAAACCCAGGTCCAGAAGCAGTAACAATACGCTCCAAGGAAGATCGAAGAGCCCCATCGAAAGTGCGCTGAGCCACCTCAAAAATACAGGGAGGACAAGTACGCAGAGTAAAATAGAGTTTAGAAATTCCAGTACATGCCCTAAGTAACAACAACTCACATTGAGGATCATCAAGCTTAGCAAACTTATTCATAAGCTCAATAGTCTTGGTCACACTCTGCATCACAAGTTCACCACTGAAAACGGAATTGGAACTGGCAGGACCGCCCACAACTTAACACCATGCAATGGTCGAGCAATATTAGGAGGAAAGACGCCCACAAGCCTGCTTCGAGGGTCTTCTATAGGCCAGAAAACTTCAGTTTTTTCAATGTTGAGAAGTAACCCAAAACGAGGCCCTTCTTCCATAATCAACTGTAAAACCTTCCCAACCACCAAGGTGTCACCAACAATAGTACCATCATCCAAGTACCAAGCCTGAAGACATACATCAAAACGTCCCTAATTTTACACACCAGGGGTTGTAAAACCAAAGCAAAAAGAAGAGGACCAAGGGGATCACCCTGTTGCACCCCTTGAGACGACCATAAGGTGTGCTCTCCATAATATAATCTGGCTGGCTTAGAGTAGCAAAATTCAACCCAAAGTGAGATGGCCGGACAACGAAGACGAACTTCACGTAACATGACCGCTCGATCAACTAAATTGAATGCATTTTGAAAATCCACCAACAACATAGAAAGTCCCACATCAGTACCACGATCTTCAATCAACCGATTCACAGCATGAAGAATAGTCTCACCACCTGCAGAAACCCCAACACCAAATTGAAGACCATCAAAATAACTTCCCAACAACTGACCAACCATAACAGCACCAACCTTCGAAACCAGACGTCGCCAAACACTACCCACAACTATAGGACGAATACCACCACCAGGCTTGACAAGAGGTGTGAGAGGAGCACTAGAAATATATAGTCTCCCAAAATCATAGGACATATCCCAGCTAGGAAGAGATTAAACACCTTAGCAATAGAGTTAACTAACTCATCTGAAACAGCCACAGCAGCACCACTCAAACAATCCATAAGGTGTTGAGCTCGCAAACCATCCCTCCCACATGATGTGCCGCGTGGAAAACTCTTAATCCAGTCCAAAACAATAGCAGAAGTAGCGATGAGATGATGGTGATCAACAGGTAAATCAGGCAAGGAAAGAGCTGGAGAAGAAGGGTGTTTTGACTGTAAATCCGCAAGAGTGGCCTCATTATAAGGAGCAACACCAGAAGAAGAAAGAACCCGAACTGCAACGGTGTAATGGCCATCACAAATCTTCCTACGACACTGCTTGATATTACGCTCTTCCAAATCAAGGTCTTCACCAACATCCATTAAAGCAGGGGATCCAGCTGCCAAAGTTTCTCGCAAAAGCCACATATTACCTCCCGGTTCACTCCAAGTACGAATAACATTAGTAATGCTCTCTTGTTTCTGTTTAACCGCAGAAGAACACTTGCGATTACTCCTCGGACTAAAGGTTTTAATGATACAAAGAGGCAACACAAGAAGATGAACCCAGCAAGAGATGTCTTCAGGCTTGCTAATCACCTTATATTATTATATTAATTTTTAGACATTGGAAGTTTTGAATTTTTGATTATTTTCTTTAATTAATAAATAATAAAATTAATAATAATTAGCTAATTAATTTTTTAGTTAACACACATTTATGTCTATACTATTTATACTATACTATAATAACAAAAAAGTGATATATTTTAACCCCTATTTTTTTGTTATTCTCTCATTTTTTTATTATCCTATTTATTAAAGGTTAGATCTTAAACTCAAATAAATAATGATTATTAGATGCAACAAATTAACAATAGTAAAAGTTGTTATATACGAAGGTTCTATGGTTCGATTCCCGCTAACAATATATTATTTTATATTTAATGCTACTAGTTTTATACAAAGGTGTAAGGTTCGAATCCTTCCAACAACATACTAAAATTTATATTTATAATATTATACTACATTATAAGTAAATTATAAAAAATTAAAAATGCCCATGCTTTGCATTGGTTATAAGCTAGTTATATTTTAATTATAAACTCCTACAAATAGCAATTTTTAGTTTTTACTATATAAACCGATCATTAATATGTCATTTCTAAATTAAACGTGTTACTTTTGATTTTATGCATATAATTTTTTATAAATACACCTAAAATCACTAATTATATCATTATATTCCGGGTGAAATCCCCAAATACCCACCTTTTCAAACTAACTAACCAAAATACCCATTTGCGCGCACTTCCGCCCAAAATACCCACCAAATACGCATGTATAACATGCGCGGCCTCTTACACGCATTTCCAGCATGCGTATTCTTCCTAATTTTTTTTAAGGAGCAGGCCACGCATTTGTAACATGTGTTTACCTTTCTTTTTTTTTAAAAAAAGTTGACCCACGCATTTACATTATGCGTGTACTTCAATTCTTTTTTTTTTTAATTGACTACACCCTTGTAATATGCGTGTAGTTTGTCTACGCAATACCTGCATGCGTATGGTAGCACTGATTCACTGACCACCTGGCTGTAGAACATAAGTGTTGTTACTGAATAAATAGAACACGCATTGTATAAATGCGTTTCGGGAGTACGCATGTATAGCATGCGTATTATGTGCGCAAAAAAGGCGGTCCCCTCCGTCGACGGGTATTTTGGATAGTGGGTTCTCAAAAGTAGTGTAATTTGGTCATTCTTTCTTATATCCAATCATTAATATATAGTCAAAAATATAAAGTACGTTACATTTTAATTTAAAACATATAAATTTTTATAAATATATCTCAAATATTAATTATATTATTATCTTGCAATTATTAAAATATACAGAAAAATATTATATCCTATTTTCCAATCACTAATAAAAAAAACTTGCACGCTTCTATTAAGCAAATATGAGTATAATTGTTTGTAGTTTAGTTCAACTATTCAGCCATATAATGAATAATGGTCTTTAGATTTTTAGTAAACAAATAAAAATTGTTAGATCTAATGTTAAGAAATATTATGTATTTAAATTATTTCACTAAAGACTCATTGAATCTCGTCAACAATATATTTAAATTAAAAATTTATATTTTTAGTTGAACCATGCATATCATTAATTAAGTTTATATTAAATTAAAAATATAATATTTATTGAAAAAGTTTGTAATATAAATTCATAATTTTAACAAAAAAAATTATAATATATCAAAAAAAATTGTGCATCGAAGGGGTTATAAATTAATAATGCTTTAATACATGCATGAAAATATATAAAATTCATCATTAACAAAAATTGTGAGAATTTATTAGGAAAATGTTTCTAAATACCTACCTAGGGAATTGTCTCAATAATTCCAAATCATAGAAATTACCCGGTCGTTAATTAAACCTCAGTGAGATACTCCTATATTACTAATAAAGCAGAATTTCAACGCGTTCAGCACGTTGATTACTTTGTTAGCAACTTCACCTAACTAAAGATATTTGGCAACGTTTTAACGTACGCAAATTCTGTAGCATGACATACCAATATCTTGTTAACACTACTCTAGTGACGGATTTTAAGTAACAAACTTTTGAAAGTAATCAATTTTTCACAGCTTCTTACGCAGAGATTAAATTTTTACTAATATTAGTCATTGACATTGAGAAATAGTGAACTTCCACGCAATTTACCAGCTTATTATACATTGAGAAATATTATGGATTGACCTTTTATGTGTACCTGTTTTCGTTCGTATCTATGATGTCTGTGATGATATACAAATTGATAATGTTCTTTTTCATGTAAAAATATGAGCGATGAACATTCAAATCGATACTGACTTTTAGTAATATACTGTATAGCAAAATATTTTTATTTTGTAACTCTAAAAGAAAGTACAGTACTTGAATAGACAAATCAAATGAAATCCGGGTATGGTGCCGGACTAGGAACTAGGAAGCACGGACACGTCAAAAAAGATGTCACGCATATCGGATACGGTCAAGATGGCTGAGTACGTGTCCGACACGTCATGTGACATGTTGACACAAAATGGCAGAGGACGCGGCTCCCACACGGGACAGACAAACAATCGACACGACGTAGGACTCGGCCCACCTAAACAAAAACCCAATACCATCTGATTTTACCCTAATTGTCCAACATTCTCATATTTATAAGCTCATCATTATTTTCAATGTTTTCATCACAAGTGAAAGGTGTTCTAGAGATTGTAAATCTCTTTTTTGATGAACCAGCACGAGATAGACATTCTTCCAGTAATGAAAGCATAGAATAAATCTTATTTTAGTTCATCACTGTGAAAGAAACTTTTACTACTTCTAATCTACTGTGAATGAAATTGTTCAATGTTTGACACATAGAAAATCCTATAATTTTTTATTTCTATTTTTTTTGTGGTAGCGTCCCATATCCAGGACTCTTTGCTAGTCGGTGAATCCTGCTATCCCTGTACCCCTATCCCGTGTCGCCGTATCCGTGCCCCTGCTCCTAGGTTCCGGAAAAAAAATGAAGTACACGAGCATAAGCCCTCCGTCATCAATTATCATTTTCATATCAAGCTCTCGAAAACATAGTTATGTGCATCTCCTAGTTTCCTATACCCTGAACCTGTTCCTATACTCAACCCTGTATATCGAAAGATCATAGTATAAGTTATACATTCATCTGGAACATGTTAAACGTGTAGAACATTTATATTACTAACACCTCTGATTAGAATTCTAAGGTTCATTACACAGCTAATACCTTCCACAGGTCTCAACTTGTGAGTTTAAAAAGAAGTTAAACGATGGAAACCACAAAGCAGCATCTGATATTGACGTAACAAATAAATTGAGCAGCTTGTTGAGCTAACTGCAGATGCACAACCCCAGTGATACCTTTTCTCAAATTATCTCTTACATGTTCTGCTCGTTCATGGAATGTAGAGTTCAATGGCAAGTGTAATGCAAATTCCATTCCACCACTCGAGTAACCCGAGAAAAAATCACTCTCATGCCTCATGCCACACTAGTCCCAGAAAATGCACCTTGGAGGCTAGGCAGGTGATGGAGAACAACAACACGCCCAAACAAGTAAAAGAACCTACAACACAAGACTCACAGGGACTACTGCCACACATTGGAATCAAAAGAACAAGTACTTCTGCAGTTCCGCTTATATGTCTTCCCTCCTTGGCATGGTCATATGGTGGTGCCAATGCCCAAGCCTCATAGATATTCTTGCAATCAAGACCAGTTGCAGCTGCTCAAATAACTAATGCAGCTAAATTACACAAGGTTTCAAAAAGCTTAAAGAGAACAACATATTGTCAGGCAAGGAACTAGGAACTAATTATACAGATTTCTAGATTGATTTTGTTTTCAGTAAATCTGTATTGACTAACAACGTAATAATTTATTTATCAACAAAAAAACTTCATTTTATAACTGCAAGGTTAAAGACCTATATTTAGTCTGCAAACATTTAGTCTGCAAACATATGTTCATCAGTCATTGTACCTTGATCATCAACTGTTCGTTTATATATGGTAAAACAAGAACAAGAAAAAAAGAACCACCAGCTTTTTGACTAGACCCACACACCCAAGCATTAACTAAGATCCTAGAAGGACTGGGCTCTTAAATGAAGAAGTGATCTGTGTTAAAATTTATTAATAATTTTGCGATCACTCTACAGAATGATTGATTTTTAACTTATAAGTTACAACCAACTGGAGGGGCATTTGATCAGTTTCAACACAGTTTGGAAGAGAAACATGAGCACCAAGGAATCTGATTTCTAACAGCAACCTGATATTGAATATTGATAATGTGATCATTATGGATTCCAATGCAACAGAAAGGCAATGCAAGATTCAGAAGTGTCAACTATTCTTTCAAGCCTATCGCTTTACAAAAAGGGTTCGCGACCGGACACATTGCCTATATTTAGAACCATTTATAGTCATAAATGTCTCATTTTGATTTGAACAATCTTCTTGATATATACACAATCAAGAATGAACTAAAAATAATAATAATTATAAAAATAATAAGATCACAGTAAAGCATGGAAATATAACTTTAAAATGCTAATATCTGGCATTTATATGACAATTTACACAGAGACAGGACGTTATGAGATCCGTGTAAGTTTGTTGCAAGTAAATTCCTTCAATGGGAACATGCTTAAAAAACAAAAACAAACTTAAAATTAACAAACTATTACTAAATGATCCAGTCATATTGCATAGGACTTCATAACCATTTTTCGTCTTGCGCATGATAATACGAGTAAAATAGCGCATGCTTAAGATTCCTCTACATATATTGACGTTACTTAGCTACGGAAAATATTTAGGCACGTCAATGTTGACTGAGTTTACTTGTTTGTTCAGATAAACGATGAATGATTTTTTGTTAAGGTGGGTCAAATTCTTCATGGCCTATGTTTTACTATGAAATCATCTGATAATACTTCTTCTCGTTCACTGTGTGTGTTTTTGTTTTCTTTATGATCTTTCTCCATCAATGAATCATTTGCAGGAGGGGAAAAAACAAGCTACAGTGCTAAAATGTTTTTGTCCAATATGTTAAAATGTTGGGCAATCCAAAGTAATTTTGATGATGATTTACTGACACTACATATTTTATATTTATTAATATCTTAGTTTTCTCCACATACATTTTTTACTTAGAGCAACTCCAACAAGGGAAGCCAAGAGGGGTGCCAACACCATGTGGCATGACGTGGCACGGCAACCTTGTTAGCATTCCACTGGAGTTGTTGGGATGTCAATGGGGTGCCGAGTGAGTGGCATGGGGTGCCAAAAGTTGGCATTCCATAAAACAGGGTGCCAACTTTATTTGTGGGGCCAACTGTGAATAAGATATTATGGTGGGAGAATTTGGTACCTCTTATAAGGATGCCGACCATTTAAATGTTTTTTTAAAGAAGGGTGCAAAAAATGATGTGTAAGAGAGAGAATATAAAAAAAATAGTAATTTTAATTATGTGGCAAACTTGGCATCCCATGAAGGGTGCCAACCACTGGAGCTACTCTTAGTATACTTTTTGAGGATAGGTGTGGGAAGTGACATAAGAAGTATATCATATATGTAGAATAAGAAAGGCTAGTATAGCTAGTGTAAGTACAATACTGACTCTATCTCTCAATTTCTCGTTTTAATATAGCAGTTAATTACTGGCTCTTTTAATTGCTAACAAAGTCATCATTAGTTATATGATTGGGTGACTGCGAACTTCATCAATGTAGAGCTTAGCTCTTGCTGTAAATGAAATTTAAACAAGATATAATGGCTGTAAAAATTTGATCGGAATTTGAAAAATGATAATAGTGACAAGGACATATCTGCATACCTTCGTGCATCGAAGATCAGAGAGCACCTTCTATTCCTGATACATTTTCATTTCTTACATAGTAGCCAAAAATCCAACTTTCTAATGAGGTAACTTCCTGACGTGCATCATACTTGGGCAAATATCATATTTTGCCGGCTAGGTACTGCAGTTTTAGTAATGCATGTTTTACCATTTCAAATCATAGACAGTCGACATAAAAGAGTAAATTGAATAGAGAGACAAGATTCATTGCAGTACTTTGCAACTTCAAGTGGGTAATTAGATTCTTAGCATGTTAAAATAAAAAGATATCTACAACATTTTAAACTAAAGAAACAGGGACCTTGCTGATCCTACAGTAGGGTTTCTGAGCTTAAAGTACATTGAAGAGACATTGGATGCAAGACGTATCAGCTTAGACTCGATATAAGTTCGGACAAAGTCATCGAACGCGATTATAATTTTAAAATAAAATTAGTAACAAAGTAAATTCTAAATTTATCCTCAAAATTACAAAATAGCTAGAGTGAAGTATACTTGAAACAAAAATTAAACATTGTTCTATTATAAAGTTATGAGTTATGACACTTATAGATCTGATTGCAAGTAAGATTTAAAACATACATGCACACACCCATGTATGAACACATACAATTAAGCATGACACGAATGTTGTATACAACAACAAACATTACTAAGAGAATTGTGCTTCTATTTGTATTTTTAAGATAGTGGGAAGAATGCTGGGGTGACAAAAAGAAAATGTAGTAAAAAAAGATCAATTTGATACCTGATATTAACTTGGTAAAAGGTTACAGCCCTTGGATTTTAGTTTAGACTCCAGACCAAAAAATTTCAGTCCAGAAAGCATCAAGTCTGCTGTCTTCTTCTTTGTGTGGTCAATAAGTATTTCATCATAAACTATCAAGTCGGCTTCAGTTAGAAGTTTACAATCTCTCAAATAGGTAAAGACTTTCCTTGCCTCATCTATTGTTCCATGTTTGCACATGCCACAGACAACAGCGGAATAAATAACTTCATCCAGAAGCATACCCTGTTGCATCATCTCATCTAACACTTCTATAACCTTTTCTGCATCATTTTTCTTACACACATGGAGAATTGCTAGACTATACTTAAACTCCATTGGACCACTTGTAACATTGGCTAAGCAGTCACGAATAAGCATCATAGCTTCATCAATATAACCTGTTTTGCAAAGCCCTTTAACGAGAGAATAATAGGCTTCATTAGAGGGAACCGTGGACATCTCCTTTATCATATTGTAGCAGGAACATGCTTCTTGGATGTCCCCTATTTCAGTAAAACATCTAATTCCATTGTTGTAACTTGATGAGTCAGGTTCAAAGTGTGAATTCTTCAACTCGTGAAACAGAATTAGTGCCCGATTAACCTCCCCAATATGATAAAGAGCCTCCATAATTATGTTGTATATTGAAACACTGGAATATTCTTTCAGCTTTAAGTAGTCAAACACTTCTACAGCAGTCATCACTCTATCCTCTTTCTCAACCATATATGAGAAGAATCTGCAAAGATCATCAATGACATTGGAACCAAGTTTTTGAACCTCACCAAGCAATTTGCAGAAATCATCCATATTATTCGACTCCGCATAAGAAACTAGCATAGGATTCACCGTTACAAAATCCGGTTGTAGATCCTCTTGAACCGTGACTTGAAAAAGTTTGTAGGCCTTTTCAATGTGGTTGGCACAACACAAACCTTTTATAAGTGAATTATATATAGCCAAATCAGCCCTATATCCGGAGTCCATCATATCCTTCAGCAAATCACATGCCAAACCAATCTTCCCTTCCACAACAAATGCCTCGATCAAGGATCCATAAATAACCCTATCAATCAAATACTTCTTCTCTTTCATCTCCTTAAACAACTCGTAACCTTTCAAAACCTGATTTCCTTTGCATAAACCAAGAATCAAAGTTGAATAAGCCATAACATCCGGATAAACCTTGTCATTCAGCATTTCTTCCCAAACTCTCAAACACCCATCTAAATTACCCTCCGCAACCAACACACGTACCATTGCAGTGTATGCAAAAACATCCGGTTTACACAACTTCTCCCTCATCTGATTCAAAAGTTGAAAGACCTCATCCATACGTCCTTCCTTACACAAACCCTTGATCAAAATCATGTAAGTAATACTCTCCTCCACCAGTCCCTCATTTCTAAAATCATCATAAACTGTCATCGCTAAATCAACATGATTAGTTTTCACCAACGCATCCAGTACCCTATTATACAAAAAAACTCGCGGCCTAACTCCAAATTTCTTCATCTTTTCATAAACATAGTAAACTCTAAGACCCCTATTAGCATCCGCATGCATTCTAATCAAAATTTCAAACTGTTTCTCAGTAGGCGCTTTCCCTTGCATGTTCATTAGCTCGGGCACTTGATCAGCTGCCCGAAACCGATTATTTCGATTCAAACAATACGCTAAAGCATTATAACACGCAAAATCATGTTTATATCCTTTCTGCTTACCTGCATCACATAATCTTGTACCATTAATCCCTCAAAATAGGCCAAAAGGTTTCAAACTTTCTACGATCACATTTCGAAACACACACACACAATACATTACACACATAATAAAGATAAAGCATTATAACACACAAAATCATGTTTATATCCTTTTTGCTTATCTGCATTATATAATCTTGATTCATTAGTCCCTCCGACTAGGCCAAGCCCCAAAAGGTTCAAACTATTTACGATCACATTTCGAAATACAAACACACAATACATTACACATAATAAGCTAACGCATTATTACACGCAAAATTATGATTATATTCTTCATTCTTGCCTGCATTACATAATCTTGATTCATTAATTCCTCGAATAAGGCCAAAAGATTCAAACTTTTCTCGATCACATTCCGTAACACAAACACACAATACATTAAACATACATAAAACGACTTAACTTAGCATTTTTAATACCTGCCCAATGAAAGAACTTAGAAGAAAGTCTTGGATCATCTTGAACCTTGAGCACCTCAGCAACAAGTTTAGGAGTGACCCGTCTGAGCTTATTAAGATCCGAAACAACTTGTGAGCCCCACTGACCATGTTTTCTGAAAGAATCAACAATGAAACGAGCAATTGGAGATAAAGATTGAGCTACAGAGAAGAAATGGGCAGATGGGTCATTAATGGGTTGGGCTAATTGAGGTGAATCCGGGTCCCAATTGTCGAAATTGAAAGAAGTGGGTCGGGTCGAAATGGGGGGTTTGTTAGGGTTTATGGTAGTACGGTTGGTGAAAAGGCCGCCGTGGACGGTGGGGCGGTTTTGGGTGGGCTTACGGTGGCCGTAGTAGAAGTATAGCTTGTTTGTGGGTGGAGTTTTGGGTGGCATTTTTGGCTTGGAGTTTAAATTTTTACTGAAAAATAAAATGTGTTAGTAAAATGAGAAAGTGGGCTTACGAGTTTGTACTATATTTGAATTTGATAACATAATAATAATTAAATAATAATTGTCTCCAGATTGAGTTTAAGTTTAATTTATTACTAATTTTTCGTCCAAAATTGTATGTTCAAATAATTTTATAATTTAAAATATGATAAATGATGTGATTTCAATTTATCTAATTTTTTTTATAGTTATTTTGTAATTTTGTATACTAACTTTTTACATAAAATTTTGAATTATTTTTTAACAAAATTTTAAATTTTTCTAAATATTTTAGTCGATGTTAAATATGATAAAACGACGTTAATGATCCGTGCATTTATATGAAATCTAAAGTCAAATTTTTTGATTTATCGTTTACTGATATAAGCATATGTTATAACTCAATCATTATATATTCTATTGATCAATTTGTCATAGTATATAAAAATCACATGTATCATATTTTATGGTTGAGTTATAGTCTAACCGATAATTATAAATAATTATTGTAGTTTTGTAATATTTATGATTTAAAAATTTATATCTTTTTTGATTTAATGAATATTAATTATGTTATCTTTTATACATAACATATATCATATTTTTAGAGTTCTCCTCTCTTAAACATAATTTTAATTATTTTTCATGTAAGTTTAAATATTTAAGTTTTTAGATCGATCGTATATTTAAATCGTTGAAAGTCTA
This sequence comes from Saposhnikovia divaricata, assembly GCA_036435485.1. Taxonomy (NCBI): domain Eukaryota; kingdom Viridiplantae; phylum Streptophyta; class Magnoliopsida; order Apiales; family Apiaceae; genus Saposhnikovia; species Saposhnikovia divaricata. The sequence goes on along the minus strand of CM071600.1, from coordinate 100,383,273 downwards.
AATAGTTGATCGAACAAAATCCTCTAATATGACTCATATATTTTAAATTTTTATATACCTAAAACTGATGTGATGCTATTATTAATTATGTATGATTTTACAACTAAAATTTACATATTTTTTAAAACAAAGTTCAAGAATTTAATATCTACATGGAGACGTATGTAAATAAATTTTTTTTGTAATCAGTTACATAATGTATAATCTAAAATTTTATTTTTATATCAATTATCTAAAATGGCAAAAGAGATTTGTAAAGTATTCAATCGATTAGAATATTTTTTATAATTTTATCTATCCAATATTTTAGAAATTATATAAATCAATATTTTATTTACATAATGTTCAAATCCTAACATAATTTCACTACTTTTCACATAATTTTTAAATGAAGATTTTTTTTTGTAATTTTTGAAAATATAGAGGAAAAATCGTAATTCACAGCCAATTGATTAGAAGATGTTTTGTAATTTATTTATCCAATGTTGTAGAAATAATATGAATCAATATTTTATTTACTCAAAAATAAAAATAGAAGAGGAAGAGACAAGAAGAGAAGATGTGGTTACTAGAATTTTTAAACACAACTCAAAATTGAGGATAACACACTTGGTTATTTCAGGAGTTTCTTATAAGAAGGTCAGTGGTTCGAATCCCAATACTAACATAATTTCAATACTTCTTTTGGGTGTTAGGCCCTATCTAACACAATCTGAAAGGTTATTCGTTGTTCTAAATATTTCTAAAACCCAAAATGGAAACGTTGAACCCCAAAAATTAATTGTTGAACCCCTAAATTTAATTAAAATTGTATTTTTTAAATTAAAAAATTAAATAAAAAATTGAATCCGGCGGCCTGATTTTTAAACGCTAACGCGTTTAAAAATCAGGATAAATTAGGGTTTAGGGTCTAGGGTTGTTTCTAAACCCTAAACCCTAAGTTCGTATACGGTTTATTCGTCGTTTCGAATATTTCTAAACCCAAAATGGAACTATTGAACCCCAAAGGTTAATCGTTGAAATCCCGAGGGAATACAAATAAAATTTGAAAATTTGAAATAAAAAATTAAATATGGCGACCTGATTTTTAAACGCTAACGCGTTTAAAAATCAGGATAAGTTAGGGTTTAGGGTTTAGGGTTGTAAACAACCGTAAATCCCAAACCCTAAGTTCGTATACGGTATTGGCCCCATTTATCACAATTTGAAAAGAAAGGGCCCCAAATATCACAACATAAAATATTGGTCCTAAATATCACTTCATAACACAATTTAAAGTAGCTTTTTTTATTTTTACAAAAAACGCTATATCGTCTTAGGTTGAAAACGCTACCTTGAGTTTTGTTTAACTTTTTTTTTTATTTTTTGTGGTTGAAGACGCTAGTTCAGACTGGGTTTTCAGAAGTAAAACGCTAATCTATCTAGCGTGTATACATATAAAAAAAATTAACAGCTAACGCTAAATGCACTAGCGTTTTGCGAAAAAAAATAAAAAACTTAAAACGCTAGACGCAACTTGGTTTTGAAGTGATATTTGGGGCCATTTTTTCAGGTTGTGATATTTAGGACCTGATGTGGTATATTTTTATGTTCGTTCGCAGGGAGATAGGTTTTATCAATTTTAATTTAATTATCACAAATTATTTCTATATTAAAAACAATTATTGAGAATTTTTGTATAACTAAATAACGCAAATAAATGTGTTTTAAAGTCGATTAACTAAAAGTCTAGGGCGGCCGGGTTCACCATGTTTACACCGAAACAAAATATACGGATGTAGTTAATTTAACGGATTTAAATAATTAGAACATGTGTTAATCTCTCTCAAGCATTAACGCTTTCGAAAATCCAATTATGCTCTCGCACTAAAATTCAATTCCGCTAATCGTATGTATGCCTCTAGTGAGTAAAATCTCTCGATCTATTACTCTTATTTGCAAATAATTAATTAATTATACCGGCCGATAACACAAATTATAATTTCATAACATATCAATTAGAATTATTTTATATCCGTTAAACAACTAATAAGATTAAAGCATTATTGTGGTGTAAACACGGCTCCCCCTTATACCCTAGAAATAAACTACTCACTCATGTTATAAATAGAATTGACAAAATTAATTAAGCAAGACATATAAAACATATATTAACAAATAAGATAAAAATAAGGAGTACCTCGAATTTGAAATAAAATGGAGAATTAAACCGAAGTATACATAAAAGCGAAGAAAATCAAGCCCCTAATCCAAAATCTTGTAGTTGCTGAATGAAAAAAATATAGAATTGTAATGAAATGGATGGTGTGTCTTCCTCCTCCTGCACTTGGCCAAGTATTAAGCTAAAATAATGTCCCTGCAGTGTATATGTTTTATATTAAGATGTCCTTATCTCTCCTGCAAGCCCTCCATTTATAGCCCTTTCATGTGGCTTCAATTTGCATAAAATAAACACCTCCATCATTAATATTCTTCATTATTAGCACCACTATTGCCAACCATTTTTTCTTTGCCAACCATTCCACTACTTCATCACTTTCGGTTGATTTTATTTTACAAAAGCTAAACACACTTTAAACTTTTAAATAAATTACAAGAATATTCCAAATCTATTAAAATTCGGAACTGAATTTGCTTCTCAAATTTCGAGCTGCTCCAATTGGATTTTTGCTCATTTAATCCCTCTGAATTGTAGATAATTTTCTAGGCTTCGCGTGGACTGTAAGATCGTCCAAATCCGACTTCTACAACTCCGGATATGAATTAAACACCGCAGAAAGCGGGTGTAGCTCAATAAATCCGAATTTCTTCCATTTTTAGCTCCAAAATAGCCCTTTAAGCCCAAATTCTTCCAAACTTAGAAATTCTTGTCTTCTACAATAAAACATTAAGATTTATTAAATAAATACCCGAATTAATGCAAAATGTAATTAAATATGGGAATAAAATTATCTAAAATATATATAAAAATATATCTTATCAAACATCCCCCCACTAAGCATTTGCACGTCCTCGGGTAAATAACCGAAATAAAAACTAAATCCTAACTAATATCACTTTCGTAGATGACACGATTGCATTGAGCATATGCAACAAGCCGTTAAACCCCTAGGCAACCCTAGTAGGACGAGTGTTGTCTCGTGAGGGTTTATAGTTAATTTACCCACAAAATGCAATTTTATTTTCTGCCAAGTCTCAAGCATGCAACCTATCATAGTACTCCACACCAGTAAACCTCAATTGCACAATACTGAAAGTTTGTTCACTTACACATCATATGTACAAGACTATCCAAGTAAGCACACAGTCTAGATAGACAAAAGATCATGAAATATATATCAATGCCGCATTCAATGAGTAACATGCTATGGATAGAAAATCTCACATAACTCTCGAATCACACAAGTGTATAGGTGAAGTGTATTCGCTCAAGTTCAATCAATCAAGTCATGTGCTACCATATGCTTGGTTGTCCACCAAATCTCCACTACTTTGAATACATGCATGCATAAATCAAAAGATCTTTGTTAAAGGTTGTAACGTGGCTAAGGTGAAGGGTAGGGAATCAAGAAAAAGGCTAAAAAGTGGCTAACTCAACAAACTAATAGAGCACAATGTTCATTTCTAATTAAAGCACTCAACATGAAATTTCGATCATGTAACAGCTGATCAGACTCTCACAAGCATTAAACTCCAAGCACATATTACCATGTACTTTTCCACTTTCATATTGCACAAACCAATGAACACAACTCTATTCGATCTTTTATTTTCTTTTTTTTTCTTTCTGTTTTTTTTTATTTTATTCCCACCAAATTTTCACACTTTAACACAGAAATCCCCACACTATTCACTCACCAACCTCCAAATGAATCAAAATGCTCTACTAGTGAATCTAGAGAAGAATAAACGAGTAGGCTCAAGAATTTGGATTGGTGATACACAAAAATAACGGATAAAAAGCTCAAAGGGGTTCACTAAGGATATATGATTCAAGAGTACTGTTTGGATAAATACGGTTAATCCTAGTGCCTTTATCATTTTCATGCATACAGATATCATGTAATCTCAAAATGGTTTGAAACAAGTTCTAGAGCGACATACTTAATGATGAACAACACACAACAATAAAAATTTGATCGATATAAAATGTATCAATCACAAATTAGGCTCAAGATCTCACAAGGTGAAAGCATGCTTCAGTACTCACTAAATTTGACAAAGATGTATCTCAAGTTTTAAAATTTTTCGCAAGCACGAACAAGGAATCATCAAGTAACAAATGATTTTCTAGAGATATGACATGTCAAATAATCATGCAAAATAAGCTCACAAGATGTGTACCTATCCTTGTTAACACACTACGAGACGAGGCAATTAATTTTCTAATTTTTTAATTTTTTTTTGTAATATATATATATATATATATATATATTTGATATTTTTTTTTGATTTTATTAATCATCGAGAACTCATCCCCACACTTAAGTGGTTCATTATCCTCAATGAACAATTATATAAAAGAAAAGTAAGAAATATAAAGAAAAGTAAGAAATACTCCCCTAATAGCCTGCTCAAACCATTGGGTTGCCTCCCAATAAGCGCTCTTTTACCGTCATTAGCTTGACTTCTGCCTTCGAATCAAGGTTCCATGGAGAGATTGTCGAGCCGAATGTCTCCATTTTTCCAATAAATGCACCGTCCACATATAATTTAAGGCGTTGACCGTTTACCTTAAATTTTTCTCCATCTTGCCCCATGATCTCAATAGCACCATGAAATTTAACTCCAGTTATAGTGAAGGGTCCAGACCATCTAGATTTAAGCTTCCCAGGAAAGAGTCGGAGCCTTGAGTTAAATAACAATACCTTGTCACCAACTTGAAAATCTCTTCGCTGGATCATCTTATCATGCATTTTCTTCGTTCTCTCTTTGTAAATCCGGGAATTATCATAAGCATCAAATCGAAGCTCATCTAATTCATTTAATTGAAGAAGTCTTGCTTGTCCCGCAGCCTTTAAATCCATGTTGAGTTCTTTTATAGCCCAAAAAGCACCATGTTCCAACTCAACTGGCAAGTGACATGCCTTGCCATACACTAACCGATATGGGGTAGTTCCAATAGGGGTCTTATATGCTGTTCGATAAGCCCACAAAGCATCATCTAGCTTCAAGTACCAATCTTTTCTAGATTTTGCAACCACCTTCTCTAGAATGCTTTTAATTTGACGATTTGAATCCTCAAGTTGGCCACTTGTTTGAGGATGATAAGCAAGACCAACCTTATGAGTGACACCATACTTCTTCAAAAAAGTTTCAAATTGTCGATGGTGAAAATGAGAACCACCATCACTTATCACGGTTCTTGGAACTCCAAAGCGCGGGAAGATGATTTTCTTGAAGAGATTCATAACAACCTTGGAATCATTGGTTGTCGATCCAATTGCTTTAACCCACTTGGAAACATAATCGACTGTAACTAAGATGTATTTCATCCCATAAGAAGTTGGGAAAGGTCCCATAAAATCAATACCCCATACATCAAATATCTCGACCTCAAGAATACCGGTTTGAGGCATCTCATTGCGTTTAGAAATATTACCCGTTCTTTGACATGCATCACACGCCAAACAGAAAGCACGAGCATCCTTAAATAGCGAAGGCCAGAAGAATCCGGATTGAAGTACCTTAGCAGCAGTTTTAGAAGTACCATGGTGCCCTCCACATGCAAGAGAATGACAATGCTTGAGAATGTCATTAACTTCAAACTCAGGGATACATTTATGAAAGATCCCATCAGCACACTTTCGATACAAGAAAGGGTCATCCCAAAAATATTGTTTAGCATCATGATGGAACCGCTTTCGTTGTTGATAGGTCAAGTTTGGAGGATGAGAGCCACTCACACAAAAATTTGCAAAGTCTGCATACCATGGAGTTTTAGTGGCAACAACAAATAAATGATCATCAGGAAAAGAGTCGTCAATAGGAGTATCAGATGCAACATCTGATGTGAAACGCAGTCGTAAAGATGATCTGCAACCACGTTCTCAGCACCCTTTTTGTCTCTGATTTCCAAGTCAAATTCCTGGAGTAACAGAATCCAACGAATAAGCCTTGGTTGATATTTCAGTGCTGAATGATCTGTGCGAACAATAACTTTGGAGTCAATGAGATATGCCCGAAACTTGTCAAGAGCATAGACCACAACTAGATGCTCCTTCTCGGTAGTAGCATAATTGACATGAGCTTCATCCAAGGTTTTACTTGCATAGTAGATGGCGTGCAATACCTTGTCTTTCCTTTGACCGAGAACGGCTCCCACAGCATAGTCACTTGCATCACACATGATTTCGAATGGAAATCTCCAATCTGGAGGTTGTATGATCGGTACACTAATCAAAGCTTCTTTAATCCTGTAGAAAGACTCCAAACAAGCATCAGTAAACTCAAAAGTGGCATCCTTAAGCAATAATTGAGTGAGGGGTTTTGCAATTTTTGAAAAATCTTTTATAAAACGTCGATAAACCCCGCATGACCTAAGAAACTCCTTACTCCCTTGACATTAACAGGAGGAGGAAGTTTCTCGATCACCTCAATTTTTGCTTTGTCAACTTGGATGCCACGTTCAGAAATAAGATGACCAAGTACCACCCCTTCATTGACCATGAAGTGGCACTTTTCCCAATTTAAAACCAAATTTTCCTCTTCACATCGTTTAAGCACCTTAGAAAGATTATGCAAACATGCATCAAAATCAGAACCATAGACACTGAAATCATCCATAAATACTTCCATAACAGACTCAATGAAATCAGAAAATATGGCTGTCATGCAGCGCTGAAAAGTAGCAGGGGCATTACACAATCCAAACGGCACTCTTCGATAGGCAAAGGTACCATATGGACATGTGAATGTAGTCTTTTCCTGGTCATCTGGGTGTATAGGGATCGGAAAGAACCCTGAATACCCATCTATATAGCAAAAGAATTCATGTTTAGCAAGTCTTTCAAGCATCTGATCAATAAATGGAAGAGGATATGATCTTTTTTAGTGGTCGTGTTTAACCTGCGATAATCAATACACATCCGCCAATCAGTGATAATTCTAGTGGGAATTAATTCATCTTTGTCATTATTAATCACAGTTGTCCCTCCTTTCTTTGGAACTACCTGTACCTGGCTTACCCATTTTGAATCAGAAATTGGGTAGATGATACCCGCATCAAGCAATTTAATGACTTCCTTTTTAACCACTTCTTGCATGTTAGGATTTAAGCGACGTTGACCTTGTATGCAAGATTTATGATTCTCATCAAGATTAATTCTATGCATGCAAAAGTCTGGGCTAATCCCCTTAAGATCATCAATGCTATACCCAATGGCTTTTTTATGCATACGTAACACAACAAGAATCTTAGCAATTTGATTATCATCAAGTTTAGAACTAACAATCACAGGACAAGACTCATCACCATCAAGAAACACATACTTAAGACTGGATGGCAAAGGCTTTAACTCTAGTTTCTTTACCTGAGGTTTATCACAAGAAGTAACAGTGTTTGTTACCTCACAATTCCCTGAACTAGCCATACCATCCAACTCAAGGATCAAAGAGTCAATGTGAGCGTGTCCTTCTCCTTCTGAAGCTTTCAGCATAAGAACTGCCTCCAATGGATCATCCAATAAAATTTGAGATAACTCATCTTGGACAATTTCATTGATGACATCAATCCTGCAACATGTATTCTCAAGCAAAGGGGACTTAAGAGCAGAGGTTAGAGTAAAAGAAATTTTATCATCACCAACACTCAAAGATAAAGTCTCATTTTTAACATCAATAACAGCACCTGCAGTACATAGGAATGGCCTACCTAAAATAATAGGAATCTGGCTATCCTCTTCCATATCCAAAACCACAAAGTCTACGGGGATATAAAATTTTCCAATCCTGACAGGCACATCTTCTAAAACACCCAATGGATATTTTCTTAGAACGGTCTGCCATTTGTAATGTCATTTGTGTGCATTTCAGTTCTCCTATGTTTAATTTCTGAAAAATTGAGAGAGGCATGACAGGGATGCTAGCACCTAAGTCACATAAAGCTTTGTCAATAAATAATGCACCCAAATGACATGGGATTGAAAAACTTCTAGGATCTTTAAGTTTGGGTGGAGATTTATTCTGTAAAACAGCACTACACTCTTCAGTAAAAGCAACTGTCTCTACCTCACCAAAAGATCGTTTCTTTGTCAAAATATCCTTTAAAAACTTTGCATATGATGGAACTTGGGAAATTAAGTCTGTGAAAGGAATTGTTACCTCAAGATTCTTGACAAGTGTCATAAACTTACCAAACTGTTGTTCTACCTTTGTTCTGTTCATCCTGCTAGGGAATGGTAACTTAGGCACAAATGGTGGAGGAGCAGTCATAATCTTTTCTGATTCGTCCATCTTGCTTCCTTCAGTTCCACCAACATTTGTTTGATCAGCGACTTCTTCCACCTTGTCATTTTTTGTGCTTTCCTTTTCTTTGTCAATGTTCATATCATCAGTAGGTAATGGAGGACCATCATATGAGAAACCACATCTAAGAGTAATGACATTCACGTTTTCCTTGAAGTGAGATGGTTGAGATGCTAAAGAGCCAGGTTGCCTTGCATTAGAAGAAGTAGCCAGTTGTGCAATCTGAGTCTCCATCATCTTATTATGAGTCCTCAACTCTTTAATTTCTCTCATGTTCTCCTCCTGAGTCTTTTGCATTTGTATCAGCATTTTCATCACATCGCTCATTTGATCAAGTTGATCAGTTCAACTGTCTTGAGAACTGTGCTGCTGAGGAGGTCTCTGAAATCCAGGAGGGTTCACAGGTCCCTGAGAAGACCGATATTGCTGTTGTGGAAGAGTTTGATATGAATGCTGATAATGCTGTTTCTGATTAGGCAAAGATGGATTCTGAGCATTGTTGTTCCTGTATGAGAAATTTGGATGATCTCTCCACCCCGGATTGTAAGTGTTTGAGTACGGATTGTACTGTTGCCTCTGTTGAAAAACATTTGCTTGCTCTATCTGAAAATTTTGTGAACTTTGAACATTATACGAGCATTCATTACCAAAGTGGCCTTGGACGCCACATACTTCACAAAAAGAGTTTTGCATAGGAGCTGTGGATGATAATGCATTAATGCTCATTAGAGGAGTGGCTGACTGTGTAGTCTTCAATGAATGGATCTCCTGAGTTAATGCAGTGAGTTGAGATGATAAGAGGGAATATGCATCAACCTCGATTTTACCCCCCTTCTTGTGCGCTCTCGGGTTACTAAAGTGATTAGCAGCCAAGTTTGCAAGAAAGGCATATCCGTCATCAACTCCTTTGTCTAGAAATACACCACCCGCAATGTTATCAACCATACTTTTTGTTTCTGGGTCAAGACCATTATAGAAACGTTTAAGAAGAAACCACTTCTCAAGACCATGATGGGGACATGAACGCTGTATATCCTTGAATCTTTCCCAAGTATCCCTAAGAGATTCTCCATAATCTTGCTTGAATGAAGTCAGTTGATTTACCAATTCATCGGTTCTGTTCGGAGGAAAATACTCAACTAAGAAGGCTTGAGCAATTGCATCCCACTCGGTCTCTTTAATATCATTCAGCCATTTTTGAGCTTTGTCTCGAAGAGAAAAACTAAACAACATGACTTTCAACTGATCTACAGTGACTCCCTGATGTTTGATGGTAGAACAGAGCTGTTGAAACCTTTGCAGATGAAGTGTGGGGTCTTCAGAGGGAAGACCAGCAAACTGATTATGTTTGATCATACTGAGCAATACCGGTTTGATTTCAAAGTTTGCTGCTTGAATAGCTGGCATAGCAAGGCCAATAGGTACCCCACTTGGAGAAGGCTGCGAATAGTTCTTTAAAGATTTAACAGGAGGGTTGGCCATTTTTATTTCTGAGAACTGGATCTTCCGCTGCGTTTTATTTCTCTGTTTATCGATATATTGTTGCAGAGGTTCTCTGGAATCAAGATCCCGAGTAGAATCAGGAGTTAAAAATGAGTCTTCTGTAGACCTGTGCATCAACAAGAAAAACAAGAAAAGCAGTAAAACCGGTCTCAATTGGAACTAAAGTTCCAATGAGACAATGAAAAAAATAGACGAATTAAAAATTTAACACAAAATTTAACAAATTAAACAAAATATAATTTTTTTTATAAACAGATTTAAATTTTATTTACAATAAATTTTAGAAAATTTTTGACATGATTCGTTCATAAGATTAACTAGCCAAAAACGAACCAAATAATTAAACCCAAGCAACAACTCACTGCATTATCCAGAATTTCATAAAAACCAAAACAAAACAGAAAATTTCGAATTTAAACTAATCTCTACAGTCTCACTTCAAGGACTCGTAAACAACAAATTCAATCAGTACGAACAATAACAATACTTAGACTCGGGAAAACAAATGAACAGCGGATTCAGCAATTAACATAAGCTAAAAACAGAACCTAAGACCCACAGACTCGGTAACGACTCAGCAAAAAAAAATTCAATGAAAATAGACTGCAACTCAGCGATTTGACTCGGACAGCACTATACACGAACTCAGCAACCAAATTCCACAGCCATTTACAAAACCGAATCAATGCAGCAACCAAAATGAAACGGATTTCCAGAAAATCAAACTGAACCGAACGAAACTGGGAAGAGGATTTGCAGCTTGAACAAAAATGAAAGGAAAATAAGGGAGAAAATAAAAGGGAGTTTGCTGGGCTTTTTTGTTTTACTCGGGTGGTGGTGCTTGTGAGAAAAATGGTGGTTCTGGGAAGAGAGAGCAGAGACGCCGGGTGGAATGGGTGGAGGAAGAAAGGAGGACCGATGGTGTTTGTACGGAGAAGGGGAAGGGGAGGAAGGGAAGGAGATGGTTGCGGTTTCGTGTTTGGGCGCAGAGAGTGAATAAGGGGAGACTGGGGAGGTCGGAGTGGCGCGATGGAGAAGAAGGAGAGGAGGGTGTGGTGTTTATGTATGTGTGTGCAGTGAAGAAAAGAGAAGAGAGAATTGTGTTTGTGGGTGGAGAAGAAAAAGAGAGGGGGAAGAAAAGAAAACAAGGGGAATGGGTTTTATGAATGAAAACAGAGAGAACGAAGAGAAAAGGCTGAGAGTTTGTTGTTTTGCTGCGATTTAAACAAAGAAATTGGGGAGTTTTTATGCTTTGAATTAATCACAAAATGAGACAGGAAATTAATTACTGAAAATTTTATGAAACTAATATTTTTGTGTTTTTTTACACTAACATAAAAAAAATATAAAATTAAATCTACAATTAAAAATTATGTAACCGGACAATTAAACTAAAATTTATAAAAACTAACCGCCTCCCCGGCAGCGGCGCCAATTTTGATGTGGTATATTTTTATGTTCGTTCGCAGGGAGACAGGTTTTATCAATTTTAATTTAATTATCACAAATTATTTCTATATTAAAAACAATTATTGAGAATTTTTGTGTAACTAAATAATGCAAATAAATGTGTTTTAAAGTCGATTAACTAAAAGTCTAGGGCGGCCGGGTTCACCATGTTTACACCGAAACAAAATATACGGATGTAGTTAATTTAACGGATTTAAATAATTAGAACATGTGTTAATCTCTCTCAAGCATTAACGCTCTCGAATATCCAATTATGCTCTCGCACTAAAATTCAATTCCGCTAATCGTATGTATGCCTCTAGTGAGTAAAATCTCTCGATCTATTACTCCTATTTGCAAATAATTAATTAATGATACCGGCCGATAACACAAATTATAATTTCATAACATATCAATTAAAATTATTTTATATCCGTTAAACAACTAATAAGATTAAAGTGTGTAAACACGGCTCCCCCTTATACCCTAGAAATAAACTACTCACTCATGTTATAAATAGAATTGACAAAATTAATTAAGCAAGACATATAAAACATATATTAACAAATAAGATAAAAATAAGGAGTACCTCGAATTTGCAATAAAATGGAGAATTAAACCGAAGTATACATAAAAGCGAAGAAAATCAAGCCCCTAATCCAAAATCTTGTAGTTGCTGAATGAAAAAATATAGAATTGTAATGAAATGGATGGTTTGTCTTCCTCCTCCTGCACTTGGCCGAGTATTAAGCTAAAATAATGTCCCTGCAATGTATATGTTCTATGTTAAGATGTCCTTATCTCTCCTGCAAGCCCTCCATTTATAGCCCTTTCATGTGGCTTCAATTTGCATAAAATAAACACTTCCATCATTAATATTTTTCATTATTAGCACCACTATTGCCAACCATTTTTTCTTTGCCAACCATTCCACTACTTCATCACTTTCGGCTGATTTTATTTTACAAAAGCTAAACACACTAAACACACTTTAAACTTTTAAATAAATTACAAGAATATTCCAAATCTATTAAAATTCGGAACTGAATTTGCTTCTCAAATTTCGAGCTGCTCCAATCGGATTTTTGCTCATTTAATCCCTCTGAATTGTAGATAATTTTCTAGGCTTCGCGTGGATTGTAAGATCGTCCAAATCTGACTCCTACAACTCCGGATATGAATTAAATACCGAAGAAAGCGGGTGTAGCTCAATAAATCCGAATTTCTTCCATTTCTAGCTCCAAAATAGCCTTTTAAGCCCAAATTCTTCCAAACTTAGAAATTCTTGTCTTCTACAATAAAACATTAAGATTTATTAAATAAATATCCGAATTAATGCAAAATGTAAATAAATATGGGAATAAAATTATCTAAAATATATCTTATCAAACCTCCCCACACTAAGCATTTGCACGTCCTCGGGTAAATAAGCGAAATAAAAACTAAATCCTAACTAATATCACTTTCGTAGATGACATTGAGCATATGCAACAAGCCGTTAAACCCCTAGGCAGCCCTAGTAGGACGAGTGTTGTCTCGTGAGGGTTTATAGTTAATTTACCCACAAAATGCAATTTTATTTTCTGCCAAGTCTCAAGTATGCAACCTATCATAGTACTTCACACCAGTAAACCTCAATTGCACAATACTGAAAGTTTGTTCACTTACACATCATATGTACAAGACTATCCAAGTATGCACACAGTCTAGATAGACAAAAGATCATGAAATATATATCAATGCCGCATTCAATGAGTAACATGCTATTTATAGAAAATCTCACATAACTCTCGAATCACACAAGTGTATAGGTGAAGTGTATTCGCTCAAGTTCAATCAATTAAGTCATGTGCTACCATATGCTTGGTTGTCCACCAAATCTCCACTACTTTGAATACATGCATGCATAAATCAAAAGATCTTTGTTAAAGGTTGTAACGTGGCTAAGGTGAAGGGTAGGGAATCAAGAAAAAGGCTAAAAAGTGGCTAACTCAACAAACTAATAGAGCACAATGTTCATTTCTAATTAAAGCACTCAACATGAAATTTCGATCATGTAACAGCTGATCAGACTCTCACAAGCATTAAACTCCAAGCACATATTACCATGTACTTTTCCACTTTCATATTGCACAAACCAATGAACACAACTCTATTCGATCTTTTATTTTCTTTTTTTTTCTTTTTCTTTTTTTTTTATTTTATTCCCACCAAATTTTCACACTTTAACACAGAAATCCCCACACTATTCACTCACCAACCTCCAAATGAATCAAAATGCTCTACTAGTGAATCTAGAGAAGAATAAACGAGTAGGCTCAAGAATTTAGATTGGTGATACACAAAAATAACGGATAAAAAGCTCAAAGGGGTTCACTAAGGATATATGATTCAAGAGTACTGTTTGGATAAATACGGTTAATCCTAGTGCCTTTATCATTTTCATGCATACAGATATCATGTAATCTCAAAATGGTTTGAAACAAGTTCTAGAGCGACATACTTAATGATGAAAAACACAGAACAATAAAAATTTGATCGATATAAAATGTACCAATCACAAATTATGCTCAAGATCTCACAAGGTGAAAGCATGCTTCAGTACTCGCTAAATTTGACAAAGATGTATCTCAAGTTTTAAAATTTTTCGCAAGCACGAACAAGGAATCATCAAGTAACAAATGATTTTCTAGAGATATGACATGTCAAATAATCATGCAAAATAAGCTCACAAGATGTGTACCTATCCTTGTTAACACACTACGAGACGAGGCAATTAATTTTCTAATTTTTTAATTTTTTTTGTAATATATATATATATATATATATATTTGATATTTTTTTTTGATTTTATTAATCATCGAGAACTCATCCCCACACTTAAGTGGTTCATTGTCCTCAATGAACAATTATATAAAAGAAAAGTAAGAAATATAAAGAAAAGTAAGAAATACTCCCCTAATAGCCTGCTCAAACCATTGGGTGCCTTCCAATAAGCGCTCTTTTACCGTCATTAGCTTGACTTCTGTCTTCGAATCAAGGTTCCATGGAGAGATTGTCGAGCCGAATCGTCTCCATTTTTCCAACAAATGCACCGTCCACATATAATTTAAGGCGTTGACCATTTACCTTAAATTTTTCTCCATCTTGCCCCATGATCTCAATAGCACCATGAAATTTAACTCCAGTTATAGTGAAGGGTCCAGACCATCTAGATTTAAGCTTCCCAGGAAAGAGTCGGAGCCTTGAGTTAAATAACAATACCTTGTCACCAACTTGAAAATCTCTTCGCTGGATCATCTTATCATGCATTTTCTTCGTTCTCTCTTTGTAAATCCGGGAATTATCATAAGCATCAAATCGAAGCTCATCTAATTCATTTAATTGAAGAAGTCTTGCTTGTCCCGCAGCCTTTAAATCCATGTTGAGTTCTTTTATAACCCAAAAAGCACGATGTTCCAACTCAACTGGCAAGTGACATGCCTTGCCATATACTAACCGATATGGGGTAGTTCCAATAGGGGTCTTATATGCTGTCCGATAAGCCCACAAAGCATCATCTAGCTTCAAGTACCAATCTTTTCTAGATTTTGCAACCACCTTCTCTAGAATGCTTTTAATTTGACGATTTGAATCCTCAAGTTGGCCACTTGTTTGAGGATGATAAGCATGACCAACCTTATGAGTGACACCATACTTCTTCAATAAAGTTTCAAATTGTCGATGGTGAAAATGAGAACCACCATCACTTATCACGGTTCTTGGAACTCCAAAGCGCGGGAAGATGATTTTCTTGAAGAGATTCATAACAACCTTGGAATCATTGGTTGTCGATCCAATTGCTTTAACCCACTTGGAAACATAATCGACTGTAACTAAGATGTATTTCATCCCACAAGAAGTTGGGAAAGGTCCCATAAAATCAATACCCCATACATCAAATATCTCGACCTCAAGAATACCGGTTTGAGGCATCTCATTGCGTTTAGAAATATTACCCGTTCTTTGACATGCATCACACGCCAAACAGAAAGCACGAGCATCCTTAAATAGCGAAGGCCAGAAGAATCCGGATTGAAGTACCTTAGCAGCAGTTTTAGAAGTACCATGGTGCCCTCCACATGCAAGAGAATGACAATGCTTGAGAATGTCATTAACTTCAAACTCAGGGATACATTTATGAAAGATCCCATCAGCACACTTTCGATACAAGAAAGGGTCATCCCAAAAATATTGTTTAGCATCATGAGAGCAAGTCCAATGCTAGATGCTAAATTGCTATTGCTATAATATAGAACCAAAAAGTGAATTTTGGTGCTAAAATAAAATTCACCCTCCAAAGCTAGTTCTATAACTAGTTTCAAATTTAACCAACTCTTTTAAATTTTACCTAACTCTTTTAACTTCTATTGAATATTCTCAACAAACTCATCTCATTCTAGTTAAATGATAATGTGGCATGGATGCATAAATGCATCCTTGGTTTCAAATTTAGCACCAAGGATGCATAATATAGCAATAGCACCAAGGATGCATCCAACTATAGCACCCCTTTGGAAATGAGTTTTTTAGCACTTGGTGCTATAATATAGCAATAGCACCAAGGATTGCATTGCATTGGACTTGCTCTGATGGAACCGCTTTCGTTGTTGATAGGTCAAGTCTGGAGGATGAGAGCCACTCACACAAAAATTTGCAAAGTCTTCATACCATGGAGTTTTAGTGGCAACAGCAAATAAATGATCATCAGGAAAAGAGTCGTCAATAGGAGTATCAGATGCAACATCTGATGTGAAACGCAGTCGTGAAAGATGATCTGCAACCACGTTCTCAGCACCCTTTTTGTCTCTGATTTCCAAGTCAAATTCCTGGAGTAACAGAATCCAATGAATAAGCCTTGGTTTTTCTTCTTTCTTGGCCAACAGATATTTCAGTGCTGAATGATCTGTGTGAACAATGACTTTGGAGCCAATGAGATATGCCCGAAACTTGTCAAGAGCATAGACCACAGCTAGAAGCTCCTTCTCGGTAGTAGCACAATTGACCTGAGCTTCATCCAAGGTTTTACATGCATAGTAGTTGGCGTGCAATACCTTGTCTTTCCTTTGACCGAGAACGGCTCCCACAGCTTAGTCACTTGCATCACACATGATTTCGAATGGAAATCTCCAATCTGGAGGTTGTATGATCGGTGCACTAATCAAAGCTTCTTTAATCCTGTAGAAAGACTCCAAACAAGCATCAGTTTACTCAAAAGTGGCATCCTTAAGCAATAATTGAGTGAGGGGTTTTGCAATTTTTGAAAAATCTTTTATAAAACGTCGATAAAACCCCGCATGACCTAAGAAACTCCTTACTCCCTTGACATTAACAGGAGGAGGAAGTTTCTCGATCACCTCAATTTTGCTTTGTCAACTTGGATGTCACGTTTAGAAATAAGATGACCAAGTACCACCCCTTCATTGACCATGAAGTGGCACTTTTCCAAATTTAAAACCAAATTTACCTCTTCGCATCGTTTAAGCACCTTAGAAAGATTATGCAAACATGCATCAAAATCAGAACCATAGACACTGAAATCATCCATAAATACTTCCATAATAGACTCAATGAAATCAGAAAATATGGCTGTCATGCAGCGCTGAAAAGTAGCAGGGGCATTACACAATCCAAACGGCACTCTTCGATAGGCAAAGGTACCATATGGACATGTGAATGTAGTCTTTTCCTGGTCATCTAGGTGTATAGGGATCTGAAAGAACCCTGAATACCCATCTAAATAGTAATAGAATTCATGTTTAGCAAGTCTTTCAAGCATCTGATCAATAAATGGAAGAGGATAATGATCTTTTTTAGTGGCCGTGTTTAACCTGCGATAATCAATACACATCCGCCAATCAGTGATAATTCTAGTGGGAATTAATTCATCTTTGTCATTTTTAATCATAGTTGTCCCTCCTTTCTTTGGAACTACCTGTACCGGGCTTACCCATTTTGAATCAGAAATTGGGTAGATGATACCTGCATCAAGCAATTTAATGACTTCCTTTTTAACCACTTCTTGCATGTTAGGATTTAAGCGACGTTGACCTTGTATGCAAGGTTTATGATCCTCATCAAGATTAATTCTATGCATACAAAAGTCTGGGCTAATCCCCTTAAGATCATCAATGCTATAACCAATGGCTTTTCTATGCATACGTAACACAACAAGAATCTTAGCAATTTGATTATCATCAAGTTTAGAACTAACAATCACAGGACAAGACTCATCATCATCAAGAAACACATACTTAAGACTGGATGGCAAAGGCTTTAACTCTAGTTTCTTTACCTGAGGTTTATCACAAGAAGTAACAGTGTTTGTTACCTCACAATTCCCTGAACTAGCCATACCATCCAACTCAAGGATCAAAGAGTCAATGTGAGCGTGATCTTCTCCTTCTGAAGCTTCCAGCATAAGAACTGCCTCCAATGGATCGTCCAATAAAATTTGAGATAACTCATCTTGGACAATTTCATTGATGACATCAATCCTGCAACATGTATTCTCAAGCAAAGGGGACTTAAGAGCAGAGGTTAGAGTAAAAGAAATTTTATCATCACCAACACTCAAAGATAAAGTCCCATTTTTAACATCAATAACAGCACCTGCAGTACATAGGAATGGCCTACCTAAAATAATAGGAATCTGGCTATCCTCTTCCATATCCAAAACCACAAAGTCTACGGGGATATAAAATTTTCCAATCCTAACAGGCACATCTTCTAAAACACCCAATGGATATTTTATAGAACGGTCTGCCATTTGTAATGTCATTTGTGTGCATTTCAGTTCTCCTATGTTTAATTTCTGAAAAATTGAGAGAGGCATGACAGAGACGCTAGCACCTAAGTCACATAAAGCTTTGTCAATAAATAATGCACCCAAATGACATGGGATTGAAAAACTTCTAGGATCTTTAAGTTTGGGTGGAGATTTATTCTGTAAAACTGCACTACACTCTTCAGTAAAAGCAACTGTCTCTACCTCACCAAAAGATCATTTCTTTGTCAAAATATCCTTTAAAAACTTTGCATATGATGGAACTTGGGAAATTAAGTATGTGAAAGGAATTGTTACCTCAAGATTCTTGACAAGTGTCATAAACTTACCAAACTGTTGTTCTACCTTTGATTTGTTTATCCTGCTAGGGAATGGTAACTTAGGCACAAATGGTGGAGGAGCAGTCATAATCTTTTCTGATTCGTCCATCTTGCTTCCTTCAGTTCCACCTACATTTGTTTGATCAGCGACTTCTTCAACCTTGTCATTTTTCGTGCTTTCCTTTTCTTTGTCAATGTTCATATCATCAGTAGGTAATGGAGGACCATCATATGAGAAACCACTTCTAAGAGTAATGGCATTCACGTTTTCCTTGAAGTGAGATGGTTGAGATGGTAAAGAGCCAGGTTGCCTTGCATTAGAAGAAGTAGCCAGTTGTGCAATCTGAGTCTCCATCATCTTATTATGAGTCCTCAACTCTTTAATTTCTCTCATGTTCTCCTCCTGAGTCTTTTTTATTTGTATCAGCATTTTCATCACATCGCTCATTTGATCAGGTTGAGCAGTTCGACTGTCTTGAGAACTGTGCTGTTGAGGAGGTCTCTGAAATCCAGGAGGGTTCACAGGTCCCTGAGAAGACCGATATTGCTGTTGTGGAAGAGTTTGATATGAATGCTGATAATGCTGTTTCTGATTAGGCAAAGATGGATTCTGAGCATTGTTGTTCCTGTATGAGAAATTTGGATGATCTCTCCACCCCGGATTGTAAGTGTTTGAGTACGGATTGTACTGTTGCCTCTGTTGAAAAACATTTGCTTGCTCTATCTGAAAATTTTGTGAACTTTGAACATTATACGAGCATTCGTTACCAAAGTGGCCTTGGACGCCACATACTTCACAAAAAGAGTTTTGCATAGGAGCTGTGGATGATAATGCATTAATGCTCATTAGAGGAGTGGCTGACTGTGTAGTCTTCAATGAATGGATCTCCTGAGTTAATGCAGTGAGTTGAGATGATAAGAGGGAATATGCATCAACCTCGATTTTACCCCCCTTCTTGTGCGCTCTCGGGTTACTAAAGTGATTAGCAGCCAAGTTTGCAAGAAAGGCATATCCGTCATCAACTCCTTTGTCTAGAAATACACCACCTGCGGCGTTATCAACCATACTTTTCATTTCTAGGTCAAGACCATTATAGAAACGTTTAAGAAGAAACCACTTCTCAAGACCGTGATGGGGACATGAACGCTGTATATCCTTGAATCTTTCCCAAGTATCCCTAAGAGATTCTCCATAATCTTGCTTGAATGAAGTCAGTTGATTTACCAATTCATCGGTTCTGTTCGGAGGAAAATACTCAACTAAGAAGGCTTGAGCAATTGCATCCCACTCGGTCTCTTTAATATCATTCAGCCATTTTTGAGCTTTGTCTCGAAGAGAAAAACTAAACAACATGACTTTCAACTGATCTGCAGTGACTCCCTGATGTTTGATGGTAGAACAGAGCTGTTGAAACCTTTGCAGATGAAGTGTGGGGTCTTCAGAGGGAAGACCAGCAAACTGATTATGTTGGATCATACTGAGCAATGCCGGTTTGATTTCAAAGTTTGCTGCTTGAATAGCTGGCATAGCAAGGCCAATAGGTACCCCACTCGGAGAAGGCTGCGAATAGTTCTTCAAAGATTTAACAGGAGGGTTGGCCATTTTTATTTCTGAGAACTGGATCTTCCGCTGCGTTTTATTTCTCTGTTTATCGATATATTGTTGCAGAGGTTCTCTGGAATCAAGATCCCGAGTAGAATCAGGAGTTAAAAATGAGTCTTCTATAGACCTGTGCATCAACAACAAAAACAAGAAAAGCAGTAAAACCGGTCTCAATTGGAACTAAAGTTCCAATGAGACAATGAAAAAAATAGATAAATTAAAAATTTAACAAAAAATTTAACAAATTAAACAAAATATAATTTTTTTTATAAATTGATTTAAATTTTATTTACAATAAATTTTAGAAAATTTTTGACATGATTCGTTCATAAGATTAACTAGCCAAAAACGAACCAAATAATTAAACCCAAGCAACAACTCACTGCATTATCCAGAATTTCACAGAAACCAAAACAAAACAGAAAATTTCGAATTTAAACTAATCTCTACAGTCTCACTTCAAGGACTCGTAAACAACAAATTCACTCAGTACGAACAATACTTAGACTCGGCAAAACAAATGAACAGCGGATTCAGCAATTAACATAAGCTAAAAACAGAACCTAAGACCCACAGACTCGGTAACAACTCAGCAAAAAAAAAAATAAAAATTCAATGAAAACAGACTGCAACTCAGCGATTTGACTCGGACAGCACTATACACGAACTCAACAACCAAATTCCACAGCCATTTACAAAACCGAATCAATGCAGCAACCAAAATGAAACGGATTTCCAGAAAATCAAACTGAACCGAACGAAACTGGGAAGAGGATTTGCAGCTTGAAAAAAAATGAAAGGAAAATAAGGGAGAAAATAAAAGGGAGTTTGCTGGGCTTTTGTGTTTTACTCGGGTGGTGGTGATTGTGAGAAAAATGGTGGTTCTGGGAAGAGATAGCAGAGATGACGGGTGGAATGGGTGGAGGAAGAAAGGTGGACCGATGGTGTTTGTACGGAGAAGGGGAAGGGGAGGAAGGGAAGGAGATGGTTGCGGTTTCGTGTTTGGGCGCAGAGAGTGAATAAGGGGAGACTGGGGAGGTCGGGGTGGCGCGATGGAGAAGAATGAGAGGAGGGTGTGGTGTTTATGTATGTGTGTTCAGTGAAGAAAGGAGAAAAGAGAATTGTGTTTGTGGGTGGAGAAGAAAAAGAGAGGGGGAAGAAAAGAAAACAAGGGGAATGGGTTTTATGAATGAAAACAGAGAGAACGAGGAGAAAAGGCTGAGAGTTTGTTGTTTTGCTGCGATTTAAACAAAGAAATAAGGGAGTTTTTATGCTTTGAATTAATCACAAAATGAGACAGGAAATTAATTACTGAAAATTTTATGAAACTAATATTTTTGTGTTTTTTTTACACTAACATAAAAAAAATATAAAATTAAATCTAAAATTAAAAATTATGAAACCGGACAATTAAACTAAAATTTATAAAAACTAACCGCCTCCCCGGCAGCGGCGCCAATGTTGATGTGGTATATTTTTATGTTCGTTCGCGGGGAGACAGGTTTTATCAATTTTAATTTAATTATCACAAATTATTTCTATATTAAAAACAATTATTGAGAATTTTTGTATAACTAAATAACGCAAATAAATGTGTTTTAAAGTCGATTAACTAAAAGTCTAGGGCGGCCGGGTTCACCATGTTTACACCGAAACAAAATATACGGATGTAGTTAATTTAACGGATTTAAATAATTAGAACATGTGTTAATCTCTCTCAAGCATTAACGCTCTCGAAAATCCAATTATGCTCTCGCACTAAAATTCAATTCCGCTAATCGTATGTATGCCTCTAGTGAGTAAAATCTCTCGATCTATTACTCCTATTTGCAAATAATTAATTAATGATACCGGCCGATAACACAAATTATAATTTCATAACATATCAATTAGAATTATTTTATATCCGTTAAACAACTAATAAGATTAAAGTGTGTAAACACGGCTCCCCCTTATACCCTAGAAATAAACTACTCACTTATGTTATAAATAGAATTGACAAAATTAATTAAGCAAGACATATAAAACATATATTAACAAATAAGATAAAAATAAGGAGTACCTCGAATTTGCAATAAAATGGAGAATTAAACCGAAGTATACATAAAAGCGAAGAAAATCAAGCCCCTAATCCAAAATCTTGTAGTTGCTGAATGAAAAAAAATATAGAATTGTAATGAAATGGATGGTGTGTCTTCCTCCTCCTGCACTTGGCCGAGTATTAAGCTAAAATAATGTCCCTGCAGTGTATATGTTCTATATTAAGATGTCCTTATCTCTCCTGCAAGCCCTCCATTTATAGCCCTTTCACGTGGCTTCAATTTGCATAAAATAAACACCTCCATCATTAATATTCTTCATTATTAGCACCACTATTGCCAACTTTTTTTTCTTTGCCAACCATTCCACTACTTCATCACTTTCGGCTGATTTTATTTTACAAAAGCTAAACACACTAAACACACTTTAAACTTTTAAATAAATTACAAGAATATTCCAAATCTATTAAAATTCGGAACTGAATTTGCTTCTCAAATTTCGAGCTGCTCCAATCGGATTTTTGCTCATTTAATCCCTCTGAATTGTAGATAATTTTCTAGGCTTCGCGTGGACTGTAAGATCGTCCAAATCCGACTCCTACAACTCCGGATATGAATTAAATACCGCAGAAAGCGGGTGTAGCTCAATAAATCCGAATTGCTTCCATTTTTAGCTCCAAAATAGCCCTTTAAGCCCAAATTCTTCCAAACTTAGAAATTCTTGTCTTCTACAATAAAACATTAAGATTTATTAAATAAATACCCGAATTAATGCAAAATGTAATTAAATATGGGAATAAAATTATCTAAAATATATATAAAAATATATCTTATCAGGACCATTTAACTTAAGATTATGATATTTGGGGCATTTTTTCACTTTTTTTCATAAGTAATAAAGAATGGTATTTTTGTACTTTTTGAAAATATAGGGTTAAAATCGTAATTTCTCAACCATTAAAATGACAATTTTTGCCCTTGTGTACAAAACTGAATGCTAACATAATTTCACTACTTTTTTTCATAAGTAATAAAGAATGGTATTTTTGTACTTTTTGAATATATAGGGTTAAAATCGTAATTTCTCAACCATTAAAATGACAATTTTTACCCTTGTGTACAAAACTCAAGACTGAGTATAGCACACTTGGTTATGACATGAGTTTGATAGAAAAATAAGTGGTTCAAATTCTAATACTAACATAATTTTACTACTTTTTACATAATTATTAAATGATTGCTTTTTTTGTAATTTTTGAAAATATAGGGATAAAATCA
This sequence comes from Saposhnikovia divaricata, assembly GCA_036435485.1. NCBI lineage: Eukaryota > Viridiplantae > Streptophyta > Magnoliopsida > Apiales > Apiaceae > Saposhnikovia > Saposhnikovia divaricata. Next base: position 100,359,789 of record CM071600.1, on the reverse strand, counting down.
TAATTTCACAGGCACTCGATTAAAATATGTTTTGTAATTTATTTATCCAATATTCTAGAAATAATATGAATCAATATTTTATTTACTCAAAAATAAAAATACAAGAAAAAGAGACAAGAAGAGAAGATATGGTTTATCTAATAGGATTTCTAAACAAAACTCAAAATTGAGTATAGCACACTTGGTTACTTTCACATTTTTTATTGTTCATCCCATTACAGATTTTTTTTTTTGTCAAAATATAATAAATATTTTGATTTTCCTGCATACAAATTTTGTTTTGAAGTCTTACAAAAAAAGCTGAAGTTTTTTATCAAGAGATTAGGGAACCTAAAATATATGTTAGATCAGGATTTATTTAAAATTTTAATGATATTCTATTATTTTATACTAAAATTTTAGGAAATTATTTAAAATATATCTTAGTTTCTTTTTTCTCTTTATGTAATTGTAAAAATTGAAATAAAAGATGCTCGTATGTTCCATTTTATGTGACCATTATTCTTTTTTGGAACGTTCACAAAGAATGAACCAATTATTTTTTAACATTATTTTACATACAGATTTTTTTAAGTTTGATGTTTTTTATCAAGAGATTAGGGAACCTAAGATATATGATAGATCAGGATTTATTTAAAATTTTAATGATATTCTATTATTTTATACTAAAATCTTAGGAAATTATTTAAAATATAATTAGTTTCTTTTTTCTCTTTATGTAATTGTAAAAATTGAAATAAAAGATATATAAGTATAATTAAATTGTAAGATATTTTATATTTTTATAATCTTATGAGGAGCGAAGTAGTCTCCTTAATTTTCTTTCTTTCTCACAAAAAAATCACTCTTCTTCATTCATCATCTCTCCCCTGCCATTACCATTACATTGCTCCTCCACCTTCAGGTTTACTTTCTTTAATCTCATTGCACTCTCTTCTTAATTATGTTTCACGCGCCATTTTCATCCTCTCATTATATGCATGCACATTCATATTTAACACTCATACTCATACATGATTGTGATTCTTTACTGTACATACTCTGTTTTTTCATTATTAATCTTTAATTAGTGTCAGTTTTTAGGTCAATTATGCATGCATGTTTGATTATTAATATGCGTGATTTTCATTTTTTTGTGATTAATTTGCTGTGATCTGTGTGTCACATTTATTTAGGGTTTGGATATCATCATATATGTCCTACAATCAACCAAGGTTTGATAAAAACGAGCCGTTGCAGTACAGAAAAACAGGTCGTTCCGGTCCTCGTTATTCGGGCGGTGGTAAGGGAGGTGGTGCTGGTGGTGGGAATGCCCATCCACCTTCCAATAGAAGGTACATTAGTGTTTCGAGTTTTTTTCATATTTAATGTTGTTATGATTTGTTAAATTTGTGTGATGACGTGTGTTTTTGGTGGATTTTGTTAGCTTTAAGAAGAATAATAATGTACAAGGAGGGCAATATAGAGTTAGTAGAGGGAGTGTCGGTTCGAATTATGGTAATGCCGCTTCTGCTGCTGGTTCAACTAGCGGTGTACAAAATGGTGCACAATCGCATGTGGCATCAAGTGGTATGTATTAGTATTTGATTTCATTGTAGGCTTAATGACCTTTTAACCCTCAAAGTTTCCACTGATATACCCATCAGCCCTCAATATTTCAAAACGTTCCTTTTAACCCTCGAAGTATCCATAAAGGTCCTAATAACCCTTAAACCGGTACAAAAAATAAAAAATAAAAAAACGGTATAACTCGGATGGGCAAAAGAGACATTTCACAAACCGATACCGAGGGTTAAAAGGTATACTTTAGATACTTTGGGGGTTAAAAGGTATACTTTAGATACTTTGGGGGTTAAAAGGTATAACTCGTACAAATGAAGTTTCAATTAAAACTCAATGATAGCATCCATCAACAAAGGATAGTACCATTGATCTCAAGGAACTTTACATGAAACTTCTATCACATAATGAGTTGGTACGTTGAAGCAGTTGGAGTAAGTAGTGAAAGATAAAGTTCATGACAGAAGGTACCATGTGTTTTGTCTTACATGCAGTGCAGGGGAATCCACCAAGTAGAGCCACTGGACGAGTTGGAGCAGTTGGGCAAATCCATTTAATCTGTGTCATGAGTTTTAAAATGAATCAGTGAAAAAAACAGAGCTTGGGAACCAGGAGATAACTTCTTGTTTTTTATTTAAATCCTTTTACCCCTCGTTTATAATTATTTGTGTTGGGGTTGGGGGAGGGGGTGAGTAATTGTGTTTAAAGGTGTTTGCTACTGCTTATATATTGGAAACAACAGTATGCGTATAAAATGTGGGCTTGTGTTTGATATTATGGAAAGATTGTCTTACATTTGGAAGAGGAAGATTTTCCAAGAGTTGAGACCAGCTGCAATAATAAGCACAGACCTTAGATGAGCATGAATGTCTGTCTATATAAATATCATGATCAGTAATTAGCAGTAAAATACCAAAGGGATTTACAGTTTCTATGAATTATCCGTCAAGGTAAAAAAACATTCACATTTTAAAAGCATTAGAACCTAAAAAAGCCAATTGCTCTTTATAATCATTCTATTTAAATATCACAAGGTATTTTGCCTACATCATGATGAAATATCTTTTGAAGACCGACAAAGTAGAGTTGAAGTTGAATATTAAGAGTTATGTAAGTACCATTCCGAAATATGTAAATTACATGACAAGGTTTCCTGATAGTTGATGCTGCTGCACTAAAATTTTATTACAGAACCTGCATATACCTTTTACTATTTGCAAAAAATATAGTGATCAAGCCACTATTTATTGATATCCTCTTACAAGCCTAATTCTTGCACCTCCTATGATAAGTGAGTGAGTTACAAAATTACAAGTTGCTGGTCTTCCAAATCCAATTTCTTTAAAGAAGAATGAAGCAAAGGAGATGCAAGTTCTAGACAGTTTCACCGCTTCTTTGTCATCAACTGACCCAGAATATTTTACGAACTTGTAAACTGCTATGATGACAACACAAGTAACCAAATATATTCTAACTTCTATTTTCTCCTTTTTTTGAGTTTATGCTGGCAGGGAAAAGAGAAACCAAAGTTCTAGTACTAGTAAGTAATGCAAATGAATAATGAAGGCCAAAAGATGAATCTTTTTATGCATTAGCTGGTCCCCTACTACAGTTAATGCTAACAGTGAAAATAACATATTGAGCCACCTTAGCTGCATTATTCATGAGTAAACCCAATGTTCTATCCATGATTTAGCCAAAAACAGGGTCAGCACTTTTCATGGTCATTGTTCTATCCTTTGTTGATGGATGCTATTATTGAGTTTTAATTGAAACTTCATTTGTACGAGTTATATCTTTTAACCTCCAAAATATCTAAAGTATATCTTTTAACCCCCAAAGTATCTAAAGTATACCTTTTAACCCTCTGTATCGGTTTGTATCGGTTTGTGAAATGTCTCTTTTGCCCATCCGAGTTATACCGTTTTTTTATTTTTTATTTTTTATACCGGTTTAAGGGTTATTAGGACCTTTATGGATACTTCGAGGGTTAAAAGGAACGTTTTGAAATATTGAGGGCTGATGGGTATATCAGTGAAAACTTTGAGGGCTAAAAGGCCATTAAGCCTTCATTGTATTAGCTACGAAGATCAACAGTAGTATGAATAGCGGATTATTGATGTAATGACCAATTTTGAAATTTTATAGATGGGGGATTTTAGATTTTTTACTGTACTATGATCAAGTTTATGTTGTTATTTTATACTTGTTGCAGGAGTATCTGCATCTGGTGCACCTGTTACTGTCAAATCACATAATACGTCGACTCAGAAGAGTAGCAACCGGGATGCACCAGTTACAAATATTTCGGATGTCAGCTCCAGTCCTGTTGCTCCGTCAACCCCTGTGAAAGGTCACATGTCTTTTCACAGAAAATTTAGGTTTCTTAAGAATATTCGATAAATTTTATGTCTATTTGTGCTCCATCATAATCTAATTCAACCCTGGTTCATGATAATTCAGGTGAAGGACCTTTTCCTCTTCAATTTGGATCTATAAGTCCTGGTTTAATGCAGGTAAGCCTTGTTTTTTGCACAGCATGCATTTTGTAAGAATTAATCAAATTCATGGTGCGCTCAACATCCTTGGTTATATTTACATTTCAATTACATTTCTTTTTGCAGATACCTGCTAGAACTAGCTCCGCGCCTCCTACTTTGGATGAGCAGATGCATGAACAGGTCTGTACATTGTTCCGGCTTCTAGATGTAAACAATTTTATGCATTTTCACCCATCTAGTATAAAAATTGAAATACAATGGATCCCGCTTTGATGAGTTCCTTTGAACAGTTGTCATATATCAGCTTGGTTTAGTAAATTTGTATAAATCTATGTCGGGGGTCAAAAAAAACCGGAAACAGCCTCTCTGTCCTTGGGTAGGGGCATGGCTGCGTACAACCTACCCCCCTCAGACCCTGCTCATGCGGGATATACTGAGTACGTTGAGTTGAGTTTTTTTATCAGTAGACGAAAAAGTGCTTAACCAGGTTCTGAAGAAACTGAACTACCATTAACAATAGTCACTACTATGGTTTACTTTTATTGCAGATTATATATGCTGCTATAATGATGTTCTATGCTAGTTCCTCACTAATAATGTTATTAATTTTATTATAGATATACTGGATTACTGGTGCTAATAATTAGTTTGTATAGGTAATAATTAGTTTGTATAGGAGTTAAGTATCAAGTAGGTCACTCGTTGCGTTCAAATATATCAAATGAGTCACTCATTGTAAAACTGACTCATTTTAGTCACTAATTTAAATTTTTGTATTAACTTGATAATTGAAAACTTAAAAATTTGTATCAACTTAATCATTCCCACATAGTCTTTTTGATACAAATTTTCAAATTAGTGATTAACTTGAGTCATTTTTACAATGAGTGGCTCACTTGATACATTTGGACGCAACGAGTGGCTTACTTGATACTTAACCTGTTTGTATAGTAATATATTTGCTACCTATAAATTTATAATTAATATTTTACACGTAAATATGGTCAACTCCATGACAGGCATCACATGAAAATCGTTGTTAATGTCCTCTTGTGCAGTAGTGAGACAAGTATGACTAGTTGTTTACTTTCCCGATCAGTAGACTTAACATCCAGAAGCTGATACAAGACAAATGTCAACAATTAATTCAGTTTAGACATATGTGTAGCCTGAATTGCAAGTTTTATAGCAAGCATAGCTTGATGTAACCAGTACTTGCTATATCTATAAATATCAATTAATGCATTTTTTAAGACATTGATGCTTGATTTGAATAAAAATCGGAATAAGATATGAGTCCCCTTTTGTCTTCAGGCCTTCCCTCTGGTGCTCATTACTTTTCTGCCTATCATTATTTTCCAAATTTTAACCTGAGCCCGCTTTTGTTTTAATTTAGCAATTATTCAATTTAAGAAAAAATATTGGCCTTGACAATCTGTTACCGCAGCATTTAAACTTGCTATAGAACTACTTTGGACGTCACCTTTTTTCTACAGTTAGTTAAATAAATTTCACATATGAAACTTCTTTATTGTAAGTTTTAATGTTAACTGTAATCTGTCATGCAATGGCAAATTCTTTGTGTTACACACTTCTGCTAGATGTTGGAATTACCGAGCAAAACAACTTTCATATTTTGTTGATCAGCTTAAAACTATTTTTTTTTTACCATAATAAGGACATGGCAAAATTGCAATTTTGATAACATTTCAAGAAGTTGTTTGAAATGATTTCTTCTGGCAGTCTTGCTGTGATTCCTTAAAAGGGGCTCCTATAAGACCAATTCAAGCCATTCCGAAACATATGCCTACAAAGAATGTTGGCCCTGTTGACACATCTAATGTTGTTGATGGTCATTCCATCTCCGAAGCTAGAAGAGACACGCAAGTAGCAACTGGTCCACCTTCACCCCAAACTCAGAAGACTCTTCATCCTATTCCTGGGTTGTCAATGCAATTGCCATTTCACCAGGCACACATATCAATTCAATCTAGTGTTCCAAAAGCACAACTACATCCGCATGGCATGATGACTAGTTCTGTGCCAATGCCCATTCCAATACCTTTACAAATGGGAAATCCTCGAATACAGCAGCAGGTATATGCTCAAAAGTTGCAATCCCATATGATGCAATCTCAAGGTGTCATGCCGCGGGGCCAGAACATTAATTTCTCATCTCAACTGGGCACCCAGTTACATCAGCTGGGCAGTATGGGAATGAACGTCACAACTCAATATCTGCAACAGCATCCAGGAAATTTGGTGAGTCCTCGTAAAGCTGTGAAGATTACTCATCCAGACACCCATGAAGTGTTGATGTTTGCTCAGAGGACTAATGGCCACCAAAAGTCTGGATCTTCAGCCCCACAATCACCTCCTAATGTATCAGGTCAGTCCCAACCTTACCAATATTTCCCATCTGGTCATACAAACTATTCTTACAATCCATGTTTTGTTTTTTTATAGGTCCTAGTTCCTTTCCTCTAACTAGTACTCAAATTTCTCCTAGCTCACAGGTTCCAAGATTATATAATCAGGTAATTAGATGGCTACAGCTTTTTCATCGAAGTACCCATTTTTTCCCCTCTACCACCCGTTCTGTGACACTGTTTCCCCAAGTTATCAAATTCGTGAATGCATGCGATATTCATAATGTAATCTTCTCACTTTCTTCAGCTTCACTACAGGTTATGCTGAAACCAGCAGCCAAATCACATTCAAAGAAAAATGTTGAATCTTCACTGCCAATCAGCTCACCTTCTGCTGAGAAGAATACTTCCAAAATTCCCAGTCCGCGTGAAGAAGCTTGCTCAATTTATACTCAAGGGGATCCCTCTAATGCTGATAAGAGGCCCTCACAGCAGTCAAAACCATTAATGTCTGTGCCAGCAGGACCCACAGTTGAACTATCTACCGTGGATAGCCTGATAACAGACACATCATCCTCTACTTCTAATTTACATGCAAACCATCACTCATCAGCTATCCGAGGTACTACTGAAGGTACAAGAAGGGATATGGCTAATCGATCAAATGAAAATAAAGATGATGACATGATGCCTAGCAAGAAAAGTCACTCTCTTATGCTAAATCAGGTATTACACTCTAACAAATCTTCAGGCAATGGGAAGAAAGTACGAGAAATTGAACAGCATAATGATGACGTCAACTTATTTGCCAAAAAGTATTCTAGAGATTTTCTTATGAAATTCTCAGAAAGATGGATAGATCTTCCCGAGGGGTTCGAGATCACTTCAGGTATTGCAGAAGTATTGACAGTGTGTACTGGGAATGTTGCTCATGAATCGTTCCCAAGTTCAGGAAGAAATGCTGAAAGGCCAATGGGTGGATCTCGGTTGCATCGCCATGGAAGTGGCATGGGTGATGATAGATGGGGTAAGGCACCTGGTCCCTTTGTCACTGGACGAGACTTGCAGTTGGATACCGGATATGGAAACCATGGGGCTAATTTTGTTGGTTCTCGCCCTGGAAAGGCTGGGAACTATGGTGTTATAAAGAACCACCACCGACAATTTCCAGTTCAATATGCTGGTGGAATTTTATCCGGGCCAATGCAATATTTGGGTCCTCAGTTAGTCTTGCAGCGAACTAACTCTGATTCTGACAGATGGCAGAGGGGAACTAGTTTTCAAAGAGGTCTAATACCTTCTCAGACTCCGTTACAGGTGATGCATAGAGCTGAGAGGAAGTATGAAGTAGGTAAAATAACTGACGAGGAACAAGCTAAACAAAGGCAGTTGAAAGGTATACTGAATAAGTTAACTCCACAAAATTTTGAAAGACTATTTGAGCAAGTCAAACAAGTTAATATTGACAATGCTGGTACTCTAACTCGTGTGATATCCCAAATATTTGATAAAGCTCTGATGGAACCAACATTTTGTGAAATGTATGCCAACTTCTGCTATCATCTTTCTGGGGAGTTACCTGATTTTTGGGAAGACAATGAAAAAATAACTTTTAAAAGGCTACTTTTAAACAAGTGCCAGGAGGAGTTTGAGAGAGGTGAGAGGGAACAAGAAGAAGCTAACAGACCTGAAGAGGAGGGTGAGGCTAAGCAGTCCGACGACGAAAGGGAAGAAAAGAGAGTCCAGGCACGAAGGCGAATGTTGGGCAACATCAGACTAATTGGGGAATTATATAAGAAAAAGATGTTGACAGAGAGAATCATGCATGAATGCATTAAAAAACTGTTGGGTCAGTACCAAAATCCTGATGAGGAAGATGTAGAAGCATTGTGCAAACTAATGAGCACGATTGGAGAGATGATTGATCATCCCAAAGCCAAGGTCCACATGGATGCGTATTTCGACATGATGACTAAGCTATCTAATAACATGAAACTTTCGTCTAGGGTGAGGTTCATGCTGAAGGACTCAATTGACCTGCGGAAGAATAAATGGCAGCAGAGGAGGAAAGTTGAAGGTCCAAAAAAGATCGAGGAAGTGCATAGAGATGCTGCCAATGAACGGCAAGCTCAGTCTAATAGGTTGACTCGTGGACCAAGTATGGGATCCTCTTATAGACGTCAGCAACCTACAGACTTTGCACCAAGAGGATCAAATATATCACCTTCTCCAAAGACACAAATGGGTGGTTTTCGTGGGTTACCCCAACAACCACGTGGATATGGCGTGCAAGATGTTCGGTCCAATGAGAGGCACCCGTTTGAGAACAGGACAGTTCCATTGCCCCAGAGGCCCCTTGGTGATGACTCTATCACCCTTGGCCCCCAAGGTGGCCTTGCTAAGGGAATGTCTATTAGAGGGCAACCATCAGTATCAAACGTTTCCGACTCTAGAAAAATTACAACTGGTCCGAATGGTTATGGGTCAGTATTAAATCATCCGGATAATGCTTCAAGAGAGGAATATATACGGAAAGTTTCCCTGGACAGGTTTGTCAGCGCGTCTGCTAATGACGAAATAAATTCATCCGATAGAAAAATGAATGTTGGTAGCAGGGAAGTACAAAGCTCCGATCACATTTTCAATACATCTCGCCCAGTTACACCTCCAACCATAAACAAAGAGCCACAATCCATAGAAAGCGTATCTTGTGAAAAGGTGTGGCCAGAAGAACAACTGCGAAAGATGTCAATGGAAGCTATCAAAGAATTTTATAGGTAAAATAAGGTTATTACATATTTACATATATTTTTTTGCTTTCTGTTTCTCACCTACAAGCTTATGTGTATTATTTATATCTTAAAGTTTGTGTCTGGTTCGCATGAGGATGCATATAATAGATTGCATGGGTTAGTTCTCTGAATCTAACTCTGTGCCTCTAGTGTTATTCTTAAATATATTAATGATGATGATGCTTTTCTATTTAGTTATGCTATACGTTTCATAAATTGTCATTCATGCATGTAGTAGAAGGGCTAAAAGATAATACTTGTTCTGGACTTCTGGTTAGCTGGGCATAGATGCAATAGTTGTTTTTCTTTATATTGTTGTTTTTTCTTTCTCAAATATATATTATTAATTTAAATTTGGTGTTTCTTAGTGCCAAAGATGAGAAGGAAATTGCTCTGTGTGTCAAAGATTTGAATGCTCCCAGCTTTTATCCATCAATGATATCTATCTGGGTAACTGATTCCTTTGAGAGGAAAGACATGGAGAGGGATCTACTGGCGAAGCTTCTTGTGAACCTTGCAAATTCTCAAAATGCCATGTTAAGTCAAGCTGAACTTGTTAAAGGGTATGCCAGTTGATGATTTCTATTTTGAGTAAATGTCATCAGTTTCTAGCCAAGTAACCTGTAACAATATCGTGTTTTATCTGCCAGGTTCGAATCAGTTCTAGCTAGTTTAGAGGATGCTGTAACTGATGCCCCCAAAGCAGCAGACTTTCTTGGCAGTATCTTTGCCAAAGTCATTTTAGAAAATGTGATCCCAATGACGGAAATTGGGAGGTTAATATATGAAGGTGGGGAGGAGCAGGGACGGCTTGTAGAAATAGGCCTTGCAGCTGAAGTCCTTGGAAGTGTCCTGGAGATCATACAAACAGAGAAAGGTGATCCGGTGCTGAATGAAATTCGTTCCGCCTCCAATCTACAGCTAGAAAATTTTAGGCCTCCAAACTTTAAAAAATCATTGAGGTTAGATAAATTTATTTAGATGTTTAGGGTAACTGCTCATTTTGTCTGCATAGAAGAATTTTGTGTCAACTCCATTAGGGTCTCTTCTATATGCAGGCATATAATACATATCGTTCCTTTAGTTGGGTTCTTGAAAAATTTCATATCCATCTCTTTTCCAATACATTACTGCATTGTAAAGGGTTCTAAGTTCTAACTGAGAACTGATACTTGTTTTTTTAACCATTTTATAATTCTTCTAAAATCTGCTGGGCAATGGTAATAAGTTGCACACAAGTTGTTTTTTGAATGCTGATGTTTGATGGATTTATTTTATAACTACAAATAGAACTTGACTTTATGAGGGAAGCAGACTTTGTAATGATAAATTGTGTGATAAATTTATTTATTTTATTAATAATACATTATTTGTAAATATTTATAAAGTAAAATAAACAACGAAATAAGTTTATCAAAAAAAAAAGGCTTAATGACCTTTTAGCCCTCGAAGTTTTATACGAAATACCTATCAGCCCTCAATGTTTCAAAACGTTCCTTTTAGCCCCTGAAGTATTCGTAAAGGTCCAATTAACCCTTGTATCGGTACAAAAAATTGTAACGGTACGTATCGGATGGCCAAAATAGACATTACATGTGTCCGTTACAATTTTTTTTAATTTGTACCGGTATAAGGGTTGATAGGACCTTTCCGGATACTTCAGGGACTAAAAGGTACAACGTATTAAACTTGAGTGTTTGATGGGTACAAAAGGTCATTACTATATCTACTTTTAATTCAGTTACCACTATCTCTATACCACTCGAGTAAGACTTACATACACTAACGTTTAATTCAGTTACATGCTATTAATTTGAAATTTGAAAAAAATAAAATTTTATTATAGATATTTGAAAATTGTAATTCGATATTTGAAGTATTAAGTATTTAAATATTCTATTTTAATAATGTCTATTTTTTATAAAACTCTCGTAGCACTAACGTGTACTACGCTCATGCGATTTTAAAGAAGTGTGTATATCCATATGTATAGATTTGTGTATATATATTATACAATTACAATGGATTACAAATAATTCAAATGATTAATTATGTAATTATTATTAAATAAAAATAGAGAAACATTAATTAAACTAATATCTTATGTATATTAATGATCAATTAAAATTTATTCTTATATAATTATAAGTTAGATATTACTGATTATATCCTATTATTCTTATATAATAAGAGTAATAGGGATAGTAAACGTGTACTATCATACGTCAACAGGTTCGACTCTATAAATTACATAATAAAAAATATTTAATTATATACAAATATATCCTAGTATTATACATAAATATAAGAAGGCTAATAAAAAAAATGATACAATAGATCTTTGTATATCAAGAATTCTCATCTAAAATATGTTATTACAAGATAAATTTTGGGTTTTTTAATAATATATCCAAATTTAAAACATGGTTTGTAAATATGTCCTATATATATTTGAAATTTCAAATCTATCCTAAAATCAGTTTTTCATTCAAATTTTAACAGAAAAGAACCATTGTACCCTTTTTAATCAAATTTATTTTAAAATATAATGTCTCACAAAAACATGATTTGTTTAATTTAAATTATAAATTTTAATATTTTATTTGGTTAAGGGTGCCCTTGGCGGGGCCTGTGTAAGAAAAAAACAAAATAAAAAATTTATTTTATGGTTAAAATTAAAAAAAAAGCACCTCTGACTGGTTTGTACTAAAAAATATAAAAAATATATTTTTTTTAGTTATTAAAATTTTAAAATTTTAGTATACTTACAATAGTAATTAATTAATAAAAAAGGGTATATTGTTCTCTCTAAAACTTAAAAACTGATAATGGGACATATAGTTAATAAATCAATAAGATTAATATATTAGCCGATATGATTTGATAATAATTATATACTAGCCGATATGATATAATTAATAAAAACTGATATTGTTCTCTTTAAAATTTTAAATGATATGATTTGATAATAATTATATACTAGCCGATAACCCGTGCAAAGCACGGACTATCATATATTATTATTATAAATTAAAATATTAATTTTTGATTTAATATAAAATTTAATTTATATAAATAAATTTCATTATTAAGTTTAAATTTACATATTTTCATCATTTAATTTAACATTATTTTTAAATTTATTGTTAAATATCTTAAGATTTCAATATATATTTTTAAAAAATTATTTAGTGTAACCTAAAATCATAGAAGAAAAAATTGTAGGAAGAAGTGTGTGCGGGCAACAGAACACCTTGAAGACATTTGATGAAGAAGGCTTGCTCCACCCGACCATGATCAAAAGAAGAAGAATATTTAGACTAAAATTACTAAAGAATATATTGATTTGTGAAGAAACTAGCATCCAATGATGGTGTTTATATAGTAGATTATGCATTAAATTCAAGCTCAGCACCCTTGCATTGGCCTCTGCTTCGATCTGCTTATAGGATGTAGCATTATGAATTCCCTATATTTATTTTGGTAGTGGTAAGCAAAGAGAGAAGAGTGTATGTAAGTCTTACTCGAGGGGTATGGAGATAGTGGTGGCTGAATTAAACTAGAAGATATAGTAATGACCTTTTGTACCCATCAAACCCTCAAGTTTAATACGTTGTACCTTTTTTGCCCCTGAAGTATCCGGAAAGGTCCTATTAACCCTTATACCGGTACAAATTAAAAAAAAATTGTAACGGACACATGTAATGTCTATTTTACCCATCCGATACGTACCGTTACAATTTTTCGTACCGGTATAAGGGTTAATTGGACCTTTACGGTTACTTCAGGGCTAAAAGGAACTTTTTGAAACATTGAGGGCTGATAGGTATTTCGTATAAAACTTCGAGGGCTAAAAGGTCATTAAGCCAAAAAAAATAACTAAATAAGCCAAACGATATTAAAAAGTCCCCTTTACATGCACATCATAATTTAGGGATTGATAGGCTATAACCAATCCCGACTGGGCTCGGCCCAAGGTCGCCCTAAGACCGGCACACACCCAGTCTGGATTGGGCTCAAGCCACCTAAACCCGCAACCCAGGCCCAAGATGCATGGGAGTATGGCAGACACGAGTCATGATTGGGGTCCTACATGATAGTGACAGATAAGGGAATCCTAAGATTGGCACAATCATGTCCCCATCAAACCACGTGTTGACATGCCATGGGCACACGCCCCCACAGATATCACCTGGACAGTTGGAGACTATCTACCGCCTACAGGTGTCCTACCTACCTAGGATCCAACGCTGATGATTGCAGGTACCTACCCATATACCCTAATCCTTGGCCTATAAGTAGACCAGGAGAAAAAGGTAGAGGGGTGACATTCTCTTTTACACACTCTTATACACACACCCTCCATAATTAGATACTCTAGTCCTTATCTTTTACTCTCCAAAGCCGTCACTTATTCTCACGCCGGAGGCGTCGCGGGGCTCAAACCCCCCTCTGGTGTTGTTTTGCAGACACCCAACCACCAGCTCCACCTTTGACCAGACGTGGGAAAGGCGGAGGCGGCACTAGATCAGGTCTTGGAGTTATCATTGGCGCTAGAAGGAGGGGTGTGCTCTGTCCTTTGGTCTCGGTGCCACAGGACTCGTCTACATTAACAAGCTCTCGAAAGATAGTCCGAAACAAAGCTGTAAGATCTAAAACCACCATAAAACCTTTATCAAAGATGTCACCTTTACACATTTCTTTATGTGTGCACGTATTCAGCGTTATTTAGCCTCTTTAGCCCAGATTTTTGATAAAGTTACGGTCTTTAGCCCTTAGATCTAGCAGATATCCAGATCTGTGCTTGTAATCACCTGCTTATCTGTTTGTGTCTACCAACCTGTGTTCTTATCTGAATGTTAAGTGCATACGTAACCTGTTTTACTCAAAACTCAATCTAGATCTACTATAATCTGTGCTTTGTGAGATATTTTATTAGAAAACCTGAAATCATGCCGAGGGGAAGCAAATCTATTCAAAGAACCAATACCCGGGCCTAAGACCCTAACCCCATTCCGGACTTGCCCTTAGTGCCGGCCGAAACAGCCCCGGTTCTAGAGAGGGTAGGGATTAGCCCCAGAGATGCCCGAATTGACATTGAAGTCAACCAATACAAATACACTGATGTGCCTCTAGCTGCAATGCACATGGAAAACCTTACCCGAGATGAATTGGCAGACGCTATCCGGGCATACCGAGCAAACCGGGTAGCACCACCTCCCGAACCACAGCAGGATGAAAATTCTCAAGATTCTAAACACTCTCACCGATCCAGGAGGTCAGTCTTCGATCGGATTGGCGATAGAGGCAAAGAAAAACAAACCCCCAACAAAGCTCAAAGCAAAAATCATGAAGCTGAGAAACTTAAAAGGCTAGCTGAACTCAAAGAAAAGATCAGACAAAAGGAGGAAGCAAAACTTGAGCTCAAAATCCAAAGAAAAATCGAGGAAGAAGAAAATCGAGTCTTGAGGAGGTCCTGATCCAAAAGAATTCAAAGAGAAATCTGTCCGGAACTTATCTCAGATGAAGATGAACCTGAAGACAACTTAATGCAAATGATTCATGAGTTACAGAAGAAAGTGGGGCATGACTCCGGACTTGAAATTGAAGAAACTCTTACACCATTCAGCCGTTCTTTGGAAGCCATTCCGAGAAAAAAGAACCTGAAACACTACAACTTTGATTTATTCGATGGGTTGGGGGACCCTGAATAACACGTTAATTACTTCGAGGAGATCGCTCTCATCTACTACTACAATGACATCACTAAATGCAGATTCTTTGCATCAACTTTGAAGGGAGGGGCCCAGAGATGGTTCAGCCGGATTCCATCTCGGAGCATTCACTCCTGGAAGCAATTTCGTGAATCCTTTTTGAAGAGATTCAGAGCAAACCGAACTCACGAATTACATATGTGCCATCTGGAAACAATTCGGCAATATGATAATGAATCCCTTTCAGATTTCATGAGGCATTTTGAGGAGGCAATCAATAAAATCTCGTGCTTAGATGAGCGTGAAGCTCTCAGTATCTTCTGGAGGAATCTAGACCTGGACCAAAATGAAAGATATGTCTATGAATTGATCAACAAAGAGCCTGAAAGCTTAGCCGCAGCATATTCCATGGCTGCTCGATTCATCAAAGAAAGTGATGTGCTGCAGGCGATGAGGATGACTCATCAAGGGAATGCCGAACTACTCAAGATGACCGCCCTCGAGGTGGGTACCAACCCGACAAAAGGTTCAAACCTAACAGATAGACCAACTATATACAAAGTTCACAGCTCTCAGCCTCGGAAAAAGTCTCTGAACCAGTAGTAACCACTAAATCGGATTCAGGTGATGAAGTAATGATGATCCAGTCCTTTCCCGAACAAGTAATAACTTTCAGCAATGCCGACTTCGAAGGAGTTGATCCAAATCGTAAAGAAGCCCTGGTGGTTAGCCTGGACGTTGCCGAGAATGAAGTCAAAAGAATTATGGTCGATAATGGATCCTCAGTCAACAACATTTTCAAACATACATTTGACAGAATGCAGCTTGGCAGTGTAAGAATGAACGAATGCAGAGAAGACCCACTCTTCGGGTTCGGAAACAATTTAGTCCAAATTCAAGGAACTTTGTACTTACCTATCCAGTTCGGCACTTTCCCGAAGCAAGTCACTCACATAGTGAAATTTTATGTTATTAATACCCCGTCCTCTTACAACATGATTCTTGGCCGTCCAGCACTAACCAAGCTTCGGGCAATAACCTCTACACCGCATTTGAAGTTTAAATTCCCCACTCCATCTGGAATTGGAGAGGTCAAAGGAGATTCGGAGACTGCCGGTCGATGTTATGGTCAAGCTTTAATCATGGCCAAAACCGATCCGAAAAATAAAAGAAAAACATCCTTGTATCAAAAGAACTTAAGTCGAAAGAAACACAGGGCGTACTTCAAGAAGGAGCCCGGATATGAGGTACAAAACATTGAAAGTATGGAAGCCCAAACCAAGGAAGAACTAATCGCCAAAGCCCGTTATTACCTGGAGTCAAAAACTCAAGCCCGAGTTCAACAATTTGTCTCAGAAAAGGATCTGGTAAAGGTGGAGCCCGCTGTGGAGACAGAAACCATCGAACTGGAGGAAGGTAATCCGGATAGAAGAATCAAGATTGGTTCCGAACTAGATCCTGTGTTCAAGGAAAATCTAGTAAAGTTACTTAAAAGTTATGCTGATGTTTTCGCTTGGAGCCCGGAGGACATGCCCGGACTTAAAGAATCTGTAGTCATGCACAGCCTTGATGTTAATCCTAACAGAAAGCCAGTAAAGCAGAAAAGAAGGAGCTTCGCTCCAGAAAGACAAAAGGCAATTGACGAAGAAGTTGAAAAGCTTCTCAAAGCGGGAATCATTTGCGAAATAAAATACCCAGACTGGCTGGCCAACGTAGTCCTAGTCAAAAAACCCAACGGAAAATGGAGAATGTGTGTCGACTACACCGATCTGAATGCTGCATGCCCCAAAGACCCATATCCCCTTCCAAGCATAGATCAACTCATTGATGCCACGGCGGGTCATGTGATGTTCAGTTTCATGGACGCATTCTCTGGTTATAACCAAATCAAAATGAACCCAACGGACATAGCAAAGACCGCCTTCATAACCCACAGAGCTGTTTATGCATACAAATACATGCCCTTCGGATTAATGAATGCTAGGTCAACCTACCAAAGAGCAATGGTTGAAGTGTTCAAAGACCAGTTGGGCCGAAATCTGGAGGCCTATGTGGATGATATGATAGCTAAGTCAAAAACGGTCGAGGAGCATGTCCCGGATTTGCGAGAATGCTTCGAGAACCTAAGGAAGCACGAGATGAAGCTAAACCCGGAGAAGTGCACCTTCGGGGTAGGAGCTGGGAAATTTTTGGGATTCATGATTAGTCAGAGAGGAATTGAAGCCAACCCGGAGAAAATTAAAGCGATAATGGAAATGGAGCCGCCTCGGACTCAGAAAGAGATACAGAAATTGGTAGGATCACTAGCTGCGTTGAGGAGATTCATTCCTAAG
This sequence comes from Saposhnikovia divaricata, assembly GCA_036435485.1. NCBI lineage: Eukaryota > Viridiplantae > Streptophyta > Magnoliopsida > Apiales > Apiaceae > Saposhnikovia > Saposhnikovia divaricata. The sequence continues at coordinate 100,342,520 of CM071600.1, read as the reverse complement.
TTAGCCGAAAGATGTTTACCCTTCTTCGAGCTGCTTAAGGGGGCGGAAAACAAAAAGGAGATATATTGGAGTCCGGAGTGCCAGAAGTCCTTCGAATCAATAAAGGAATTTCTGTCATCTCCCCCAGTCCTATCAAAAGCCGAACCCGGGGAAGCACTATCTCTTTATCTATCGGCAGGACCACTAGCCGTAGGAGCAACCTTAATCCGGGAGTAAAAAGGACAACAAAAACCGGTTTACTATGTCAGTCAGGTATTAAAGGATGCGGAAACCAGATACCCAAACTTGGAAAATTTTGTTTTTGCTTTGGTAACAGCTTCCAGGAAGCTAAGGCATTATTTCCAAGGGAGAGAGATTAAAGTCATAACCGACCAGCCTTTGAAAAGGATAATTCATAAGCCAGATATATCCGGAAGGCTCGTCAATTGGGCTATCGAGCTGAGCCAATTTCAACTCACCTTTATACCGTGAACAACAATCAAGGTTCAAGTACTAGCTGATTTCATTGTGGAATGCTCTTTTCCAGAACCCCGATCTAGTCCCATGATCGTGGATTCAGGAGAAGAGGATATCTCTAACCCGGAAGCCTAGTCTTTGTACGTTGATGGATCTTCAACAAGTGAGAGATCCGGTGCAGGTTTAGTTCTGAAAAGCCCCCACGATTTTAAAATTTAACAAGCCATAACCTTCAAATTCTTGGCCACCAACAACCAAGCAGAGTACGAAGCACTTTTAGCCGGACTCCGGTTAGCTAGATCGTTGAAAGTCCAGAGTTTGAATATCTATAGTGATTCCCAGATTGTGGTAAAGCAAACGAAAGGAGAGTATATTGCGAAAGATCCCAGGTTAGCCCAATACCAAGCTCTGGTCAAAAGTTACTTAACTACAATCCCAAGGTTCGAAATGATTCAAATTAATAGAAAAGAAAATGCGGAAGCCGATTCATTGTCCAGGCTAGTCCAGAATGCGGTTGAACTGGACAGCTCGGTCTACTTTGAAGAAATAGAGAAGCCTACTATTGAAAATGATGTAGTTATGGAGATAGATGATCAGCTTAACTGGATGACCCCTCTAATTTCATACTTGGACAAAGGGGAATTACCAGAAGATAAGAATAAAGCTCAAAGGCTCAAAGCTAAAGCGGCAAAGTTTTTCCTTGAAGAAGGACAGCTCTACCGCCGGACATTCTCTAGTCCGGTTCTGAAATGCATAGGACCCAATGAAGCCGAATATTGCTTGCAGGAAGTTCATGAAGGGATTTGTGGAGATCATTTATCAGCAAAGGCGTTAGCATACAAAATAATAAGGTAGGGCTATTACTAGCCAACGATTCACAATGATGCAGTGGAGTTTGTCAAAAAATGTAAGAATTGCCAATTATTCAGCAATGTGCAAAGACAGAGTCCAGTTCTGCCTTCTTCAGTCTTGTCTCCTATACCTTTCGCTGTCTGGGGAATTGACATCATGGGTCCTTTTCCCCGGGCCAAGGGTGATCTGAGGTATTTACTGGTAGCAATCGATTACATGACAAAGTGGGCAGAAGCTAAATCTATGAGAACAATTAATCAACAAGATTGCATTCGTTTCATGGATAACATCCTAATGAGGTTCGGGCTACCTCGAGTCCCGGTATCCGACAATGGCCCGCAGTTTGTTGGATCGGACTTTGAAAACTATTTGAAAGAAAGAGGGATTAAACATAAGAAATCGTCAGTTGCTTATCCGATGGGGAATGGTCAAGTGGAAGTTACCAACAGAATTCTATTCAGGGGAATTGAGAAGAGACTCCGGGAAAGCAAGAACAAATGGCCAGAGGAGTTGCCACCAAATGTATTGTGGGCATATAGGACTAGTCCAAGGAGTAGTACCGGAGAAACGCCATTCAAACTCGCCTACGGAACTGAAGCTATGTTACCTATTGAAGTGGGATCTCTGTCATACCGAGCTATCAATTTCGAAGAAGTGGCTAATGAGGAAGGCCTAAGAGTCAATCTAGATCTAATCGATGAGGTCCGGGATGAAGCTATTGCAAGAATGGAGAAGTATAAGGAGAAGACAAGAGAATATTTTAGAAAGAAGGCTAGAGTCAAGAACTTTCAAGTTGGAGACCTAGTCCTTCGAGACACTGAGGCTTCGGACCCGACCAGCACCGGGAAGCTAATGCCTAAATGGGAAGGACCATACAAGGTCAAAGAGATAATTCGTCCTGGAACTTATAAGCTCAGTAATATGGATGATTCTGAGGTCCACAACACCTGACACGGCCTCCGACTACGGAAATTCTATCAGTAAAGAAAATGCCAAGGCCCGAAGAACCAATCAAGGAGCTACTTCTGAGCCCAAAAGTCTTCAACAGATAGATTAGTCTCTGTAATGAAACGAGAATAAATTGTTTGTAATTGAAATGTTATGTTTAATGAAATCGGGCCTCGCCTTGTACCTTTCATCTTTGTTGTAAAATTATTTTATCACTCACACACACAAGTCCCCGGTCCGGAGCCATAGGCAGCATTGGAACCAGGGCAAGAGCAATATGCAACAACTACTCTAATCCAGACCACTTTCCACGAAAAATGTCCGGATTTGAGGCGACCATGATAAAATTTTCTAAGTAAACCAAAGTTTTCAAACTTTGGACTTAGCTAAAAACAACCACTCTAATCCGGAGTATTTTCTACGAAAAATATCCGGATTGGGGGCAAATATGATGAAATTTTCTAAGTAACCCAAAGTTTTCAAACTTTGGACTTAGCTAAAAACAACCACTCTAATCCGGAGTATTTTCTACGAAAAATATCCGGATTGGGGGCAAATACGATGAAATTTTCTAAGTAACCCAAAGTTTTCAAACTTTGGACTTAGCTAAAAACAACCACTCTAATCCGGATTATTTTCTACGAAAAATATCCGTCGTAGAAAATAATCCGAATTGGGGGCAAATACGATGAAATTTTCTAAGTAACCCAAAGTTTTCAAACTTTGGACTTAGCTACAAATAACCACTCTAATCCAGATTATTTTCTACGAAAAATATCCGGATTGGGGGCAAATACGATGAAATTTTCTAAGTAACCCAAAGTTTTCAAACTTTGGACTTAGCTAAAAACAACTACTCTAATCCGGATTATTTTCTACGAAAAATATCCGGATTGGGGGCAAATACGATGAAATTTTCTAAGTAACCCAAAGTTTTCAAACTTTGGACTTAGCTAAAAACAACTACTCTAATCCGGATTATTTTCTACGAAAAATATTCGGATTGGGGGCAAATACGATGAAATTTTCTAAGTAACTCAAAGTTTTCAAACTTTGGACTTAGCTAAAGACAACTACTCTAATCAAGACCATTTTCTACAGTAAATGGTTGGATTGGGACAAACTCGTGCCTTAGCCAAAAAATTCAAATATTGATACTCTATTCGAGATAATTTTCTACCAGGGTTATCTTAATTAGAGGCAAAAAGAAATACAAAAAACAAAAACATACAACTGCTTGGTAGGGAGGCAAATAATAATTGAGTATGGTTGTGTTTCAAGCCATTTTCATTAATTAAAAAGGTGGAGTACAACTTTTTTGCAAAATACAAAAAGCACAAAGTGCTTGTATCTAAACAGCATTTCTTCAAGAAACCGAGCCAGAACCGCTGCTACCCTCCCCATCCCGGCCAGGATTGGCAGGCTTCTTCTTGGTCTCATCTGTGACCATCTTGCACAGAGCTAACGCATCATCGATCCTTTTGAGGACCGTATCAATCTCAGCCATGGTGGTTGGCCCATCGAAGACCATACCTCCACGATGATCTTGTTATTCTCGTAATCGTATACAAGATTCTTGGGATCCATTGTAAAGAAAGCGTGAAGAAGAAGGGAGAAAGCTTGAGCACTTTGAAGAAAAATGTTGTGGGAGGAAAATACATTCAAGGGGCAATATTTATAGAGAGGGGGATAAGAAGAGGTCAAACGATTCAAATTCCTGTAATCTTTGGAAATCGATATGGAATTAAATCTCCATTACAATCCGGATTCTATCCTATGGAGACAATCCGGATTGGGGGGCAATACACATACATAACAATATATAAGCAACCGAAAGCGGAGATAATCAACAATGATAATACGCAAATTCAGAGCGCACGGAAAGCGTAAATTTTAAGATTACAAAAATATAAGTTCACAAAAGTTGAATAGTTGGATTACAAAGGGGCATATTCAGAGCACAATAGAAAACTAATTCTGAACTTGATTATCTGGATCGACAGTTTGGACTTTGGCAGTCTGGACCACTGGGGCAATGATCAGACTAGGTCCATCATATGGCATGGGTTCAGTCCCGGTTTCATCAAAAGCCATCTCAGCCGTAACATACGCCTGGGTAAACTTATCCCAGGAAGGTTCTGGATCGGTCTTAACCAACCGTTGGGCAACAGTATTGGTGTACTCAATTGAAGTTTTATATTCGCCAATAACGTCCGCCTCGGACTTGACCGCTTTGAGTTTAGTATCTAAATTTGCAGCCTGTCTTTGGAAATTTCCGAACTCTGTCTCTGCAGCAACAGCCCGTCGGTGGCCTCCTTAACTTTCTCCTTTAACTCAGAAACATTCTTCTCGAGCTCCTGGATCCTCGAATCCTTCTGGGAACTCTCGGCTAAAGCTTTTTCAAGATCAATAATCTTCAAATTTTTATCAGAAATCTCCTTATCCTTTTTGGAAATCTTTTTGTTCAGCTCCTCAACTTCCTGTTCCTCCAGTTCAGCATTAGCGGCAGCTCCAACCAAAGTCAACCGTTGCTGAGGCGCAAACAGAGAAAGTTAGAATTTATAGGAACAAGCTAAGGGAAAATTTCTGAAAGCATAATTAAAGGTAAAAATTACCTGGGCCCAGATAGCAAAATTGTTCTTGAGTAGCTGGCGGATCCGGAGCCGCTTCATGGCATTCCAATCCGAGTCTGCAGGGATGGAAGCTGTGAATTCGGTGATTTCTTTCAGAGAAAGCTTCCCGACCTGGTGAGGAGGGCCTTTTTTGCTTGTCCCAGCACCGGGATGGGTGGCAACAACACTTAACTCACGGTAAGAATCCGGACTAAAGCCTGGGTTATCTTGAAGCACCCTCTGCCGTTTGGAAGGAGGGCTTGTTGACGGAGAATCCACCCCCTCAATCCGGGTAAGATCTTCTACGTTCAGGGGGGGCGCCTGGGATTTCGGGGGGTGCCATGGACTCCCCACCACCCTCCTTCTGGACACTGGAACCTTCACCAACTCCGGCCCCGGTCTCAGATGAGGCCGGAACGCGATTCGCAGCAACCTTAACCTGGTGAATTCCAGTAAGCTTCTTCATTTTGGAGGTAAGAGCATCAAGAGTAGGATTCCTCTTCATTTTTTCAGCCAATTCCGGATCATAATGGGGCAAGCCTGAAAATCCGAAAAGAGATGAAACCAGGTCAAAAGGTTAAGTAACGAATAGCCATGTAAAGAAAAAAGAAAACAAACAACTTACACCCAAGTTTGTACATCTGTTCATGGTCCATAAAAGTATCCCGGCTCATTTGAAACCCGACACTCATACAGAAAGTGTAAAGCATCTTTAAAGCTGCTCCTTCAAACTTGAAGGTTTCCCTCTCCGAGATATCTCTCATACGTTTGCAGAAAAGAGGCATGTACTCGATATCTAAACCTTTCAGGTACATCCACGATCGGTTCCACCCCTTCAGGGAACCTTCCATCACCACAGGTTTTGCACTCCCAGATGCCTAACCTAATTCATCTCCATGAAACCTAAGCTCGTAGAAAGGATTTTTACTAGAAAATACGAGGGTAAAGACTTGGTGAAAAAGCTTTAGATTGGGGAAAATCCCGGTACAATTTCAAGCAGCAAGGAACCAGGAAATCCACTTAACAGCGTTGGGGGTCAACTGCATCAAAGAAATCCCATATTCGTACTTACAAAGATGTTTCACAAAAAGATGGCATTTTGGAGTCCAACCAGAACGAAGATGCTCCAACCAGACCCCGACATACCCATCAGCAGGACGATGGTAAATCCTCTCCCCATGACGGGGCCATCTCCATTGTATTTCCGGACCCAAATGGAAAATGGGCCGGATAGCAGCATCCATTCGGGAGACCGAATTGGCGGCACATGCGGATGAGAGAGGGTAGGGAGGCTCACTTAGCACAGTTTTAGAAAAAGCCGCATCGAACCTTGCCTGGTTATAAGGGCCAGGAATCCCATGTGGCTACCGGTGTTTGTATTGGAAACTGAAGTCTCCGTAGAAGAAGCTTTCCTCGACTTCGTACTTCCTAACAAACAAAAATTTACTGTCTACCCAAAGCCCATCCGGACCAACGACACTTTGACCTCCACCTTGGTCCTTGGTAAAAAGTTGAGTTACAATTTCCCGGTTGTCTTTCTTCTTCTTGGCCATAATACACCAGTCGAGATCTACTATAGATATGGGTTGGTTAACGTAGTTAGAACTACCGGCACTACTGTCAGAGCTAATGGTCAGGGCGTCAGGAGAAAGCGTTGGTCTCTTTGCACGGGTTTTAAGACGAACCATAAACCTGGAGAAATAACCAGAGTTAAGTTCTCTTCTTGTAACATTCAACTCGCATTCATTAACCCAAAATTTTTCATTATCGTTTCCGGAGTAGAAGAATTATAAAAACCTAATCCGGGATAGTACATTTTTTATACTAGACCGGGCAAAGCATAAATCCTAATTGATTGGGGTTAGTGTGATCTTTTCTAATTCCAAACATCATTACTCTTAATCCGGATTAAGCAGCCGCCTCTTCCTCAATATGGCTCCTAATCCGGATTAAATAAAAACCCCAAACCCAAAAACACAATTACAACTATTCGAGGCACCAAAACAAAGATATAGACACATACATACATATATACACAAAAACATATAAACCTAGAAATTCATAAACACGAAGAACATAAAACAAAAACCAAGACCCACAAACAGTCAAAACCCCCATTCCAAAACCTTAAACACAAAAACTCGAATTACACATAAACACATAAACAAACTACAATCCTACTCCAAGACATAGAATCAATTCATATAGTTCTAAGCAAAATTCGAGAGGATGAACAGTTGAGAAAACCCTCTCCCAAACGGCATGCAAAAGGGGCTAAAGAAAGAAAGGAAGAGAAAGAAGAGAAGAGACTTACAGGGGTGAGCTCTCCGAAGGATGACAGTAAGAGATCAAAAGCCCAGAAACATGAACCCCGGCAACGGTGCAAACTCCGAGAGAAAAAGAAGATGAAAAGGGGTTTTACTTTGGAAGAAAAGGAAGAATGAAAGTACAATTAGAACCGAAAAGAAGTTATATATAATTTCATAAAAGAAACTTCTTGAAGGGCCACATGGCTCGCGTTAATTAGCTGGAAAATGGGCAGAGACGTGAAGAGACAAAAGCCATAATGATGGACAGCTGTGACACGTCTTTTAAGGAGAAGTGGAGTAACATATTTTTGAAATTAATAGAGGGAAAACATTAAAATCACTTAGAATTCCACGACGCACCTCAATCCGAATTGCCTCCTTCTTTCAACAATCCGGATAGAGAGGCAAATATTCAGCAAAATTTTTTCTAAGTGAGACTACTTCAATCCGAATTGTCCTCTCTTGGCAACAATTCGGATTAGGAGGCAACATTCAACCAAAAATTTTCTACAGACTACTTCAATCCGAATTGTCCCCACTTGGCAACAATTCGGATTAGGAGGCAACATTCAACCAAAAATTTTCTACAGGCTACTTCAATCCGAATTGTCCCCACTTGGCAGCAATTCGGATTAGGAGGCAACATTCAACCAAAATTTTTTTACTGACTACTTTAATCCGAATTGTCCCCACTTGGCAACAATTCGGATTAGGAGGCAACATTCAACCAAAAATTTTCTCCTTACAAATGTTTAACTAAGAAGCCATCTTCAGGGCTAATCTCAAACTCCTACTCCCCCATACGGAAAATCCGCGTAAGGGAGTGTGGGGAAAATGATAGGCTATAACCAATCCCGACTTGGCTCGACTCAAGGTCGCCCTAAGACCGGCCCACACCCAGTTCGGATTGGGCTCAAGCCACCTAAACCCGCAACCCAGACCCAAGATGCATGGGAGTATGGCAGACACGAGTCATGACTGGGGTCCTACATGACAGTGACAGATAAGGGAATCCTAGGATTGGCACAATCATGTCCCCATCAAACCATGTGCTGACATGCCATGGGCACACGCCCCCACATATGTCACCTGGACAACTGGAGACTATCTACCGCCTACAGGTGTCCTACCTACCTAGGATCCAACGCTGATGATTGCAGGTACCTACCCCTATACCCTAATCCTTGGCCTATAAGTAGACCAGGAGAAAAAGGTAGAGGGATGACATTCTCTTTTACACACTCCTATACACACATCCTCCATAATTAGATACTCTAGTCCTTATTTTTTACTCTCCAAAGCCGTCACTTATTTTCACACCGGAGACGCCGCGGGGCTCAAACCCCCCTCCGGTGTTGTTTTGCAGACACCCAACCACCAGCTCCACCTCTGACCAGGAGTGGGAAAGGCGGATGAGACACTAGATCGGGTCTTGGAGTTATCATTGGCGCTAGATGGAGGGGTGTGCTCTGTCCTTTGGTCTCGGTGCCACAGGACTCGTCTACATCAACAAGCTCTCGAAAGAGAGTCCGAAACAAAGCTGTAAGATCTAAAACCACCATAAAACCTTTATCAAAGATGTCATCTTTATACATTTCTTAGCTATGTGTGCACGTATTCAACATTATTTAGCCTCTTTAGGCCAGATTTTTGATAAAGTTACGGTCTTTAGCCCTTAAATCTAGCTGATATCCAGATTTGTGCTTGTAATCACCTGCTTATTTGTTTATCTGTTTGTGACTACCAACCTGTGTTCTTAACGGAATGTTAAGTGCATACATAAGCTGTTAAAGTGAATGTTAAGTGCATACATAAGCTTGTAATCAAGGCTATAAATTTTCTTTCTAGGCAACTTTTTATTAATTGCTGATATAGGGGGTGTTTGGGGGAGCTTTTTTCCAGAATAAGTTAACTTGTTTTAAGACAAAGTTAGAGATTCCTAACATTCCAACTTATTTTCCAACTTATTTTTGTAACTTATTGAATCTCAAACATACATTAAATAATTGTATAAAAAAATTTTATTAAAATATAAAAATTTTACCCGAAAATAAGTCCATAAGGACTTATATTAAGGTGTGCCAAACAGGTGCATAATACGATTACCGGTACGTGTACCGTATGAGAGATTCAGAGGTGATACAAAGCTAGATTGACAAAGTTCAAATCTTAATTCAATTTTTCATTTTTCTTTGTTTTTACCAATGTAGTCTGCTTTGTTTTACAAAACATATAGTATTAAATTATCAAACCTATCATAATGGAAAATAAATGAGGTATCTTAAAAATTAAAAATAAAGTTTTATATAATCGAAAACAAAAAAATATTTTTTAATAAAAATATTTAAGAATGATAATGATAACTATTTTAATCATCTACTATAGAAATTATTTTTTTTTGGATTTTTAAAAATTTATGAAAGAATACTATCTTACATTACCTTTTCGCTCTTGTACGTAAAATATTTTAAACTATAGTAGTATTTCAATTAACTTTTAGCATAAAAACAATAAACCTAGGTAATAAAATCATAAAATTAATTCCAAACTTAATAAAAAAAATAAAACGATGGTATCAGATGTTCAATGATAGATTACTTACCAAGGTCAAAGTTAACATTTCCTCAAAATTGTCATTCTTTTTGTGGCTAAGTATTAAATTTTTGCCAAGTAAAATTTAATTTATTTATTATTTGCAAGATAACATTTTTTTTTGGTATTAATAACATTATTTTTAATGGAAATCGGATACAGTCGTCCATCGAAATTTACCAAACTCACACTTTAAAAAAAATTTATTTGAAGTTTTTAAATTTTATTTTTGGAAAAAAAAACAACATTTGAGTATTTCTTGTGAAACTTTTAACATTTAATTTTGGAAAAAAAAAACATTACCTCAAATGTTAGTTGTTAGTACATAAGAATGACAATCATTTTTAAAAGGGAAAATGAATTCTTTTGTTACCTATTGATCTATTTGGAAACCTACGATTCAATTATGAATTTTTCTTTTTACTCATTAGTCCGGTTTTTTTTTAGTCATTAAATTTACGTTCAGATTTTGTTTACTCACTAAACTTAGGTTCGAATTTGATTATTATCATTATGTTAATTTTTTTACTCACTAACCTTCAGTTCGGAGTGAATAAATCAATTGATGATTTAATACTTAAAAATGATGCATTTAAAGGATACTTTATTAAATTTTAATACTTGAAAATGATGCATTAAACTTTATCTTGAAAATAAATCAATTAAATTTAATAAGATAAAGTCTGCATTAAACTCTATCTTGAAAATAAATCGATAAAGTTTAATAAGATAAAGTCTAACTTAATGATGTATTAAGTGGTAAGTTTTCCTCTCTAATGCATCATTTTCAAGTATTAAAGTTGCAATCGACTTGTTCACTCTAACATCCCTCTCAAATTTAATTTTATCTTCCTATATCTTATTAAATTTTATCTTATAATGATTTTCAAGATATAGTAAAATATCGATAGATGAATATTCGTTAAACGAATAACCTTGTTAAATGAATATTTTTTTTTTCCGGTTTCAACATAATAGAGGCAATGTATTTTTGATCTCGATTAATGAATAAATTTTTTCGATTCCAAGAGTATTCATTTATCGAGATTCAACTGTAAAGATAAATCATTATAGAGGATAACTTTATCTTATTAAGCTTTATCGATTTATTTTCAAGACAAAATTTAATGCATACTTTATCTTATTAAAATTTATCGATTTATTTTCAAGATAAAGTTTAATACAAAATTTATCTTATTAAACTTAATCGATTTATTTTCAAGATAAAGTTTAATGCATCATTTTCAAGTATTAAAGTTTAACAAATTGTCCTCTATAATGCATCATTTTTAAGTATTAAAGCTTCAATTGACTTTTTCACTCCGATCTTAAGTTTAGTAATTAAAAAAATTAATATAATGCTAAAAATCAAATCAAAATCAAAATTTAATGAGTAAAATAAAATCTAAACCGAAGTTTAGTGACTAAAAGAAAACTGGAACTAACGTTATTGAATAAAAAAAAAAATTATTTCTAAAAACGTCAATAGTTTACCTTTTTAAACTATCACAGTTATTCACACATCTCACATTCTCACTTGCCACAACACAAAATTACGCACTTTAATTCTGGTTCGCTCCTTCCTTCTCCTTCACTCTCCTTTTCAATTCAACCCCTGTTCAAAAACCCTAATTCTACACACACATACACATACATGTACGTTCACACACACTCTTCACTTTATTTCTTATCAGAAAAATTTAATTCACAGTTAGTTCAATGCTTGTACTGTTTAAAATACTGAAATTACTGCTTAATTTTGCTCTAATTCGTTAACTAATCGTTTCGATTGTTGTTCGTACTTGCAGATAATCGTGTAAATTAAAGAAATTGGGAGGGTGATTAGGGTTTGTATTTATGTCCGTCAATCAAACTAGGGCTGAAAAGACCCAGTCTGTGCAGTATCGAAAAACAGGCCGATCTACTGCCTCTGGCGGACACAGGAATTACGCTGGCGGACGCGGTCGAGGCGGTGGGGTAAACGCCCCTCCTCCTTCACTGTCTACTAATACAAGGTACTTTTAGGGTTTTCGGTTTTGAACTTTCGTGTTTTTTTGCGTAATTGTTGGTTTTTTTTAGTTTGCGGTTATTGTTTAAGTGTTGCGTGTGTGAAATGTGACGAAATTTGGTGTTTTGTTCGGTGGTTGTAGCTTTAAGAAGGCGAGTAGTGTGCAAGGTGTGCAAACTCAGGTTTTTGCGTGATTGTTTGTTTTTTAGTTCGCGGTTATGTTTGTATGTTGAGTGTGTGGTAGTGTGATGATATGACTGAAAATTGGTGTTTTGTTGGGTTGTAGCTTTAAGAAGGCGAATAATGTGCAAGGTGTGCAAACTTGTTTTTTGCATAATTGTTTGTTTTTCACATCGCGGTTATGCTTGTATGTTGGATGTGTGTAATAAGCTAAATGAGTGAAATTTGGTGTTTTGTTGGGTGGTTGTAGCTTTAAGAAGGCAAGTAATGTGCAAGGTGTGCAAACACAGGTTTCGAGTGGTGGTGCAAATTTGGAGTCTAGTGATCATGCTGCTCTGGCTGCTAATGGTGCACATTCGCAATCACATGGTACTGGTTGTTTTTTTTTTTTTTTTTGTTGTTTTGTTTGCTTTTTTGTTTTTAGTGTAGTCTGATGCTCAAGTTTTGTTTTATTTCTGATTATGTTTTATTTCTGATTATTGTCGTAGGAGGAGCTGATGCGCAGGTCGTTGTCAAGCCGGCTGTTGTGCCGTCACAGAAAAGTACCAGGGGTGTGCCAAAAGCTCCAGCGGCGAATGTTCCTGCAGTTAGCTCCAGTACAATGGTTCCATCAACCCCTGTAAAAGGTTGCCCTTTTTTAACTTCAGTTGTCACATGTGTCTTTCATTAACAATTTTTTTAATGTAATTATTTGACTGTTATAATATATTCATGTTAAGTATTTGAGGTTTTTTATGTAATAAGCTGATACCAATTTATGGTCGTTCAGTTGGAGGTTTTCCGCTTCAGTTTGGATCAATAAGTCCTGGTTTGATGCAGGTAGGGTTGATATTGATCGGAAAGAATGCATTTTGTAGGCTATTTTGATGCCAACTCATATGACTGCATTATCTTTGATTTTTAATTTGAGGGTTGAATGCTTGTGCTTACAGGTGCCTGCTAGAACTAGCTCAGCACCTCCAAATCTGGATGAACAGAAACGAGAACAGGTTTGTGCATTTTTTACTTCCCTTTGTTGTTCATTGCTACAATCTACATGGTGCTTGTTTATGTGTACTACGAAGTCTGATTAAAAGTTGTGGCATATCATCTTTCTCCTGGATCTATGAAGGGAAACTAAAACTTTATGACTTTGATTTTTAAATGGCTACCACAAACTATGGTACTTAAGATCATGCCATGACAAATTAAAAGACTACTAATCTGTTAGTATTCTTTTCGCAAATCTCTTTCGGATGACACATTTGATACAATTTTTGAAAAATAATTTAAGAATATAATGTATCAAAATGATAAGTGGAATAGTTGTCTTTTCAGATATACATAATACATATATATATTTATATGTATGTATAGGGTTGTGTTCAAATACAAACCATCTTATCCTGCAAACTACAAACTAAGGTGAACAGTGTTTATATGCTTAGTGAATTGTAGATATGTTTTGGTGAACCAGGTATGTTTTCTATTTTTTGGATCAAGAATATTTTAGTGAATCCTACTCATTAACTACATTCCATGTCGATATTGATGAATTATGGAGGTTTATAGTGAATCCTACTCATTAACTACATTCCATGTCCATATTAGGTCATGTGACATGATTTAAATTGCATTATGGAAATATGAATTGGATGGTCATGGTCTTTATGCTGTTTTCTATGAAATATCTGACGTCTTTCTTCCCTGCACTTGAAATTTATGTTTGGAAGGCTCGTTACGATTCCTCAAGAGCTGCACCTGTGCTGCCAACACAATCCATTCCTAAGCAACATGTTCCTACAAACAAGTCTGTCGCCACTGACCAATCTAGTGCTGTTGATGGTCATTCGGTGTCCAAAGCAAGAAGAGATGTGCAAGTTACTGCTGGTCCACAAACCATCCAGACTCAAAAGCCTTCTGTACACCCTGTTACTGGGATGCCTATGCAAACCCAATTTCACCAGTCACACATTCCAGCTCAATTTGGTGGTCCTAATCCACAAGTGCAGTCTCAAAGCATGGTGAATAGTTCTATGCCAATCCCTATGCCCATGACAATGCCCTTCCCTCTGGGGAATCATCCTCAAGTACAACAAGTGTATTTTCAAGGTCTGCCAACCCATGTACTGCAACCTCATGGTGTCATGCATCAGGGCCAGAGTGCTAGTTTCACATCACAGATGGGTACTCAGTTGCCTCACTTGGGCAATATCGGGATGAACATCAATCCTCAGTTTTCACAACAACAGTCAGGAGACTTTGGTAATGGGCGTAAAACCGTTAAGATAACTCATCCGGATACTCACGAAGAGTTGAGTTTAGCTAAAAAGGCTGATGCTTCCGTAGAAACTGGATCTTCAGCTCCGCGATCACAACCCAATGTACCACCTCAATCCCAACCTATTACAACTTTTCCACCTGGTCATCCAGTAAACTTCTACCCTAATTCTTACAGTCAGGGTTCCATCCTTTTACAAGGTCCTAGTTCTCTTCCTTTAACCAGCATCCAAATTGCTCCAAATTCGCAGGCGCCAAGGTTATATAATCAGGTTTGGCCCTTTCTCTTTTGTTAATCATTCTATGTTTATATCTTGTCGCATGTAATCAATGATATTTTAGATATTAAAGAGGCTTGAATGTTAATAATACAGTATAAACTCCTTACCTCCTTGAGCAATTTACAGGTTACAGTGAGGCCAACGGCTAACCCACGAGGTGAGAAGAATGCAGAATCTTCATTGTCAATGCACTTACCAATTGTTGAGAAGACTATTCCTAATATTTCTAGCCAAGAAGGAGAAGCTACCTCAATCCTCGGTCAAAGAGATGCTGAAAATATGATTGAAAAGTCGATACATCAGTCAAAGTCTACATCGATACCTGTTCAAAGTAGGCCCACTATTGGAGTATCCGATTTTTTTTCTGCAGCCAGCCCTGTAACCGATTTTCAGCATCTTTCATCAGTGGTCTGCAGTACTACCCTAGGCACAGAAACTGACTTGCTTAATAAGTCTAAATCTGATGATAACGATAAAAAGAGTCATTCCTTACTACAGAATCAGGTATTGCACTGTTTTTAAAATCCTTTATCACACCAGAATTATACTTGAATTATTATAGTTTGGGGTATCGATTTGACTTATTCCTTTCTTCTTCAACAGTCTACATCTGGTTCTCTTTCGTCACTCCAAAATGTGGAAAACCTAAATTCTCCTCCTTTACCAGAAGCTGCACCAGCACAGGTAAATGTCAGGGAATCAGGAACAACTGGGGCTGCCATTGATTTGAAAACAGATAGTACTGAGGCACGGGGAACTTGTGAGTTGGCAAAAAAAGATGGTATTGATTCTGTTATGATATCCACTGATCGCCCTGTGCCTAATAAACCACAGTATGAAGCTGTTGGAACTCAAGAAAGGAGACTTTTTGATGAGTCTGAAGCAAATGCCAGTGGATATGTAAGAAGTCCAAAATCTATTTCACCTAGACCATCTGGAAATTCTGATCATATTGGGAGCCTTGTCGTGGATGTAAAAGATGAACAAGAGAATTTGGAGAAGGAACCTGTATTCCTTAGGGAAGGTGAAGCAGATGGTAATTTATCAACTTCAACTTCTGGGGCAGTGG
Organism: Saposhnikovia divaricata; assembly: GCA_036435485.1. Lineage (NCBI taxonomy): Eukaryota > Viridiplantae > Streptophyta > Magnoliopsida > Apiales > Apiaceae > Saposhnikovia > Saposhnikovia divaricata. Next base: position 100,326,954 of record CM071600.1, on the reverse strand, counting down.
ACTGCTTGATTACTGAAACTTTGTCGTTGTCTCTTGGAACCAGAATCTCGCCTGATGGTGATAAGAGTTCGGCTTCAGATACTTCTACAAACAAAGATGTTGCTGTTGGTAAAACAGAAGGTTCTAGTATGGTTGCCGGTATGATAGATCAGAAGTCACATATTCTTTCAGTTACATCTCATTCTGAACTGCCTTGTGCAACTGAAGTTGCTGATAGTGATGGCACAGGGTTGCTTTCTTCATCAACTGATTCCAAGGATAAACCTGTGCTGGAGGCAAATATATCTAAGAATACAATTGCGAGAGGGAAGAAAAAGAGAAAAGAAGCTTTACAAAAAGCAGACCGTGCTGGTACAACCGCTGATCTCTATATGGCATATAAGGGTCCAGATGAAAAGAAAGAGACTCTCACCTATGTTGAGAGCTCAGAGACTACTTCCAGCCATCCTAAAGGGATTTCTTCTGGCATCTCTCATGAAGAGGCACCAAACGAGAGTAAAGCTGAGCCGGATGATTGGGAGGATGCTGCAGATTTATCAACACCAAAACTGGAAAGTTTAGAAGATCAGAAGCAACTTGGAGAAGTAAAACATCACATTGAGGATGAAAGTTGTATGACCAAAAAGTACTCTAGGGATTTCCTTCTAAAATTCTCGGAACGATGTAAGGATCTTCCTGATGGTTTTGAGATCACTTCAGATATTAGAGAAATATTGACAGTGTCTATTGGCAATGTTCCTCGTGAAAAGTTGCACAGTCCAGGAAGAAATGTTGATAGGTCGATGGAGAGATCTCGATCGGTTCGCCGTGGTAGTGGCATGAATGATGATGAAAAATGGAACAAGGTACCTGGGCCTCTTCCCTCTGGGTTGGATATGGGCTATGGAAGTCATGGAAATAATGTTGTCTTCCAACCTAGAGGGAATTTTGGAGTGTTAAAAAGTCCACGTCCTCAAATACCAGTTATGTATTCTGGGGTCCTATCTGGGCCAGTGCAATATATGAATCAACAGTATGGCATACAGCGAACTAACTCTGATGCTGAGAGATGGCAGCGCACAAATAGTTTTCAGAGGGGTCTTATACCTTCCCCTCCGACTCCTTCACAGGTGATGCATAAAGCTGAGCGAAAGTATGAAGTGGGTAAAGTAACTGATGAGGAACAGGCAAAGCAAAGACAGTTGAAAGGTATTTTAAATAAGTTAACTCCTCAAAATTTTGAAAGGCTATTTGAGCAAGTCAAACAAGTGAATATTGACAATGCCGGTACTCTTACTGGTGTGATATCTCAAATTTTTGATAAAGCTCTAATGGAACCGACATTTTGTGAAATGTATGCCAATTTCTGCTATTATCTTGCCGGCGAGTTGCCTGATTTTAATGAAGACAACGAAAAAATTACTTTTAAAAGGTTACTCTTAAACAAGTGCCAGGAGGAGTTCGAGAGAGGTGAGAGGGAACAGGAAGAAGCCAACAGAACGGAAGGAGAAGGTGAGACTAAACAGACCGACGAAGAAAGGGAAGAGAAGAGGGTCCAGGCACGAAGGCGTATGTTGGGCAATATTAGACTGATTGGGGAATTATACAAGAAAAAGATGTTAACAGAAAGAATTATGCACGAATGCATCAAGAAACTGTTGGGTGAGTATCAAAATCCTGATGAGGAAGATATAGAAGCATTGTGCAAACTAATGAGCACAATTGGAGAAATGATAGATCATCCCAAAGCCAAGGAGCACATGGATGCATATTTTGACATGATGACCAAGCTATCAAATAACATGAAGCTTTCTTCTAGAGTGAGGTTCATGCTGAAGGATTCAATCGACCTGAGAAGAAATAGGTGGCAACAGAGGAGGAAGGTTGAAGGACCGAAAAAGATTGAGGAAGTGCACAGGGATGCTGCCAATGAAAGGCAAGCTCAAGCTACCAGATTGACTCGCGGATTAAGTATGAATTCATCTTTCAGAAGGGGTCAACAACCTATGGACTTTGCTCCAAGAGGGTCGAATGTGTTATTCTCTCCTAATGCACAGTTGGGTGGTTTCCGTGGAGTACCACAAACACAACGTGGGTATCCCACTCAAGATATTAGGACAGATGAGAGACACCTTTTTGATAACAGAATACTATCTGTTCCATTGACCCAGAGGCCCCTTGGTAATGACTCCATTACCCTTGGGCCGCAAGGTGGTCTTGCTAGGGGAATGTCTATTAGAGGACAGCCGTCTATGTCAAATATCCCCTTCTCTGATATGCACAGTTCAGATTTCAGGAGAACTACAACTGGCAATGGTTACGGTTCTGTGTCAGACCGTCCAGCCTACGCCCCAAGAGAGGAACATTTTCCTAGAATCGCTCCTGATAGGTTTTCCAGCCCAGCTGCTCCTGACCATATGAATTTAAAGGATGGAAATCTGAATTACGGGAACAGGGAAGTACGGAATCCCGACCAGGTTTCTAACAGATCCCGGCCAAATACACCTCACACTAGAAGTAAGGAGTCAAGTTCTGTAGAAAACATTCCTCCAGAAAGGGTGTTGCCTGAAGAACAACTGCGGAAAATGTCAATGGAAACTATAAAAGAATTCTACAGGTACGATAAAACCTTGTTGCTAACTTATGGTGGTTCTCTAGTAAACTTATCTGTAATTGCTCTTCTAAAAGACTTCTGTTGCCGTTATTGTGTGAGTAAAATAGATGTGATCATAGGGGTAGTTCCTAAGGAAACAAATCAAGGTTGACATTTTCTATTAGATACGAATGGGGGACCATATGAGGTACTGCAAATGTTCTTTTATGTGGAAACTCCTATTTTTAGTTCGAGGAACACTAAGAAGCTCTGTGCTGGTAATCTGCACTCTATGATAAGCTAGTGTTACAATTTGCACTCTATGATAAGCTAGTGTTATGAACTGCAGTGTAGGTGACTCAGTACGACATTGGCGACGTTTAGAAATGGAACTATTGATGGTTGGGGAATGTTAGACTTAGATCTTTTTATCCTCTTTGGCATCTAGGTATGGATTTAGGTCCCTAAAGAACCCTGATCAATTGATGAACAAGCCGAGAGTTTTATATTTTGAATTTTAGAGGAGAGGAATCACAATTCACAAGTTCTTTTGGTTCACTTGTCTTTGAGGAGTGCAGTAGTAGCATAAATCGTAATTTACCGATCTGATTCACGGGGGTGCAGGGATTGCATAAATCGTAAATTTTCGCTCGTTCGCAGTTCAGGCTTCGGCGTTCCCGTGTGTAGTGTGAAGAATAGAGAACAAAGGTGATTTTGAGGAATCAAAAATAATTTAATAGGTTAAAGTGTAGTGTACTTCTACTGTACTATACTACTATACAGCTTTACTATTTTATTTTTGCAACTTTTATCTTGACATTTTTTTACTTCTAATAACAAATATGAGAGTTTATAATAACTAATGTTAAATTCTTGAATAAAATTATTTCAGAAACATACCCACACTCATGCTTCTTAGTACAGTATATTCCCTTTTCATTTTTTCCCACTAAAAAGAGTGTCATCTATTTAGAAAATAGTTAGCCACTAACTTGCACACATCAGCCATAACAGAGAACAAAAGCTTAAGGGTGTGTTTCTCTTGGTGGTCAGGAAGGGTTGAACCATCGTTTCTTTTTCGCGCGCGCGGGGGGGGGGGGTTGCAAAAGGGTTGCTTGAGTTGAGTAAATGGTTGTCGAGGCAAATTGCAGTAAATTAACATTGAGTTGATCCATTTCCTTGTTTGGAGTGCCTGTGTTGAGTAAATGGTTGTTGATGCATATTGCAATAAATTAACATTGATTTTTAATGTGTTTTATAATTTTGCTACATAACTAAATATGTAATTTAGATTTTTTCTAAAATATATAATCATTAAAAAATGATAAAATATTAAGTTACTTGGCCATCCAAGCTTAAACATATATTGACATATGCAAAAGTGGTACACATTTGGATATTCATATTTTTGTTGTAAATTCACCTATATGTATCATTGTACCTATATTCTACCTACAAAACGCACATATAGATGTATACAATCAGTTTAAAAGAAAGGCCCAATCTTTTGCCTTCACGCAGGAGAGGGTTATCACTTACCATGACTTGCTGCCTCTTAGCATTGTCTCAATTCTGTTACTATTTTGGAGAAATCTAATCTCAAGGATGTTGTTTTTCGCTAAATTTTCTGAGTTGTGAGTTTGATGAAGGCCAATAGTGTGAAAATATTCTCTCTTTATTATCTTAAATGTTGTAAGATTTCTGCTGTGTACCACCTCCTTGTCAAATTTTTCCCTGAAGAACTTACAATTTGTGTCTCATGTATATGCTAGCTGAATAGCCGTTGTTGCAAACTCCAAGTTATTTAGCTTAATAATTTTAGTATCTGTGCAGCGGAACCCATTGGATAGGCTGTTGCATGAGAGAATACTTTGAAGTTAAAACTTACAGAAAAAATGTTTCAGATGTAGAAATGATATTAGTGGTAGCACATCTTAACTGAGTAAAATGAGCCTGAAATAGCATTAGAGTGATAATATAATATGAATCTCTTTACAGGCCACTGAGGATTGATTGATAAGTCTGGTTTGTGATGATAGATTTCATCAGTTGTGATTAGTAAGTATAATTTAATGGGTAATTAGGATTAGTTTTGGAGACGAGTTGAAGTTTTGAAAAAACTGATGAACATGAAAACACGCAAACAAATGAAATATTTTTTTTTTTAATCTCCATGGCTTTTGTGTTTTTCTTGTTTTCTTAAAATTACATGGATGAAAAGCAACTAGCTGAAAAGAATTAAATTTGACGTAGAGATTAGCTCAAAATTTTAATTAATAATAGACAGAAAAAGTAATAAGCAGGTGAGGGAAGGTCTCAAGGCAAAAAGTGGACTTGGAATATCTTATTCCAATATTTATAAATTCAAGCATATTAATCTCAAAGAACATATTGGTTGATATATCTATCTATCTACAGCAAGGACTCGGTTACAACAGAGTATGACTGCTATCAGACATGTGACTGAGGCTACACAATGGTCCAACCTGTAACTGAAATATATTGCTTCAAGCACTAATTGGCATTTATCTTAGATTATCTTCTAAATATCAAGTCTTGTGATCAGGAAAATAAACTAGTCATACTCAAGTGGACATCAAAGACGGTTTTGATGTCCATGGTGTTTACATGTTAAATATTAATGGATTCATATGTATTAAAGTATACTAGCATATAGCCTTTACTTTTATTTTTTTATAATTTTTTTATAGTGTAATATAATTTTATAAAGATAATTTTAATATGTTGTTGGGAGGATTCGAAACTTACACCTTTGTATAATACAACTATTAGTATTAAATATAAATTAATATGTTAGCGGGAATCGAACCTTAGACCTCCGTATATAACAACTTTTTTTATTGTTGTATCTAATGGTCATTATTTATTTGAGTTGATGATCTAACGGTTATGAATTAAAGGGATAACCAAAAATAGGGGTTAACCAAACTACAAATGATCTAACGGTTGTGAATTAATGGGATAACCAAAATTAGGGGTTAACCAAAGTATAAATTAGACCCCCTTTTGCTTATTATAGTATATGTATATATATATAGTATAGATTGCTGAGTACTTATTATTACTTTATTAGCAATAACATGTCTTGCAATAATGTTAGAAATATTATCAGTAGGAAAGTAGCAGATAACATCATTACAGTTGCATATAGAATCTGCAATAGAAGTGAACTAAAGTATTGACTATTGATAGCGGTTTAGTTTCTTCAGTGGGGACCTGCTTGATCATTGTTTCATTTACTGAGAGATTTCCACAAATCCTATTTAGGCTGGCGTGTTTGATTATTGTTGTTGAGTTGAATTTGATATTATTTCAAGTGTCATTTCTGTGTCATTATTTGAGTTGATAGCAAGCTATTTGTTCATTGCAGTTGAGACAATTGATTTGTGTTTTTTTTGTTTTACCGACTCAAAGATGCTCTAATTTTTCAGCGCTAAAGACGAGAAGGAAGTTGCCCTGTGTGTCAAAGATCTGAATGCTCCTGGCTTTTATCCGTCAATGATATACATCTGGATAACTGATTCCTTTGAGAGGAAGGACATGGAAAGGGATCTTCTAGCTAAGCTTCTTATTAACCTTGCAAAATCGCAGGATGCTTTGTTAAGTCAACCTCAACTTGTGGAAGGGTATGAAATTACAATTATCCTTTAAATAACAAAATTAATTTGAACCCCAAGTCCAAAGTCAACATATACTGTCTGCTGTTGCTTTTGCCAGGTTTGAATCAGTTCTAGCTAGTTTGGAGGATGCTGTAACAGATGCCCCTAAAGCACCAGAATTTCTTGGCAGTATTTTTGCAAAAGTTGTATTAGAAAATGTGCTTCCCTTGGCAGAAATTGGAAGGTTGATTTTTGAAGGTGGGGAGGAACAAGGACAGCTTGTAGATAGTGGGCTTGCAGCTAAAGTTATTGGAAGGGTCCTGGAGATTATTAGAATAGAGAAAGGAGAAACTGTTATGAAAGAGATTTGCAGAGTCTCCGGTTTATGTCTAGAAAACTTCCGGCCTCCAAACTCTAAAAGTGCAACGAGCTTAGATCAATTTATATAGTGTAGCCATGTCAGCTGTAATCTGCTCATAAGAGAGATTATGTTCCGCTCCATTAGTGCATCTCTTAATTTTGCAGATATATCCATCTCATCGTTCCTTTTTTTTAATACAGCCCCCTTCATTCTTAGTTTTTGTTTTGAAATACATCAGCAGGCAAATCTTTTTATCGAATGTGCAAAACTTTCTTCTCAACAATGATCGTACTACTCATTCCCTTCAAAACTCTTAGTCTGTCAAAACAGTATAATTATAATCTGGATACCTGCCTCTACTTTTAAATTTTAATAATATATCGATTACAAAGTAGGGTTATTTTTTGCCTCATGATAATTTGGTTGTCATTTCTAGTTGTATGACTTTTTTTTTTTACGTTTAAATCTATAGAGTATGGTTTCTTTCGAAAAAGAAAAATAAAGAATCTATACAATACATTTAACTCTTCCTCTATAATTTTTTTTTTTTTGAATAATTTAGTTTATATGCCTTCACTCTTCCTCTATAATTTTTTTTTTTGACTAACTCTTCCTCTATAAATTTATTATTTAGGGAGGGTTAAATTTTATTAATAGTCAATTATGGCAGAAGATCGTGTATTTTAAGTTCGTAATAGTTGTTTAATAATGACAAAAGTTAATAGGAAATGTTATTTCCAGAATCGTTTTTTTAATTTTTCAGAGTTATTTGTAGCATATTGTATCACAATATGTAGCACTTTGTGAATGCTGGAGACTTATGCTACAAATATTACTTTGTAAATAAAAAAACAGCTCTAAAATAACATTTCCCAAGTTAATAGTGCAGTAGTAGAGTTATAACCAATTAGAATAAAGTAGAGATAATGCCCAAATAGCTAATATCAACATTATATGTCTACAATATCGCTCGTCGATAATTGTGTCCTTTTTACCTTGATGACCTCGCATTCATACAATGCGTGTACCCCTTTTTGGAACTTCATATAATGTGTATACTCCTTTCCTAGAATGAATAATCGTCTCTTTCTGTCTTCAATATATACACAGCAAAATGCACAAACTTTCTATCTCATCCCTCCATCTTCAAACTTAAAAATCTGCCATAATAACTCCTATGATACATGTGATTGTAGAATTAGATTCTCCGTAATTTGTTCTACAAAGTGAGTAGTATATTACTAGGTTTTGTTCAAGAAATTTCAATTTTGTATGATGGAGTTTTGTTTGATTTGTATTACTAATGATAAGAACTTGGATGGTTTAGAATTCTATTTTTGCATGTCTTTGATTGTATTATATAGATGTTTTCGATTGTATGATTTTGTATGTGCAAGATGTAATGGATGTTGACATATCATGTCTATATGTGTGGGGTGTTTTTTGTATGTGTGTGTGATATATGTATGTGTTGATGTGTTTTTCGAAATCATTTACATCAAACTATAGAAAGAGAGCATACCCATTGTGCAAATGCACAAAGATCATCCACGCATTCTCTGAATGCGCATCAAATGAAGAAATATGTGTGAGAAAATGTGGAATTCGCATTCGAGTGATGTGTGTACAACTAACAAACCAACCTTCGCATTTAGAGGATGCGCAATTAGTACACGCATTTTACTAATGTGTATGCAAAATGTTATTTTGGTAATTCCTAGCACCAATTAGTATTTTGGACACATTTATATGAAAAAACGTTATACAGGACTTTCACCCTACATAAAATTCATTTTAAGATCATTATTATACTTTTTAATATCATATTTTTTATATTAAGAATTATAATATATTATAAGAGTGCATCAATCCGAATTAAATTCATGTATAAAGTAGATAACAAACAGGTAAAAGGAATCTAAAGGTGTTTATAGATAAATTTCCTAAATAACAACAGACGTGCCAGCTTCATCTCCAAGTCCAGTATTAGCTTTCATGTATTAGCTTTCATTGGAACATAAGGGCCTTTCTCTATGCAATTAACATAGCCTTCAGCAATGGACATAAGATATGCATCTTTACTTTCCAGTGAGAGTAATTGTCTTTGTCAACAACTGGTATCTTAACCCCTGAATCCTTTCTTCCCATGGTTGATACTATTCCTGATCTTTAAACTTCCTTTATGTTAGAAGTCCGCTCTGATTCCAATTGTTGTTTCCCAACAATACAGCCTAAGATTGTAGATAGGGGATTGAATACAATCTTAACAAATTTTTCACTCTTTTAAAAACTAAGAAGTTTGTGTATGAACAGAATTAAAAACAAGTAACCAGCAGAAAGGAAAATACTCAACAATATTTAAAATTTCAGGTGGAGTTGTATAATCTACCTGAGATATATATATATTGAAGAAGTAATCTGTGTTGAAAACACAGCTGCAGTTTCAGTGCTTTGCTTTTACACGAAACCTTAACAATTCTAGCAAATATACTTGTGTTTCTTAGTAACAAGCAACTGCTACACTTGGTTATATAGCCATGTTTACAACACTTACTAGAAATAAAATGTTACACTACTCTAGGTCCAGCAGGCATGCTTCTTCACTCCTTGTCTTCATGTGAGTAGATTGGATAATTGTCTTTGATAGAATTTACTTTGAAAATGTCATCAAATTTACTTGTATTCAACCCCCCTTCTACAAGTATATTCGAGTTAACAATTGGTATCAGAGCAGGTTGATTACGATTAATCAAAAAGATCTACAATTATGTCTGGTTACAATGATGGCAATACTAAGATCCCTATGCTCAAGAGAAACGAGTATACTCATTGGGAAGTGAAGATGTTGCATCATCTCGAGGCAACAAACCCTGATTATCTTGATAGGATAAGAGATGGACCATTGTTCCAACGAAGCTGTATCCTCAAGAAACTGTTGAAGGAAAATTTATTCCAGAGTATACAGGAGAGAAGCCTAAATCTGAATGGACAGATAATGACAAGGAGAACGTTCTTAAAGATGCTAAAGTGAGGAACATACTATTCAACAGTCTTGACTCTGTTCTCACTAACTATGTTCTCTCTTGTAAGACTGCTAATGATATATGGGACAACCTGAAGGTTCACTGTGAAGGAACTAAACCTATCAGGAAGAATATGAGGGCACTTCTCATACAACAGTATGAGTATTTTGAATCCAAGTCTGGTGAGTCACTAACTGATACCTTTGATAGGTTTACAAAACTTATCAATGAGATGGCCATGCATGGCAAGTATTCTTGACTTGGAGGATATGAATGCAAAGTTTATGAAAGCCTTGCCTGAATTTTATAATGAGAAGATATCTGTCATTGAAGAAGCTAATGATTTGGATGAACTATCATTAGAGGCAGTTTATGGAAAATTAAGGGCTTATGAACTTGATAGGCAGCAGAAGAAGAGTAAAAGTGAAGGAAAAATGAAAATTGTTGCACTTACTGCTCAAACTGAATCAGAGAAGCTTCAAGAAGAACAGCTGATTGAACCTGCTGTGAAGATCACGAGGAAGAAGAAAAGCAAAGATGATATCGAGTCAGAGACTACTGATATAGACTCTGACAACAGTGATTCTGAATCAGATATGCAGGAACTCTTTGCTATGTTTGCTAAAGCTTTCAAGAAAGGAAGATTCAACAGAATAAGATTTAGCAACAGATCGTTTCCAAAGAAAGAAGTGAAGAAAGGTGACAAAGGCAAGAGTACAATCATCAAGCTTGATAAAGCAAAGATCAAGTGCTTTAACTACAGCGAGCTTGGACACTTTGCTAGTGAGTGTAAAAAGCCTAGGAATTCTGGAAAGGGCAATGCACTCATGGTCACACAGAAGGATTGGGCAGATTCCAGTGGTTCTGAATATGAACTAGATTATGACAACATTGCCTTGATGGCAAGTGCTTCTGACAAACCTGGTTCTCCAAAGAAAACTTCTTCATCTTCTGTTAAGGGCACATGAACGATGCATTCAATTGTCTTGGATAGTGGATGCTCCGGACATATGACTGGAAAGAAGTCCCTGCTTACAAATTTTGAGAAGAAAGCTGGCCCAGTAATATCTTTTGGAGATGGCAACAAAAGAGAAACTTTGGGATATGGCTCAATTGTTTGGGGAATGTCATCATTGAAAATGTAGCTCTAGTTGAAAACTTGAAACATACACTTTTAAGCATAAGTCAACTAGCCAACTAGGTGATAAAGGTTACCAATCAATCTTTGACAGTGAAGGATGCAAAATCTTGAAATTCTAACTGGTCAGAGACATGGTAACATATATGAAGCCAGCTTGAGTGATACAACTAGAGGAGTTTTCAGATGTCTTTATAGTAAGGCATCAAATGAAGAAAGCTATAAATTGCACAAGAAGATCTCACATCTTAACTTCAAAAATTTTAATCATCTTGTTAAGCATAATTTAGTGAGAGCCCTACCTCAGGTGAATTCTGTGCAAGATGGACTTTGTGATGCTTGTCAGCTTGGTAAACAGAAAAGAACTACTTTCAAGAGCAAGACAGAAAATTCAATTACTGAACCATTTCACATGCTGCATCTTGATCTATTTGGTCTAGTAAACATTATGTCTATCAGCAAGAAAAGACATGCTCTGGTGATTGTAGATGACTACACAAGGTCACATGGGTGTTCTTTCTCCACAAGAAAGATGAAGCTCCTCAGCAAATCATTGAACTTATCAAGAATATTCAGAACAACTCTAAGTACAAAGTTAAAGTACTAAGAAATGACAATGGAACATAATTTAAGAATTCTGTCATGGAGGAGTATTATGTAGACAATGGAATTTCTCAATAGTTTTCTGCACCTGGAACACCTCAACAAAATGGTGTAGTGGAAAGAAAGAACAGAACTCTCATAGAGGTAGCAAGAACCATGCTTGCAGATGTAAAGCTTCCAACCTACTTGTGGGCAGAAGCTGTCAACACTGCACATTTCATTCAAAATTACACCTTGTTGAATAGTCATGGAAAGACTCCCTATGAGATTATTAAAGGAAAGAAGCCAAGTCTGAAACATTTTCACATCTTTGGATGCAAATGCTATATCCTGAAAGTTCATCTAGAACAACTAGGGAAATTTGAAGCCAAATCGGTTGAATCAATCTTTCTAGGATATTCTACATCAAAGGCCTTTAAAGTATATAATCTCAGAACTCATATTATTATGGAATCAATTCATGTTGCATTTGATGATAAGAAATTTGGAGTTTTTCAAACTGATGAGAGTCATGACAAGTTGGAATTTAAAAATCTTAAGGATTCTGAGATACTCTCCAGTGATGATGAAGGTTCTCCAGTAGAAATCTCCGTTACTTCTCATAATAATGCTACTATTGAGGGGGAACAAATCAATCAAGGAGAACAAAGTACCAGTCAAGAGCAGACCAACCATTCAGAGTCTACTTCATCAGGAACTGACTCTTCAGGGACTAGTGAAGGAAGTTCAGGTACTAGTAGCAGTATGGAATCTACTGATTCTACTGATCAGTGGGAGCTTTTGAAGGCAATGAACATTCTTCTACAAGAGAAGCCATCAACTTAGGGGGAGAGTCTAGCAGGAGAAATCTACCACCTGTTAGAAAATGGACAAAGGATCATACTGAAGATTTAATTATTGGTGATCTAAATAGTGGTGTTCGAACAAGAAGATCGGCTTAAAATGAATGCTTGTATAGTTGCTTTCACTCGAAGAATGAACCTAATAAGGTAGAAGAAGCCTTACAGGATCCTGATTGGATAATTGCAATGCAGGAATAATTAAATGAGTTTGAGAGAAACAAAGTCTGGAAATTAGTACCAAGACCTAAAGATAGATCTATTATTGGTGCAAAATGGGTTTTCAAAAATAAGCTAGATGAATCTTGGATGATTGTGAGAAATAAGGCAAGATTGGTGGCCAAGGGATACTCTCAAGAGGAAGGAACTGACTATGATGAAACCTTTACCCCTGTTGCAAGATTGGAAGCAATCAGAATGTTTCATGCATTTGCAGCTCATTCAAAATCCAAAAGTATACCAGATGGATGTAAAGAGTGATTTTCTCAATGGCAAGCTTGATGAGGAAGTATATGTAGAGCAACCACCTGGTTTTGTTGATCCAAAGTTTCCAAATCATGTCTACAAACTTGACAAGGCACTCTATGGACTAAAGCAGGCACCAAGAGCATGGTATGAAACCTTATCTAAATTTCTTCTTGAAAATGGCTTCACAAGAGGTACAATTGATAAAACTCTATTCTTTAGAAAGGTTAAAGGTGATTTGCTCTTAGTTCAAGTTTATGTTGATGACATCATATTTGGTTCTACTAATGAAAATTTGCGTGCTAAATTTAGTAAGCTTATGTATTCTAAGTATCAAATGAGCATGATGGGTGAACTTAATTACTTTTTAGGCTTGCAGGTCAAACAAACTAAGACTGGTATTTTCATTAATCAGTCTAAGTATATCAAAGATCTGTTGAAAAGGTTTGACTTTCAAGACTATTCTCTTGCAAAAACACCCATGGCAACAACCACTAAGCTAGACTCTGATCCTAAGGGTAAGAGTGTTGATAACACTAGTTATAGAGGCATGATAGGCTCATTGTTGTATTTAACTGCAAGTAGACCAGATATAATGTTTTCTACCTGTTTATGTGCTAGATTCCAAAGTGATCCTAAGGAACCTCATTTAATTAATGTGAAGAGAATTTTTAGATATCTCAAGGGAACTCCAAATCTTGGTTTGTGGTATCCTAGAGAATCTGATTTCTCATTAATTGGCTATTCAGACTCTGATTATGCAAGGTGTAAGATAGACAGGAAAAGCACAACAGGTACATGTCAATTCTTGGGAAATAGATTGATTTCTTGGGCAAGCAAGAAGCAACAATCTGTTTCAACCTCAACTGCAGAAGCTGAATACATAGCAGTAGACAGTTGTTGTGCACAACTCATTTGGATAAGATATCAGTTGATGGATTATGGTATGACACTTAGTAATATTCCTATGTTTTGTGATAATTCTAGTGCTATCAAGATTCCAAAAATCCAGTTCAACATTCAAGGACTAAGCACATTGATGTCAGGTATCATTTTATTAGAGAACATACTGAAAATGGTACTGTGGGACTACATTTTGTGCCTATTGACAAACAGATTGCAGATATCCTGACAAAACCACTTGATGAGTCCACTTTCATTAGGTTGGTAAGTGAGTAAGGAATGTTAAATTTTTAGATCATTAACATCTGCATAAGTAGCAAGGTATGTTGTTTCAGCTTATAGACTTGATAATTTTGTCAGGATTTATTTCTTAAAGTTTATTTCTTTAGCTGTAACACTTTACTTTGATAAATTACAGTATGATAGAACTTTTAATGATCATCAGGATCAGGATTACTGTCAGGATGCTGACGTCATCAGGATTTCTACGTCAGTATCAGGATCTTGAAAACGTCTAGTCTCTGACTTAATGTTTCAAATCCTGAAGTTAATTTTTATTCAGTGGTCTAATTCTGAGAATTGTTAAGCCTATGCTAGTTAGTTTTTAACACATACATACTGTCAATTTATATTCTATCTAGATCTTGCTAATAAACGCACAAAAGACAAGTAGATAATAAGAAAATTTGTAATTTCATTAATCAAAAGCATTTACATACATGGAATTGAAATACAAATATTTTCTTTTTATCTAATCTCTACTGCTAACATTGTTCTTGTCTAATGTTATGGCTACTTGGACTTGTCTCTTCCACGAATCTTCCACAATCAACTCAAGGAGGAAGAGCATGCTAAAATCCATTTGGGGGATGCGAATAGTCCCATCTGCTCTTGGATTCCTTGTCTGGGTGACTTGAATGAGAGCAACTGGCACAATCCAACGTTTATTGAGCAAGAATAATAGGAAGAGGAAAAAAGGTTCGACATCCTCCAGGATAAGGGTCGAAATCATCATCCATCTTTCTCTTTCCCACCTGGACTTTGCATGAAGGAGCATGAGGCATTGAATCTCCATCAAAATCCTCATCTGCTTCTTCATCAAGATCTTCATCTTCATTATTTGCAGAGTCAAGACGAGGGTTATGAACGGTGTTTGGATCGATTCCCGCCATGTCTAGTTCAAGGAGGAAATTCATCTCCTCAAAGAGATAGTCAAATTGCTCTTGATCATCAAGAGCATTGTACTCCTCAGAAGAAATGAACCGAAAGTTTGGATTCATGTGTATATCTGGGTTGAAAGCCATTGTATTCGGAAAGGTTTTGTTTTTACAAAGAAAACTTGAAGAGGTTTGGAATGGAGAATGGCATAGGACGTCAGGTTATTTTATAGAAAGATGTGAGAAGCCGAACAGTCTTTTGGAGATTAGCAACGCAACTATTCATTGTTACTGCGCGTGACTGTATTTCTTGCATTTTCAAAAAATATTAAACGTATCTAACCAAATTATTTTGTTCGAGATTGATGTTTTTCTTTTTACAGAAAAAACTAAAATGTATGCAACTCCATTTTTAGTCTCTAGAATCAGGATGAGATTGATCAGGAAGTAAAGTGTGATCACATCAGGATTTGTAATTAGGGCTGCACAAAGGTTCAAAACCGGACCGTACCGGATCGACCCGGACCGGACCGAAGACCGGATTTTATTGAATTTATGGACCGGGGACCGGACCGGTCATAAACGGTCTTGGGACCGGACCGGACCGGAAAAACCCGGACCGGACCGGAACCGGACCGGTATGGACCGGTTAGTTAATATTTTTTTAAAAATTTAATTTTTATAATTTAATTTTCACTCTTTGTTGATATTTAAATTACTTGGTAAGTTAATTTAAGTTTAAAAATAAGTAAATGTCATATTATTTGTAAAGTAACATTAATTTGTAAACGTAATTATAAATTATATATAGTATGAAATATGAAATTTAATCATTTATATTATAGTGTTTATATATACTATTTCATAAATTTATTATTTACCAATTAGGATCAGTAAAATATGTTATGTGTTAATATTTAATCATTAATCTATATAATTTAAATGACAAAATAGTGTAAAATTAACTATATACATAAAATCCGGTCCGATCCGGTCCGGACCGGGTGTTTTCAGGGTTTGGACCGGACCGGACCGAAGACCGGATTTTTTTGATTTTATGGATCGGGGACCGGACCGGTTATATTCGGTCCGGTCCGATCCTTGGACCGGTAGACCCGGTCCGGTCTAATTTACCGGTCCAGACCGGAAAGTTGTGCAGCCCTATTTGTAATCATCAGTATTTGGAAACCACATCAGGACTTATGGTTATCAGGATGAGAAGATCACATCAGGATATGGAAGCTGATCAATATTGAATCTTAGTATTTATTATTCTGATTATACCTTGATTTATTTAAGTCAAATTCAATTTTAGATTTTATTTTCCAAAAATCATGGGTAATTACATTTTTCAGGGACTGCCACCTGTTAACCTATGTTTAAATGTGGGTTAGTAGGTCTGTAGAATTTTTGAATATATACTTGTTTTGAGACTCTAATTGTTTATTGCTTTCTTTGTTCTCATATTTACTAAAGCCAAAACACTCTCAAGTTCTCAAAATCACTAATCAATTTCAAAGATTTCTTAAGTTTCTTTCAAATCAAAATCAATGGTTGCTCAAAGAAGACTACCCAAGTCAGTAGCTTTCAAGTTTGGTGACTTCGATTTCATGACGAACAACCATGTTGCCGCAATCACAAACAAGAAAGGGGTGTCAACTGATTTTCACCCAGTTATGGACTTTATGGTGAATGAACCATTAAGTTATGCATTAACAACATCTCCACAGATTAATCAAGTTGCTGTTTCACAAGCTTAGAAGAATGCTGAGGTAGCTGATTCTGTTCAGGGTCAACCAGCTAAGATTGTTCTAAACCTAGGACAAGATTCTTTTGATGTTACTGAATATGTTGTTAATTCAGTACTTCACTTACTTTTTAATGTGAATTATGAGAATTTACCATCTTATAATGATGTTAGAACTATGTTGCTAGAGTTAGGTTATAGTGGACCTCTAGATAACATGAGCCAGTTAAGAAGGCCCTTTCTCAGAAAGGAATGGTCTTTATTCTTTGACCAACTTGCTAAATGCTTTACTGGTAAATGTAGCTCATTTGAACAAATTACTACTGTTACTTCACACATTGGATATAGTTTGCTTTATAACAGAGTAATTAACATTGGTCATATCATTTTGAGTTAGATGAGTATCAAACTTGTATCAAACTTGGGTCAAGAGATCAATGTAGGAATATGGTTTATTATCACAGATTTATAATTGTTTATTAACCATTTTATTCCTAATGTTGAAGCTAGATTTTGTACACAACACTGTGTTCCTTCTTACATAAAGCAAAAGAGAATTTTCTCTGACATATCAAAGAAGGACAGTGAGAAGAATCTAGATGAGATACCTGCAATGCACTATCCACATCATGTTCAGGTACTCCTTACAACTCATCTTCCTACTATCTACAATTCTTCTTCTTTTTGTGGTGAAATAACTCAGGAACCTCAATTGGTGGAGGACCCCCCTATGTTTACCAAAGTAACCCAACACACTATAACTTCTGAAACAATTCTAGAACTAAATGTTGATCCACAGCCTGTTGTTTCAAAGAAACCAACCTCTGGTGTTTCTCAAAAGGCACCAGTTGTAAAGAAGAGAAGATTTGTTGTTTCTTCTAGTAGTTCTAGTGAAGATGATGATATATCTCTTGCTGAGAGAGTAGAATTAAAGGCTGCAATTCAATTTTCTAAGCTAGGATAAAGAGATGAAGGACCTAGTCACAGCCAGGCTGCAGTCTCACAAAAGATTGTAGTTCTTAAAAAAGGAAAACAGTTACTAGGTACAGTCTCTCAAAAGGCTGTATCTATTGAAAAACGATCTCAACCCAAGATCACTACTAAGTCTGCACCTCTTGAGTCTTCTCAAGATAAATTTGTTACTCACTATACCAGGAGAACAATGAGAAAGATTCATTTGTCACCTCCACACAAAGTGTAGTCCAACTAACATTTTGCAGGTCTCTAAACATCAAGTTGTATCCCAGTCAACAAGTGACAAGAGATCTGTGTCTAATAAAGGTCTTGATATTGATTCTACTTGGGAAACCTCATTGTCATACAGATTGGTTATGAAGGTTATTTCTGTCAAAATTAAGCTTTTCAGGCTTGTTCTAGATTTTCTAGTTGAAAGGGTTCCAAAGCTTTCATTTCCTGAAGAATATGGGCTTTTGTATCAAAGACTTGATCTTATGAAGATGCCCTTTTATGTGTCAATCAGAAAGGAATTACACAAGACATTTGGACTTACTAAGCATGGTGTACTTCAATCACTTCACACATATCTCTTCCATAAAGATTTTATTATTGAAGATGTTCCAGCACAAGGTGAACAAAAGGAGGTAGTAGATAGTGGAAAGCAGTCAACATGAGATACTATTGCACCAGTGGTGAATAGTAGGACAGATCAGATCACAGTCACTGCAACACAATAACCATCTAGTCAGAGGTTGGATGACTCAGGAACTGTGATAGCTGATGCTGAAAGGTCTTCTGTGGTGATTGAAACTACAAGTGTGATACCCTATGATATGGGAGGAATGACTTTGATTGATTTTCTTGAAAATCAAACAAATATTGTTCAGTCAGAGTCTATCCACCTTGAGGGTGTGTCTCAGCAAACAACACTTAAAAATGGTGACACACAGGTTCTAGTGCCTAATGAAGTTTTACTGAAGGCATCAGTATCTAGTGTAGATCCTGAAAGTGGTATACTGGAGCCTCTAGTCTCTGGAAAAATAGTAGATGTTTATGAGGGTTCAGAGACTATAGCAGCTCACTCCATGGAGAAACCTCAATCTACATGACAAATGAGGAACCATATCTCCATGTGAGTTCAGGTATAATAACTTCTCCTAACCCCTATTTTTCTGTAGGTCATGAGAGCACTTTTCCACATTTGAGTGAAACACTTGAAAAGATGGACATAGATCCACAAACAGAGAGGCTGGCTCCTGACCAGGCATAAGGAGAGGTTGAACGAGTGGCGACTTTAGATAGTCAAAGTGAGAGTGAGTGTCTGGGTGACCAACCCCAAAGTGAGGGAGAAAAAACTAGGATACAATCTTTTGATTTCCAGGATCAGGATTTTCCTGATTCTTGGTCCGAGAATATTAGAATGGATGCTGGTACATATTCTTTTATAAAAATGTATGAGAAACATGACTTAGCCAAGCATAATTCTAAACCTGAAGTTAAAGCTGAGCAATATCAACAATGTTTTTGGATGCTATTAATCGAAGAAGTAAAAGGCTAAGGGAGTCACTTTCTCAGGCAGTACCAGAAGATTTACCTAAGGATCCTAGTGTCCTTTTGTATGTGCAACCAATCTCAGCTAGGATTGAAACACCTGCAGGAGCTGATAACTCTATGGAGGAATCAGAGACTGTGGCTGTTAGCACACAGGATACTGGTGAAGGTCAGGATATCGGTGTAATTGGACATTCAACTATGACATCTTTTACTTCAGTTGCTGATCATCAACACTACACCATAAAAGGCCTACGACAACGTCCAAAAAGTGTTGCTGTAGGCCTAAAATATGTTGTTGTAGGCCTAAAAAACCCCAAAGGCAACATTTTGTTGATGTTGCTGTTAGGCCGAATACACAATTATAATTAAGATTGTATGAGAAATTAACAATAAAACACACGTTTAAACAATTAAAAATTGTTTGGAATTAATAACTCCTCTCTCAGTGATGTAAAATATCAAAGAGAGCTGCTTAGGTTACAATGAATGATATTACGTTGCACGATTACCCTTCTAGGGTTAACCTAACTGTATTTATAAGATATACAGCTGCTATACATTCGATAATTGATACTCCTATAAATTAGCTATACAATTGATATCAATTACGATTGCTACACGTCTTCTTAGTCAACTCAATCTCTTTGATAGCTATCCAATCTTCAAAGATATTGCTTCCATAATTATCTTCAATAATTCTTCAAACACTGTTGACCAGTAGACGCTACCTCCAGACAGAGTTTAACAAACTCTGTCGAGCTTCCATTTGTCAGCGTTTAACTAAACTCTGACTGCTTCCAGCTAAACTCTGATATTTCACTATAACACTTAAACACTGATTATTATTCACATCAATTATATCTAACAATCTCCCCCAACTTGTTCATTAGCAAAAATGCACAAGTTTACAATAATTGATGATGTCAAAACAAATAAACAAATACAATGTTTAATATACAAACAGAGTTTAAACTTCTACTTAACAAAATCTAAAAAAAACAAGAAAATTCTTACAGAGCTTTATTCCTTAATTTGCTCAACATCTGGTGTTGATCTGAGATAGTCTATAAGTAATCTTTTTTCTGCATTTTCAAGTTCTGTCTGCATAACTTCCTTGATCTCTTTCAGCTTAGGATCATCTTCACCAGTTTGGTAGATAGCAGATCTCAGAGAATAGATTTTGTTTCTTCTCATTTCATTACCCAGTCTGATGAATTGTGCTTTCTCTGAATTTGAGTTAAAATCAAGAACTGTTATACCCAGATCTGTCTTCAGTTTAGCACTATTCTTCTTCATCTCAACAATATTCCAATGATAATCTCTGTACATTGGGACATACTGACTGTTGTATTTTATACCTCTAACTGCCAAATTATGCAGCATCTTCTTTCTTAGCACATTTGCAGCTAGCTGAGTTCTTCGATTTTTCACTTTGAAGATATATAGAACATATTCTAATTCCTCCCATAGCTTCAAATCAAGATCAAACTCACCAATTTTGTACACAGTTCCATCAGTCATGAAATACAGTAGAAAATCTTTGTTCAAACTCCTTTGATGAATCAACTGTACTGATTCCAGTCTGTCTAAACTCTCCTGAGTAACACCTTGACCTGGAACAGCCAGTGATGAAGGATCTCGAGGACCAGTATTCATTCTAACTTCTCTATGAGAGCCCAAACCAGCTTTATCTCTTCCTAGCTTACCCATTAAGGCTCTGCCATGTAGAAAATCAGTAGTACCTCCAGTCATCAGAGTTGGATCATGAAGTGTTGGTTTTCCAAAAACCATTTGCATCTGGTTAGACAAAGGTTTCTATACAACTTGTGTAGCAACAGAGGTTGTATTCGCTTTCTTTGAACCTTCCCTTCCTCAACAATGCCTTTCAGCTTCAATTTAGCTTCTGTTTCTGTTGGTTTCTTAGACACTTGTAACCTTTGATCAGCACCAACATTTTCCTTAATAACAATGCCTTTAAGAACAGGCCTAGGAGCTTTTTCTTGCTTCTTGAATTTTCCAGACTTCAAAGCTTTCTGATGTTCTTCTTGTAGATTCTTTTCTTCAGCTTGAATGTCTTCTATGGTAACTCCTTCTTCATTTTCTTCCAGAAACAATCTAGCAGCCAATTGTTCATCAGTCTGTGGATTTTTAGTGAATAACAAACTCCTGGTTTTTGAAGTACCCTGAGCATCAGTGTTTATTCCATCAGATTTTGATTTAGAAGACTTGCCAGATCTCAGACTTAAATTTTGATCAGCTCTTAATCTCTTGCCTTTTTTATTTGCTCTTCAATCTTCAGTATCATCCTCCTTAGTCAAAGTTTGAGATTGCCTGCATTTAGACTTAGCAACTTTCTCCCCCTTTTTGACATCATCAGGAATCAAAATTGATGTAATCAGCTCCAAGGAGGTAGCAATGGAATCAATCTTACCAGACAAGACAGTCTGATTCTGTTCAACTTGACCTAGCCTTTAAAACAGAGTTTCTTGAGCTTTAGAAAAGGTCTTAAACTTTATTTGATTATCTCTCTGCATGTTCATGTCTCGAGCAACAACATCAGCTCTCAGATCAGTAATTGCCTTTTGAGACTCATCAAACCTTTCATTCAATGTCTTGAATTGAATAATAGTTGCTTGTAGACTTGAGAAAATGTCTGGATTTGAAATCGTGTTAGCAGTCTGATGCACAAACTTAGCTGCTCTTCCAATAGGAAAAATGCAATCTGCTTTATACCAATCCTTTGAATATTTGGCAAAATGTTCTGCTTCAATGTCATGTGCATGTGAAGGTTGAGAAAAAGGTGTGTGCTTTCCATCAGTTTGCACTGGTATGCTCTGAGAAGAAGTAGACTCTGCACTTCCTGCATCTTCAGCATCAGCATCAGCATCTGCAACTGGATCAATAGGCTCTGCAACATTTTCAGCAACAGTTTCTACAACATTCTTTGCAGTTTCATCAGCAACATTCTCTGCAGGTTGCTATCTAGTTTCAACAGTCTTATCAACAGACTTTGCAACTTCAAGAACTGCATCCATAGGCTCAGAAAGTACAGCCTTTGTTGATTTCTCAACTTCTTCACCTTTTTCAGAAACCTGGTGAGCATCAGAGAATAGCTCAGTGTGTGATGCTACTGTTTCATCAAGTACTACAGTAGGCTGATCAACTGCACCGGTTTCTCCAGAATTAGCAGCAATAGATGAAGTAGGAATATCAATGTGATCAGAGAATGGTATAAATGTTTCAACAAAATCATCCATAGCAGTAAAACCATCTCTGTTTGACTCATCCATTTGTACATTTTCAGTTGTATGGACAGCTTCTTCTGAAGTATGTACCTCAAGAGTAGGTATTTCCTTAGAAATCACCTCTGGAGCTTCAAAGTTCAACTCTTCATCAGATTCATTAACTATCAACTTTCTCCTCTTAGCTTGAGGCACCTCAACTGTCACTTCTTCTTCTGTAGACTCATCTTCAACAACAGATGGTGATGGAGGTCTGTTTGCTCTTTCCTTTCTAGGACTGACAGACTTCTTTTTAGCTTTAGCAGATTCCTTTTTAGCTCTAGCAGATCTATGCTGTGTATTTTCTGCTGTGTGCTTTGTTCTACCTCTACGTTTTGATTTGGTCTGTGTAGGTGGTGGTTATTGGTCAGGTTGAGGTTGTGGTTGAGTTTGAGTGTGAGTGTTTGTAGGTTGTGAAGATTCAGTGTTTAGATTTTGAGGTTGAGTGTTTGGATTTTGAGGTTGAGTGTTTGCAGGTGGTTGTATGGGTTCAGTGTTTACAGGTTCATGATGTTGTGGTTCAGGCTGTTGTGGTTCTTGAGGTTGATGTAGGAAATTTTGAAGAGCAAGAGGCAAAACCAAATCAGGTAATTGCTCCTTGTTGGTATCCTTGTTAGTCAAATCAGAGAATATTCTTTTATTGACTTTAAAAGGCTGAATAACATCATCCTCAGCAATTGCAATACCAGGAACACAAGCAGTAAGCAATAATTGACAGAATCTAAAAAAGTAGACAGTAGTAGACTCTGACAATCTATCACCTATGTTCATTAAAACAAGTCTACCAAAATCGAAATTACTTCCATAGAGAATAGAATACCTAATTTGTAGACTGTCAGTAGGAATAGCATCCCAATTTGTGACTTTCTTTCCAAATGCCCTTGTGATGCAATCAAAGTAACTGAGTGGTTGTGTGAAAAGTAACTATGAGTAGATGTGTGTAAATATGAATCGTGTATGTAAAATGATTAGAGATGTAATTAAAAATTAAAACTCAATCGTTTTATGCAGTAATACACGCAACAGTTTCTTGATTAATGTGTGAGTGGGACACATTAGCGGGTGAGTGGGACACGTGGCACACATGCAATGAAACAACTATGTGTTGGGTTTCAAGCAATCAAACGCAGCGGAAAAACGCGAAAAATAAAAATAAAATTGAAACCCACCGCAAGGATCCATGCGAGAATTGTATATTTAATTTGTAGTTCACAGAAATCAGTACCTTAAAGAGCTTTCCGATGTCTGAGAGTGAAGAATGGATTGTTCGATCAACACGTATCCCGCACGAGCGATGTACGTCTCTATGGTATCCACACGAATGCTTTCTTGAAGGAATCGCAGTGTACTAGCACCAAGAACTCGAATTTTCTCCTCTCTTGCTCTCTCCTCTTTTGCTGTTAGGGTTTAGTGTTTTTAATGATAATAAAAACGTGTATCTCCTAGCAGCCACTAAAGAGAGTTATATAGCTGGGGATAAAAAACGAAATTCTAACTCTAATCTCTTTAGAGTTTGTCTCAATCCAAATTCTGTTAAATCTCATCTTATTAAGTCTTACTTAATAAGCAAGCTACTGAATTTTGGATTATTAATAATTCGAATTTAGTTTCTTTAATTAATCAAGTCAATACTTAATTAATTAATTAACAATTTGATTTATCATCTTAATTTAAATCCGATTAAATTAAATTATCCTTCAAGCGCTCTTGTGTGTGACCCTATAGGTTATTATTATATTGGCAACAATTTTATTTAATAAATAAAATCGTAAACAACGAGCGGTATCTAGTAATACATCATTATTACCCAATTAATAATAATTAAATCGGTGAATCGATTTCGCCTTTCGTGAATAATGTTACATGTAATATAATCCCTTTAACCATGATATTATAGATTAAACTGGAGGCATGGAATGTGTCATCCGCGTCATAATTTATCTTTATTTTCTTGATCGATGAGTAGACTATTCAAACAAATCATTATTTGAGCACGACCATGCATTTCATAGTCTCACTCAAACAAGAGGCCAATAATATCACTCCTATATATTTATATATATTAAGGAGGGTTAAATTCCATCTAGATCATTCACATTTCTCATACGATTCATAATATACCCAAGACCATCTTTATCATTACCCGATTAAAGATAACTTTTGATAGAATCAAAGTATATTAATTCTCATATAGAAATGTAATGACTTCAGGTCTAAGGATCATTACATCATTATCACATTGAGATTCATAATGACACATTTATTCATTCCATGTCGAATCTCATAGTGGGTCTATCCAGTACATCGTACTCATACATGTACCTATGCATTGACTTTAGTATCATCATACTTATGATCAATGAGAAGTGATCATCAGTCAATCAACATACTAGTCTCGATGTATTATTATTGTCCCAATAACAATAATACTTGACTAGGCATATTCAAGATTATTATACTGTATATTATCTCATAATTATATAGTTCGTATCAATAATCTAGGGACATTTATTATACTAACAATTATATCGCAATAAATACTAAGCATAATAAAACATCAATATAATCAAAATATAACATAAATGTCAATGACGAAGTTTAACTAAACTGAAATGTATTGCCTCTAGGGCACCTACACTAACACTATGCACGCTCAATAATTATAGTAATAATTACCGCTAATTTCTCTCTCCCATTACTGACACACTTTAACACTCCAACACTCATTAACAGTTGGCAAAACTCTTTTTACCCCAAGTATGTAAATTATCTGAAAGAGAATATACCTTAGAGTATTAGACAAAATTCGTCAGCATTTGTCAATTCTCCAACTTCATTACCATAATCCTTTCAAAAACTACACAGGTGTGAATATAAGTGTGTGTATAGTAGAGTTTACCAATTCAATTTTTAGAGCATCTAATTTTTCATAAAATCCATAAAGTAAATCAGTAAACACTGGATGCACAAACTTTCATAGTAAACACTGGATGTATGATGAATGCTAAACTCTGTAGTAAACAATTTATATACAGTAACAATTAATTAATTTATACCCCCCTTTAACTAATCTATTTTTTTTTATTCTATTCATTCCAGTAATCAGAGGTTGGAACTAGTCACCAAAAATCCTATAATTTTAGCCCTTATCATTTTGATAAGTTCCTGGGTCTTCCTAGTCTTTGACTAGTCACCAAAAATTATAGAATTTTAGCCCTTACTATATACCAGCAAGTTCCTGGGTCGTCCTAGACACCAACATAATCTCAAAGGAGTTTTAGCAACCTATATACATTTTCTTTGGGGGTAGTCTAATAATAGCATTTAAATTAACAGTGTATAACTAACAGAGTTTAGAGCTCATCAACATCAGAAGTTATTCATTAGAGGCAATGTACACAGTATTTACAGACTCAGAGTTTAGGATAAATAAAATAAGGATGCTATAAATATGAAACAGTATCATGCTGTGTTAATTTTCTGCACAGTCTAAGATTAGATCACAAATAACTTAGAAGGATTTATGATTATTTACTGAGAATCATGCTTCATACATATTTCTTCATCGGTGTTTACATTCAGACAATAATAATATCAGAGTTTCTCAGAGTTTATCCAACATGTCAACAGTGTATGACCTACAGAGCATGCTAACAGAGTTTAACAGTTAACGAACAGAGTTTGCATAGCAGAGTTTAACAACAGAGTTCACATAGCTGTTAACATATCAAAGAAATATGAGTAACTCATTACATAAGTAAAATTTTGAGTCTAACCAATATCTCTAGTCAAAACCAGAGACCATTCCTAGTTCATTTACCAGCCTTGTAAATATAGCTTCACTCAATGGCTTGGTGAAGATATCTGCAAGCTGTTGTTCTGTAGACACAAAATGAAGCTCAATATTCCCTTCCTCTACATGTTCTCTGATAAAGTGGTACCTTATGCCGATGTGCTTGGTCATTGAATGCTGTACTGGATTACCTGTCATAGCAATAACACTTTGATTATCACAGTAAATAGGTATTTTAATTGTACCTCAATCCATAATCCAGCAATTGATTCTTCATCCACAGAATCTGTGCACAACAGCTACCAGCAGCAATATACTCTGCTTCAGTTGTAGATGTAGAAATTGATTTCTGTTTCTTGCTATACCAAGAAACAAATCTATCACACAGAAATTGACAACTTCCACTGGTGCTTTTTCTGTCTATCTTACAGCCTGCAAAGTCTGCATCAGAGTAACCAAGTAGCTTGAAATCTGATTCTCTAGGATACCACAGACCTAAGGTTATGGTCCCCTTGAGATACTTAAAAATCCTCTTCACAGCTGTTAGATGTGGTTCTCTGGGGTCTGCCAGAAACCTTGTACAGAGACAAGTTGCATACATGATATCAGGTCTGCCTGCTGTTAGATAAAGAAGAGACCCTATTATGCCTCTATAGCTTATCATATCTACTGGAGCTCATGTGTCTTTGTCCAACTTTGTTGCTGTTGCCATGGGAGTTGTTGCAGATGAATAGTCAAGCATACCAAATTTCTTGAGAAGATTTCTGGTATATTTTGCTTGATTTATAAAAATCCAATCATCTGTTTGCTTCACTTGTAGGCCTAGAAAATAACTAAGCTCTCCCATCATGCTCATTTGATACCTGGACTGCATGAGCTTGGCAAACTTCTTACAGAGTTAATCATTAGTAGACCCAAAAATTATGTCATCAACATATATCTGAACTAAAAGCAAGTCACTGCCAGATTTAAAATAGAACAGGGTTTTATCAATTGTACCTCTATTGAACCCACTTTCTAAAAGAAATTGAGCCAGAGTTTCATACCATGCTCTTGGTGCCTGCTTAAGTCCATAGAGAGCTTTATCCAGCCTGTAGACATAGTCTGGATATTTGGGGTCCACAAATCCTGGTGGTTGTTTAACAAACACTTCTTCTTCAAGCTTCCCATTCAGAAAAACACTTTTTACATCCATCTGAAAAACCTTGAATTTCTTATGAGATGCATATGCTAGAAAAATCCTTATTGCCTCCAATCTTGCAACTGGAGCAAAAGTTTCATCATATTCTATTCCTTCCTGCTGTGAATAGCCTTTTGCCACAAGTCTAGCCTTGTTCCTTGTAACAATTCCCTCACTATCAGTTTTATTTCTGAAAACCCATCTAGTACCAACAACAGATCTATTCTTTGGTCTAGGTACAAGGGTCCATACTTCATTTCTTTCGAATTCATTTAACTCCTCCTGCATTGTTGTTATCCAGTCAGCATCTTGAAGAGCTTCTTCTACCTTCTTTGGTTCTGATTTCGACAGGAATGCATGAAACATACATTCATTTGTTGTAGCACTCCTTGTCCTTACTTTTGCATCTTGATCTCCAATAATTAGATCAGGTGTATGAGATTTTGTCCATTTCCTAGCAGAAGGTAAATGGCCTCTATCAGTATTTGATCCTCCCCCTTGATCCATGTTTTCCTGATTTTCTTGTTGTCTTTCTTCATTTTCTGAGACTCCCCCTGAATTTGACTGCTCAGAGTTTGAATCATCAGAGTTTGATCCAGATTTGTCAGTTGACTCACTATCAGAATTTGAGTCATCATTTTGATCATGCTCCCCCTCAACTGGTTCTCCCCTTTGTTCTGGCTGAGAAGTTTCTTCAGTGTTTACCAGTAGAGGTTCAGAGTATGCTTCAACAGAGTTTGTCAGATCAGTTTCATCGGAGTTTACTTCATCAAAGATTAAGTCTTCATTTTCAAAGTGCAGTTGATCATGTTCATTTACATCTTCAAGTCTAGTTATTTTATTGTCATCAAATGACACATGAATTGACTCCATGATCACCTTGGTTCTCAGATTATAAACTCTAAATGCCTTAGTTGACAGCGGATAGCCAACAAAAATTCCTTCATCAGCTTTTAACTCAAATTTGGTCAACTGTTCAGGATGAGTTTTCAACACAAAGCATTTGCACCCAAAAATATGAAAATATTTCAGGTTTGGCTTCTTTTCCCTCACCATCTCATATGGTGTTTTTCCATGCTTGTTGATCAAAGTAGCATTTTAAGTAAAACAAGCTGTTTGAACTGCTTCTGCCCAGAAATAGGTTGGCAATTTTGCTTCATCAAGCATAGTTCTTGCAGCTTCTAACAAGGTTCTGTTCTTCCTCTCAACTACACCATTTTGCTGTGGTGTACCAGGTGCAGAAAACTCTTTCTTCACTCCTCTGTTCTTGCAGAATTCTTCCATTGTTGCATTCCTAAATTCAGTTCCATTATCACTCCTGATTATTTTGACTTTGTGTTTTGATCCTTTGTCCAACAGCTTTACATGCTCCATCAGAGTTAATGCAGTTTCATCCTTCTTTGCTAGAAAATACACCCAAGTGTATCTGGTGTGTTCATCAACAATGACTATAGCATATTTCTTTCTTCCAATTGACAAGACATTCACTGGTCCAAAGAGATCAACATGTAGAAGATGATAAGGATCAACAATTAAAGATTCAGACTTGCTCTTGAAGGATCAACAGGAATCACACAGGCCATCAACATTTAATAAAGACTTTGGAAGTCCTCTTACAAGATCCTTTCTTATCAACTCATTAATGTTGTTCAGATTCAGATGAGAGAGTTTCTTATGCCACTTCCAACTCTCTTCACTAGACATTCTTGTGGACAGGCACACAGCTTTTCCATCAGAGTTTGTCAACAAACTTGCTTCATAGATATTATTGCGCCTGTGTCCAACTAGAATAACTTTCCCTATAGATTTACTAATGATTTCACAGTATTCAGGCTGAAAATCTACATGATATCCTCTGTCACAAATTTGACTCACAGATAGCAGATCATGCTTGAGTCCTGGAACCAGAGCTACATTTGTGATGATGACACTTCCAAGATTGATATTGCCATATCCCAGAGTACGTCCTACGTTACCATCTCCATAGGAAACTTTTGGGTCAGCCTTCTCCTCATACTCTGATAGCAGGGCTTTATTTCCAGTCATGTGTCCTGAACATCCACTGTCCACGACTAGGGTACTCTCCCTGATGCCCTGCAATCACAAACATTCACTGAAGGTCAGATTTAAGGATCCAGACTTGCTTGGATCCTTTGGCTTTCTTAACTTTGTTAGCTTTAGCAGCGAAATTCACATTATCAGAGTTTAAGCTAACATTTTCAGAGTTTACACTTGCAGAATTAACCTTAACCCATTTCAAATTGGGCTTAAGTTCATAGTAATTATGATAAATAGCATGATAATCCCTGCAAGTATAAATAGAATGCCAAGTACTTCCACAATGTTTGCATAAAGTCTGTGGTCTAGTTCTAACATAATCTTTCTTTACTTCAGACTTGGAAGGTAAAGAATTAATGTTTTTATTCTTCCTACAGAAACTAGCAAGATGGTTAGTGCTACCACAGTTATGACATGTCTTTCTTGGAGCGAAAGTAGCAAGCATTGGATAATTACCTTGAGTAATGCCTACTTTACCATTTCTATTCTTCCTAGACACTTTCTGTTTCTTAACAGATTTTAACTCCTTAAGCTTATGCTTGAGTTGTTTATCTGTCATTGAACCAATATTAACCTGTTTAACACTAGCTTTTACTGGTTCTTTCTTAACAGCTCCTTTTTTCAGCTTCAGACTTAGGTTCATTTATTCGATGAACAAATTTTGTAGATGGAAGATGTGTTCTAACTTTGACCTTATTTTGAAACCTAAGTTCATCTTCCACACAGTAACCTAAACCAACTGTGTCTGATTGAAAAACCTCTTGAGTGTCTTTTCCAGAATGAGTCCAAGTTTTAATTATGTGTTTTGCCTTCTCCAATTCAGATTCTAGTTGCTTATATCTTCCTAGCAAATCCTGTTCTAGATAAATAGCATCATCTCTTTCTTTCTGAACTTGTTGCATGTTTTCAAGTTTCTCTTCAACAATTTTATTTCTCTCTTTAAGTTCAGAATTCTCAGATTTGATTCTCTCATTCTCTAAAGTCTGATCCCTATAATTGATATGCAAAGCCTTAAGATAGATACTCAATTCAGTTATATCATCAGTATTATAAGCATAGGTAGTTAGAGGTACCTTACTTTCAGAGTCTTCAGAAACATTCTCAATAGAAGCCATGAGAGCATAGTTAACATCCTCATCTGAGTCTGAAGTGTCTGCCCAGTCTCTACCTTTTGTGATAAGTGCTTTTCCAGTTTTACCCTTCTTGCACTCAGGAGCATAGTGACCCATCTCCTTGCACTTGTAGCATTGAATCTCAGACTTGTCTTTCTTCCCAGATTTAGTCCCCTTTCTCTCAGACTTTCTGAAACTCTTCCTGCCTGAATTTGAATCTTTAGAGAACCTTTTTCCCTTCTTGAAGTTCTTGAAACCCATTTTCTTGAAGGTCTTCATAATCAAAGCAGCCATTTGCATCATTTCTTCTTCATCATCCTCAGAGTCAGATGATTCATCAGTGTTTGAGTCAACATCAGAATTTGATGACTCACTTTCAGAATGTATGACCAAAGCTTTTCCCTTAGCTTTCTTACTTGATGCTTCCTTCTTCAAGGGTTTTTCTTCAACCTTAAGAGCAACAGACTTTGTCTTCTTGCTTGATCTCCTATTTCTCTGTTCCAGTTCCAGTTCATGAGTTTTGAGCAACCCATAAATTTCATCAATCTCAGTTTCAACAAGATCATAATTATCTCTTATAGTGGTTGTCTTCACATCCCACTTTTCAGGTAAGGCAAGAAGAAATTTAAGATTTGAGTCTTCTAGATCATACTCTTTATTAACCAGTGACAAATCATTGAGCAGTTTACGGAATCTGTCAAATGTTTCTGTCATGGTTTCTTCAGATTTAGCCTCAAAGTGCTCATACTCCTCTGTGAGTATGTTCCTTCTATTCTTCTTGATAGCAGCATTTCCTTGACATCTAACCTCAAGGGCATCCCAGATTTCTTTGGCAGTAGTGCAGTTAATCACTTTATTAGACATAACATTGTCTAAGGCACTATGAAGTAGATGCCTAACTTTTGCATCCTTAGCAATAGATGAAAGATCTTCAGGAGTCAGATCTTTCTTCTCCTTTGGAACTGTTTTAGCTTCTTGACCAGCAGTATCAACAAATAGCTTTGTAGGTTTATGAGGACCTTCATAAATTCTGTCAAGATATTCTGGATCTGTAGCCTCCAGAAACATGGTCATCTTCACCTTCCAGATTGAATACTCTGCCGGCCTGAGAATAGGAACCCTAATTGTCTCATAACGACTCACAGTAGTAGGTTGAGCCTTCTTAGTGTTTGCACTTGAACCTGATGGAGGAGGTATCTCTCCATTGATTATAGTTGTGTGTGGATCTTAAACTGTATTAACGTAACAGACCTGCTCTGATACCACTTGTTAGGCCGAATACACAATTATAATTAAGATTGTATGAGAAATTAACAATAAAACACACGTTTAAACAATTAAAAATTGTTTGGAATTAATAACTCCTCTCTCAGTAATGTAAAATATCACAGAGAGCTGCTTAGGTTACAATGAATGATATTACGTTGCACGATTACCCTTCTAGGGTTAACCTAACTGTATTTATAAGATATACAACTGTTATACAATCGATAATTGATACTCCTATAAATTAGCTATACAATTGATATCAATTAGGACTGCTACACGTCTTCTTAGTCAACTCAATCTCTTTGACAGCGATCCAATCTTCAAAGATATTGCTTCCATAATTATCTTCAATAATTCTTCAAACACTGTTGACCAGTAGACGCTTCCTCCAGACAGAGTTTAACAAACTCTGTCGAGCTTCCATTTGTCAGCGTTTAACTAAACTCTGACTGATTCCAGCTAAATTCTGATATTTCACTGTAACACTTAAACACTGATTATTATTCACATCAATTATATCTAACAGTTGCTATTTTGGCCATTGCCTTTGGGGTAAATGGCAACATTCTTATTCTCTATGGCAACATCAGTTTTAATTTTGGCATAGAATTGTTATAGCAACATTATTATTAGTCTTTAGTAACATAATATTATGTTGCCTTTGTATAACATTTTTAAAAAAAATAGTGGGTCCCACCAGCGGGGCCTACTTTTGGACCCACTTTTGGGGCCACCGTAGACCCACTTTTGGGCCCATTGTGGGGCCCACTTTTATGGCAACACAAATTTTACCTACAGCAACATTTTCTAGCAGCATTTATTAACCTTAATTTTCCTTTTTGCCAACACTTTAATGCATCAATGGCAACACTTTACTGTTTATAACAAAAATACAAAATTTGAATAGATTCATTCCCAAATCAACATAACTTGTTTTTTCATTACCACCAAACATAACATACTATAACATAATAATCCTTACAAGTATGAAAATAATTAAAACTCCCAAGCATCGTAATCTATTCAACCATCTACCTTACAATAATCCAAACTCATTTTTGGTCATTAACTCCTCTGAACTAGGTTTAAAAATGGTATAGACCTTTTTAGCATTTTTCGAGCTGTTATCGGCATGAGTTCTTCTTGTAGTGCCACAAGACTGGCTCTCTTTTCTAGTTTTACTATCATAGGTTACCACAGGCTGCTTAGAGCTGCTGTTTCGATTCTCACCTGCATATATAAAAAATTAAATAAATTAAGACAAAACCAGGCCCACATTTATAAACTGGAAGGGAAACAAAACTTAGCATACTTAAATAAATAAATTAAAAAAGAAAAAAATAGACTAAATATTATCAAATGACTTAAATATAGAATCTATTTTGGATTCTTTTACAGCCAAATTGAGTTCATTCAGTTGAGCTTAGAGATTGTAAATAATGTTCCTACTTCCTTGTAGACTTCAATTACTTTACATGGTTTAAGAATTTTGATATTTTCTAGTAGTTGACTACTTGACTACTTTACATGCTTGGTCAATTTTTGATTCTCACATATTTCGAATTTTGATTGATTAAGATTAAAAGGTTATAACAAAATGATAAAAAAAATGTATTAACTTGACTGCATATAGGTTTGGATATTTAGCTTCATAAAACAAATGAGAAAAAAAACTCTTGATCTCTTCGACCAGCATAAAATCACATAACACATCTCATGCATCATACGATTGCTATCCTATGAACAGGTGAGGCAGAATAAGATTGCCTCTTCAACAAATCATTGGACTCATAGTAAACAAACATAGAAATTTTTACATGATCGAACGAAACTTTGTAAGCATTTAGATTACCTTATTCATATATTATTACCTAAAGCTGATCTCAGTGTTACAACAGTGTCTAGATAGGAGATTAAACAAACTGACACTTGTTTTACGTCGTTGTTATGAGGCCACTACTTTCTTTAAACTCCGTCCAGGTAGGGACTTTCCCCACCATTTTTCCTCCATAACTTAAAATCCACTGCATTAAAACCACTTCTTGTGCAAGTCACAAAACTTGTTGTGAGTTTTCTGCTGATAAGTAGGGTCAAGGAACACGTTTAATAGTCCAGACTTCTAAAAGGCCCAACAAAGACTAGGCTTTAAAATTTTAAAATCAAGTGTTTGGTTCGACACTGACAATTTCCATTTCCACATATTAAACATGATACTACAACTAGACCAAAGTTCATTATTTGATGTTTTTAAAACAACTAATGTGCATGGTATAATTTTTAATAAACATGGATAACAGTACTGCATTAACTAGTTAAAGACACTTCATATCAGATACTCCTCTTTAAAAATATTACTTTCCCTTGTCTCTTAACATAATTAACATAAATATTTTATGTAATGACGTTAAGTTTCAGTAATTCACACCGTTGTAATTCTTAGCATTCTAGCCTTATGAACATTCTAACAAAAGCAAGGGAAAGAATCACAAAATTATATATCTTGGCAGGCAGTAGGCTAACTACCCTCCTGACATCAAATACTGAGCACAAAACTAAACTAGAAAGCATAAAGTATGTAAAGCCTAAATCCTATAACCAACCCACCTCATGTGAAAAAACATATATAAATCACTATGTAGGAGTTTAAACAGGGGATATCATGTTTCACTAACCTCAACAGAAAATCATAAATTCTCGCTGGTGCTTAAAATAGGCCTGAACTCAACCTACATTTATAGATAAAATATAATAAACTTCAAAAGCAAATATGCAAACCAAACAAACAAATAAACAAATACATCGGTAACAAATCGCCTACAACAAACAAACAAAAAGTATTAGAGAGACAAAGAGGGAGAGAGAGAGAGAGAGAGAGAGAGAGAGAGAGAGGGGGGGGGATATTGGTACTGAAAGTAGTCGTATGCTCCGAAAGAGACAACCAAGTGAGTGATTAATCAATGGCAAACAAGAACTCAATATTAACACAAAACAAAATCGAACCCGATTTAAGCCCTAATATTGAACCTGCAAAATAAATCTAACTCACAAAACAAATTATACATTCAATATATATAACATAAAAGATAAAACTACCTTAAGCTCGAAGCCCCAAATTGAACCCCATTGAAGCCCTAATTTTGAATACACAAACTAAACCCGATTAAACCCGATCCGATTGA
This sequence comes from Saposhnikovia divaricata, assembly GCA_036435485.1. Lineage (NCBI taxonomy): Eukaryota > Viridiplantae > Streptophyta > Magnoliopsida > Apiales > Apiaceae > Saposhnikovia > Saposhnikovia divaricata. The sequence goes on along the minus strand of CM071600.1, from coordinate 100,292,143 downwards.
AGTCCAAATTTCAATATCAACCCTGAAACATCAAAAATACAAATCAAAATCAGTCCTAAATTAAAGAAACATGTGTATGTATAGATAATAGTCCTAAATTAAAGAAGCATACAAATAGAAGGAAATTGAAGAGTGTATATTATATGTATGTATGGATAATAGAAGAAAACCGAAGAGCGTGTGCTTGTGAGAGTGGGAGAGGAAGAGAGAAAGACAAAGAGAGCTACCAGAGAAAGAGTGACAGAGTGTGTGCTTGTGAGCTGTATTGTATTGTGATGTCTGAAAATCTTGGATTAAGCGAGATTTTTGCCGCTCATCAGTGAAAAAACTTTCTCCAATTTATTACACCTGTGCAAAAATTGTTTAGAAAAAATCATTCATTTCATAATTATAAAAAATTAATTATTCATCTCAAAACTTTGTTTTGATTTTTTTAGTGAATTATTTACCGCTCACCAATTTCTCCCAAATTTTCATATTTTTGTCTCTATAAGGAAAAAAATAATTTAATTTTTCATTCTGTTATTTATTTGGAAAAACAATTTAATTTTTAATTAAGTATTCAATTCATTTTACATAATCTGAAATAATATATTCAAATATTTTTAATCATATATGACAATATTTTTATTTTTAATGATACATTAAAATTTATTTAGAAAAAAAAGCATTTTAAAAATTTTGTTCGATAATATTTAAAACATAAAAGTAAAATTATTCACCTTAAAACTTTTTAACATTTTTAATGAAATATTCATTTCTACGGGCATATTCTTGATTTTTATAAAAACTTCTTGATTGTATTTTTATCTAAATAAATAAATTTTCATGTGAAAAAAGGTTAAATTTTTATTTTTTGTAGAAAATGTAAAATTTTGTTCATTACAAAATTTTGGCAACACAATTTCATACCTACGGCAACATGCAAACACCTTTATTCTATGCCAACATATTTCTGCTACCTAAGGCAACATGAAAATGATAATGTTGTAATAACCAAAAACATGCATGGCAAAGGCAACATATCCAAAGGCAACATAGGCTATAAATGTGGTCGTAGGCCTTTTATGGTGTAGTGCAAGTTATTGTTGTAAGTCATTCTACTCAAGTACCTTTACTTGAATATCATTCTACATCTGTAGTTCATGATTCACAGGCAACATCATCTGTAAAGATTACAGAACCTACATTTGGTGATCATGTTTCTAATTCGTCTGACACTGAATCTGAAGAGAAGAAAGTTATCACCTATTGGGATCAGTACTTTCCTCTGGCTAATTCTGAATTTACTGGTAGTCAATTCATTGATGATCTTGAATCTTTCACTTTTGTCAAGCACATTGGTCAAGTTGAACATTTTAGAGCTAAGAACAAACTGGAATTCTTTAACAAGTATGGTATTTATCCAGATGAAGTTTCGAATCCTACAGCTTTAGCTCATGCAAAAGATCTTGCAGAATTTAATTATCAATCTGAGCTTTCTGCTGATAATTCGAAACTTAAGGATGCTGATATTTCTTCTGTACACCAGTCTGTTCAGGATCTAGCTACTAAATTCCTAGGACTTGATAATGTTATTCAACTTTCTAACGCTGCTTTACATCTTATAGCTTCCAACATTGAAGGTCAACAATGTTCACAGAAGAGAGCTATTGAGAATATTCAAAGTTCTCAGTCTGATGTTACTCGTCGACTTCAAATTTTATGTAACACCCCCAGATCCGGGGTCCGGGATCCGGTCGTTACGGTCTCCAATTCTGTCCACAATACTTGAACTTACCTCAACATAAAATAAATTACATCTTTATGACCCAACACAACAATATAAAACACACCCGTTATAGTCCCAGAGATGAAATCAGAGTAACAACCAAATTTTATTAAACACATTATGAGTTCTTACAACCCAAAAGAATTTCAATATGAATACATACTCTTTGCCATCCATTTACATAAGTCATACTAGTCCATATATTTGGTACTGAAAGAATGAATCTATCCTACCAATAGCTTTCTCTTCGGCTCTGGTAGTCTCATCGTCCTCACCAACATCGAGTGCGCCTTGTGCGAATCATCTGGTCTAGCTGTTGTTGTGATATAATAATAAAGCAAGGGTTAGCAATAGCCCACCAACAATAATATTTAACTGAACGATAATATATAACAGTTCAAAAGTATCTTTCAAACCATATGCCATGCATTTACGGAAATGATGCCAGAATAACATGAACGATGAAGTTACGAGGTAACTCAAAATGCATATATAGGTGGGAATATCTGCTATGTCAAAGATAAGCCAGATATTATCATTTATCATATAAAGAGGAACTTGCAAGGAAAATATTGCAATCCCAGTTATTAACATTTTTCGAAGTCCTACAACCTGAAAGAAGTCTCTTCGATACGTGTTGCGGAAGACACCGTCAACCTGAAAGAAGTCTCTTCGATACGTGTTGCAGGGAATTCCTAATTTGGGAGATGAACCAATACTGGAGTTATCACGCGCCAGCTGTCCCACTCCCTGATGATCAGTCGGGGATGGTACAACCCAATATAGTTTACTACCGATAGAAGGAAGAACTGACGGCTCCACTTGTCGATGGCCTTTAATAGTAACTCCCTGGCCAATGGTTAGGCCTTGTGATGGACCGCGTGACTCGGCCTCTTACACACGACTCCTAGTTCGAATAAATCCATAGCATTGAAACGTAGAGTTTGTCCTCCCTTCCCCAAGTGAAATACTTGTTGATAAGACTCCACAAAGTAGTCGTATCTAGTTGGAAAGGAAAATTCACCAACATTTCCCAAGCTTTTGCTTGTTAATGGATATCAACTTGTTCCAACAATCTTACCCCTCGAATGATGAGAAGGTACACACAGACTTAATGAGTCCATAGCAACCAAGTTGCGAGTGAAAAGGGTAAATTATGACCGGGAAGTCAACAAGATAAATAACCTTTCTCAAGTAAGGTTCCCTTATAATTAAGAGATAGATTCGAGTGAAGAATGGAATCTTGAGGACCTTTCTTAATATAATATTAATCGTAGGACTCCGAAATATTTTACATAATATTTGGAGGTGAAAGATAATCTCCAAATAATATAAATCATTTTTAAAAGAATTAAATAAATATTCCAAGAATATTTATTAACTCAATAATAATTACGGAATATTATGAAATCATAATATTGCTCGTAAGTAATCCTCGAATGAATATATAGAATTATTTACTAAATAAATCACTCCTTAAATGAACATTCAAAATAATATTCATTAATAAATAGACTCCAATAAGTATTTAAAATAATATTCAATAAATGAGTCAAACTTTAAATGAATATTTGAAAATAATATTCATTTAATAAATAATCTTCTAAATGAATATCCAAATAATATTCATTTAGTAATCAAAACTTTAAAGGAATATTCGAAATAATATCCCTTAAGTAATTAGAACTTCCAATGAATATTTTAAAATAATATTCATTAAGTACATAAACCTTAAATGAATATTCGAAAGTAATATTCATTTAATAAATAACATTCTAATGAATATCAAAATAATATTCATTAAATAATCAACTCTAAATGAATATTCGAAACTAACATTCATTTAATATCTCTCGACTGAGATAATACTCGAATAACATTCCTCGAAAGATTTTCAAGTAATTGATACTTTATGGAAATATAAATAACGTTTAATAATAACATTCCTCAGATAAATAATAATCTGTCGTTGGAATCCCTCCGGGTTTCCACGACTATCTATATCTCAAAATACCGATACCCGGTCTATATTTAAGAATGAATATCATATGCCCTTCGCTAAGGGTCTTACCAAAACAATCCGGATTATAACTGATAATTCGTATCTAGTCTATAAGCCAATATCAATTCAGGGAACAGGTATCATAATATAATTTGACAATAGGCATGCATGCTATGGCATATGTATCAGAAACAACATATATACATATTATCACAACAACAGTTCCAAGGTATTGGAAACTTGCCTGGTAATCGGGCGTGGGTAGAGATAGCGTGTCCTGGGTCTGCGCGATGATCTATAAACAATCAGAACATTCGAGATTAACCACTTAACACCTTTTAAAAGTCTAAGTATAAACTTCACTTAAGTCGAAACACGTTTGCGAATTATCTCGTTATACCCTTTTAGTGTAACTCTTTTTATCACCGATACGATCCGACATTTGATCGTTATTAAGACATGTCATCATACCCACACTTGGTATATACTTAAGTCGTATAAGTTCTAAAGTCGATCGATTACGAACCGAGATTATACCTCGAGTTTTATCGATCGTTTTCTAAGTTATAACCAAAGTTATACTTTTAAGGGGTTCGTTCGCGTTTAACTTTGATTCAAACATTTTTATAAAATCGGAAAACGATCCGTTTGACATGTGGTTTTCTCTCATACCTTCCTTATGACCTCTAGTATTTATTTACCAAGATTTTCCACTAAGTAACATGCTTTACGAGGGTTCAGTTGAAGTTACGAACTTTTAATTACGGTTCCAAACAAATTTTAGTAATTTGACCATAACTCCTAAACCGTAAGTCGGAATGTTTCGATTCTTGCGCCAAAACGATCTATGGCTCGAGATCTACAAGGACCAGTCATAATATTATCAAGGTCAGGAACCTACATTAACTGCCATGCTTGGTTTTTAAGTGTTAACAAAAATTCGGCATTACGACGGCTATAAATCGGACGTTCTAAAAATCGTAACAACACAACCAAGCCACACCGGGCATCAACACAATTTATAAACATGATTCTCATATCCAAAAGTCCTAGAACCACTGATCTTAACCTCAAAATCATCAAGGACTTGAATCATGATTAAATAACTACTAAGAACAACTACATGATCATGTAAACATGCTTATACTAACATCATCACCAAATCTCATCTAAAACTCCATTAAAACTCAAAACAAAAACTTGGGTTCTTGAAGTTTATACCTTCCTTGTAGTGTGTATGCACTTAGTAAGCCTTGTATAGTCCTTGTATATCATTAACCAAGCTTAGATCATCCAAGAAATCAAGAAAAACAAAGTTAGTTTCTTGAAAGTTACTATTCACCCTAAACTTGTAAAAATCATAGAAAATCGAAAAATAAGAGTTTGGCTCTAAAATATTTACCACATCTTGGCCTCTTCATAAGCTTTGTTTTGAGTCCTAGTTCATCAAATTTGAAGCTTCCTAGCTAGGGTTTTGAGCCCCCTTTTTCCGCTGGACAGAAACTGTCAAGAACAGGGCAGTTTGGTTTCTTCAATTTGGGGAGGAGATTTGACTAGGCTATACTCATTATATTGCCATGAAATTTTGAGCGAATATTTCCCATGGAGTGAAGAGGCTTTGGTCAAAATTTGGTGATTTTATCATGGGTAGAAATGGAGATATGAATTTTCTTCTTTGAGGGTGTTCTGCTGGGCAGTTTGAACAAAATGGAGAGAATGGAGTTTTTGATCTTTGATTGCTTGGTTCTCTTGTATAATACACCTCATCTTGATAATATCTAGCTAAAGTAGCTTTATTAAAGTGATCATGTCATGCCTTGCATCATTTTATGGACAAGTGTTGGTGTTTTAGTAGTAAGATGATAAGATCAAGCTAACTAATTGGTTTGATTCTAATTGTTCTAGTTACCTTGGTAACTACTTGATTACTTGGCCTTATCCACTTGCACATGCTTGTATCTTGGCTCCCTACTTGTTTCTTTGTCTGGTTATTGCTCAATTCATTGATCGTTCGGAGGAATAACTCATTCGTTTCTAGTTAGGGTTTTACCGGAAACCGTCTTAATATTTATACTATCATCCTCCATTCTCTTTAATAATTTTTGAACCTATTTTCCTTAAATCCCTTCAATAATTCCTTAAGTCTTTCAGTGTCCAGGGAAATCTTGGGGAAAATAAAAGTGCTATTTTTCAGAATCCGACAGCTTTTACATACACTCTTTTTCCCCCTGGATCAATAATATGAACTCAGAATTTCATTCCGGGTACTTCTATATAGCGTCGTCTGATAATATTCCTACGTCCACCAAAATCACTATTCATCCTTTTTCTTTACTTATTCTCTTAGGGTTGTACAATTGTCCCTGATCTCTTTCGATCGTTCCTTAACCTTTTTACGGAACCACTGGACCAATAACAGATATCGATTTGGATGACATAAGAATAATCTTCTTCTTTAGAATTATCAAATCTTAATTCCCTAGGAAATAGATAATTCTTATCTAAAGTGTCAACCAATATGGCATATAAACATTTGAATCCAAATCTATTCCTTTCATTCATTATCTCAATCGTTACATCGTAGTCGTAATCACTATTCACCATTGCCTCAGAACATAATAAAAAGTTTTAATTATATCCAAAATTTGGGTTCTTACATTTTAGAAGACAACCAAGCCAATATCATGGATAATCAGGCTATTTTGATGAATCTTATTTGTTCTCTATCTGCAACTCTTGGTGTTGTTTATATCAAAAAGGGGGAGAAATATGGGGAGATTAAAACAATTAAGAGAAATCAAACTACTGGGTTATTCATCAGAGATACTTCTTGCAAGGCGGATGCTTATAAGGACAGTACTGATAGAGATGGAGGCAGTGGTGGTTCAGAAGTTGGAGGTGAAAAAGGAACAGACAATGTTACTAGTAGATCTGGTTCTTCTGGATCTAAAGGGAAGCAAGTGATAAGCTAAACCAGTCAGAGTCTGTATATCAAAGTAAGTACCAGATACTTGGTCAAATTTCTACGGGAACAAGATTAAGTAATGGAAGTACTTGTTTAACTTAACTTCATGTGTATTCTATTCTAGTTATTTTGTTAACGGTTCTGACATCAACAACTCAGGTTTATATTTCACATTATAAAGCATAGATAGGGGAAGATTGTTAGGAATAATTCATGAGTTGTGATGTTTAGAATAGAATAAATATATACTTCTTGTAATACCCTGATCTTATAAAGGGTTTAGCACTTAGTATAGAATGAACAAGTTATTCAGAAACTGCAGAATTGTGAACAGTGTTCAAATCAGGAACTATGCGTCACGGACTATATTTTAGGAACTATGGTCAGATCCTGATACGGCAATTCAAATCCTAATGGAATGATCAGGTCCTGATGATGATGTAATCCTGATGTCATTCTGGATGCTGCGGAAACTGGAAAGTGCTATAAACAGGATCAGTTATTTTGAAAACGGTAAGAAGTGTGCATGGAGAAAAGAATCAAACTATTGGAGGAAACTATCAACCAACTGACAGAGAATTACCATGTATTAATTATTACTTTCTGTTATTAGTTGATAGGTAGCATTATAAATACTCTCTCTATATCATTGTAATATGTGAGTGTTTTTGTGAACGTCGTGAGTATACGAGTGTACAAACAGAGAGAGATTTGTATTGAGAGCAGCTGCTAAAGGTATCTATACACCTTTGGTAGAGTTTGTATTTGATCTTATTAATACAAAAAGTTTTACTCATTCGTTTATTATTATTATTTAGTTGAGCGAAAATAAGACACGATTACTTATACTTGTATTCAACCCTCCTTCTACAAGTATATTCGAGTTAACATAATACCTATAGGCCTGATATGTCTTTTTCAGTCCAAATGCTTAGTCAGTTTTTACATGCTCCAATGGTTAAAAACATGGTTGCTTTGACAAGGGTTCTATGTTATCTCAAATGGACTTCTGGTCATGGTTTGTTCTTCCCAACAAATAATTCTTTATAATTACAGATGTATAGTGATAGTGATTGGGCAGGTGATGCCTATAACGCCCTAGAAATTTCGAATTTAAAATTATTTATTTAATATAAATTATGAATATTATTATGTGAGTATTGTTGGAAAGTGGAATATGTGTGAAGTTATGCTTATGTGCTTATATGATGATTAGTATGAGCCGTGAAGGTCAGTATATTATTATCTGTATTTTTGAGGATTTAAGTATATTTAAATCATGTATTTTTGATCCTCTGTAAATTTTATAAAATTATCGGAGGGATTAAAAATCATGAAATCTTTAGTAATATTATCTTTATATATTTATTGAGTTTTTAAAATTGTTGGGTGGATTAATTTGGATGCTTGAGTATTTTAAAATGATTTTAATAGTTTTATTGTATTTAAAGGATCAAAATTTTAAAAATTCATATTTAATTCATTTTTGATCCGAAAAATATTTCGAAAATATGTGCGTGCTCGTAATTTTATATTCTTTAATTTAAAAGTGAAAAGTTTAATTTTCTGAATATTTTATTTAAATTCGATTTACGAGAGTTGCGTAGTAGTTTTAAAAGTGAATAAGTAGTGTTGTAATTGGGCCAAGGAGTATTGTGCGGTATTATATTATATTGGGCCAAGCCCAATAACAAAAACACACACACACACACGGTAGAACACGGGGAGGCAGGAATCGGGGAGAAAAGAGAGAGATTGGGAGGAGAAATTGGGGGTGAAGGAAATACATACATATATAATTCGTGTGTGTGTGTATATATATATGATGCGTATGTGTGTGGAGTGTGTGTAAATCGCGTATGTATGTGTCTGTAGTGTGTGTGTGTGTGTATGGTGTGTGTGTGTGTAGATCCGGCGGGAGGCAGGAGGGGCGGCGCCACCGCGGCTGGCCGTCGCCGTGGTTCTGTGCGAAGGAGGAGGGCACAGAGTAACTAGCAGCGGGAAGGAGGAAAAGGGGAGAGAGAGAGAGAGAGAGAGAGAGAGAGAGAGAGAGAGAGAAAGAGAGAGAGAGAGAGATGGTGGAGAGATGGCGGAGATGTTTGTGATGGTCACCGGAAAACGAAAATGGTATATTTCCGTAGTTTTTGATTATTTAATTTTTCGTATTAAATAAAATGTAAATTGCTATATATTGTTTAATTGTAGTAATTTAATTAGTTAGTTGTTGTAATTTTAATTGGATTTTAATTATGAGATTAATGTGGTAATTGTCATAGTTGGATGGATTTTGTAAAATTTGAATCTTGTTGAATTTCCGAATTTAATTCGGAGAGTTTAGTTGTTATTTATAATTGTTGAGAAGAGATGTGAGACCGATATATGTTCGAGTTAGTGACTGTTATCGTTAATTATTATTGTTGTGTAATAATTGGGGTTCATATGGTCTTGTTAAAAATGGTTCTGGTAATATATATGTGCTAAATGTTGTAAGTTGAGTTAGAGTATTTGTTGAATGTCATAATTGTCGATTACTTGGTATTGGTTTGAAAGTGGTTAAATGATTGTTAGTGATTAACTATTATATGTCGTATAATGTTAGAGAATATATATAACCTTATTTATTGTAAATGGTTTATATGGGTTAAATGTTATAGTCGAGTCATAATATATGTTGGATGCTATACCTGTCAAATTCTTGGTGGTGAGTTGTATGTGGTCAAATTGGTGACGATTAAGTAATTGTATAATTGCCTAAGATGTATATTTGTATAAATGTTCAATAATGGTTTCTGAAAAAGTACCACTGGCCCTAGAGGTTATGTGATTTGTTTTGATCTAGTTTTCAAATGTAATCTATAGTAAAGTTAAACTGTTATTTTATTTCCTTATGTGTTATTTAGTTTAACTGCGAGGAGTCGTAAAGAGATCATAAGTTCTAAATGTCAATAATTAAGGACTTATGTAATTCTCTTCGACTAGATCCTCGGGCTTACGAATACCAATGATTAATTGCCACAAGTATAATTAATATGCTCTAGTGGTATGATCATTGATATAGCGTAAGTAATAGTTAGTGCTACGGGTTGTTCCCTGGGGCTTACGAATATCAATAATTGATTGTCACGTGTATCATTAAAATGCGTGAGTAATACGATTATTGATGTAGCGTAAGTAGTAGTTAATGCTAATATAAATTCCTTATGTGCTAGTTGCCGCATGTTCGGGCGGGTACTTTTCATTAATTGTTTACTTTTATGTTGCTACAAGTTGAGGCAGCTTTATTTTTGTAAAAGCAGGGTTGAATTGTTTTTGATTGATATTGAGGGGCTGTGCCCATAGTCCGATAAACGAATACTTCATGCCGAAATTTTCTAAAATTCCCCTGTAAATCTATTTAAAATATATTTAATTTATTTGATTTCGATAATTTGAAAGTATGTTGTGAATTTGCTGGGAAGTGGTTGCCTAGATGGTATCTAAGTATCAAGTGACCACCTGTGTTAAGTATTTGTGTGAAGTAAGTATTTGACCTAGTGGTTATATTAAAGCTATTTTATGAAAATGATTGTATATGTCTATGGGTGATGTATGTGTAAGCGTTATAGGACGCGCATGGGTAGATTAAAGCAAACAATAAGGTTTTGCTTGGTTTGTTATTGAAATAGTATTTTACCTTGTCAAGGTACGAGTAGGAGATCTGGCCAAGAATAGGGCGTGGGTGAACAGGAATATGAGCCAAAGGACCATTATCCAAGTGGACAAATATATTGACGTGAAGATTGGCGATAAATGAAGTAAACATGAAGATAGGGCCGAATGAGAGGCTAGCAAGTAAAAGAATTGAGTCGAGGATCCATACTAGGATCGAGAACTTCGTACAACAAGGCAAGTGTTATTGCTATTCACTTATTGTTCAGGTGATGCAATTTAGTTTATTTATCGTATTGAAATGAGATGGTCAAGTATAGTTGGAAAATGATATATATACCTCTTTAAATTACCATGATGCTGTTTATTTTCCCCACCCATAATTCACATGTCGGTTTTACAAAGAATCTTGTAAATAACCCTTTTTACATTCTGTCAACGGAATGCCATTTCTTCTATTTTTGTCCGATATTCTTAAGGAATTTTCTGAACAAGGGCATCCAAGTTTTCTTGACTTTTATGAAGGCCTGTTGGCACAGTGCCTGATCTAGTATATTTTCACCAATGGATTTCTAATTGGACAATGTTTCCCTAAGCTGATCTAAATCTTTCCCTATTGAAACTGTTTTACAACTACTGTTCTAGTCTATTTCTCCGCTTATGGAAGATCAAACTCTTCAGTGTGTATAAGTTTTATTAAATGCCGGTACTTGACCATATCGTTGCTTTAGTCTATAATTTTATTTGTTGAAATCTTATTGCACATTATATCCTTGTTCTTGTTCAGATGAACTTCCTCTTTGCATAATCTGATATGGTTATAATTCGAAGTATTCATATCGATCTTGCTGATACCTATTCGAATTGACGTTCTTTATAATTCCACCTATGTGGTATCGAACTTGTCGATACCAGACGATGATGTCGTTTTTTTTATTAATTCCTAATCATAAGTCGTCATTCCGGACGAGAGTTCCAGTTGTTGAAAATCAAGGGTGGTCGATTGTCCCGACACCTGACCTGAGTATTAAAGATAGAATTGGAAGTTTTATTAAATGAAAATCTTTTCAGGACTGTGGACGCCAGTCAGAGTATGAGTATTATGTTTTAGGCCAAAATGGGCCATGGATCCAGTTAAGTATTTGGATATACCAAGAGAGTATATCCGGAGTTTTAGTGTGACTGATCATCCACTTTAACTCGCTGCGTCAAAATGAAAATCCAATTCTAATCCATGAATTGATTATCCAGTTGACAAAGATTGTTATCATTTGACCTTGAGTTTTCGAGTATCATTATTGAATTGTTAAAGCTTGATTCCCTTGAAGTCTATAATGCTTATTTTGGTTGAACAAAACTTTTATCTGTTCTAGTTCCTGTTGCACCTCATTAATGGTGAAGTATTGGCCCTCGTGGCAACTTAAAAGTTAATATCACAGATTCTTTCACAGAATGAGTTGAAATTCTTTTGTTATCAGATTTGTTTCGATATTAAAATTATTATCACTTTATGCACTTGCTGAGCATTGTTGACTCACTCTTGCTTTTGTTTGTTTTCTCCAGTTAATAGAGAAGTTTAGTAGACCTAGTAAGTGGATAGTTGGTATTAATCTCCGGGCAGCGAGAGGAGACAGTCGAGTTATGGATTTCGCCAGATAGTGGATTGAGAATTGTCAAGGTTGAAGATATAGTTAGACAGTGGTTTGTATATTCACGAAATGTATAATATTTTTATTATTCTGAGATTAAGTTGTAATAAAGTAATTCGATAGTTTGTTTCATACCATAACCTGTATGCGATCTTGGTTAAGGGGTTTTTAATGTTTTATCAGCTTATTTAATGTTTATATCCAAGTTAGTAATATGTTGATTGTGGTTGGTGGCCCCAAATCTGTACCCCGGATTTTGGGACCGTTACAATGCCATTGATCGAAAATCAGTTGGTGCTTATTCTTTATTTTTTGGTACTGTGGCTGTTTCTTGGCATTCAAAGAAGCACCAGGTTACATCCAGAAGTTCTGCTGAGGCCAAATATCGTGCTCTTGCAGATGCTTCGTGTGAAATCATTTAGTTTATCAATTTGGTAAGGGAACTTCATGTTGAGCTTTCAGATCCCGTTCTTTTGTTTTGTGATAAAAAAGCTACTGTCGATTTAACGGCTAATCGTGACTATCATGCTCGTACTAAGCATATAGAACTTGATTGTCATTTCATTCGTGAGAAGATTCAGATGGGCATTGTTGTTGTTCACCTAATTCCTACTTTACAAAATACTGTTAACATAGTCACCAAAGGCTTAGGTAAGATCTTGCATTGATCATGTACTTCCAAACTGGGTCTTCTTTCCTCTGGACCGACTCCAATTTGTGGGGGGAATAAGACATTATCAGTCAATAGGGGGCTGAAGAGATATGTGGTGAAAATTCAGCAAAAGAAAGTGCAACTTGGAATCATACGCAGCCTATACAAAAGAATTTGATGTTGGCTTACAAAAATATAAGGCGACATATAGGTCAATTGTAACGCCCCCAAATCCGGGGTCAGTAGATTTGGGCGTCACGCTGACAAACTAAAAAATTCTAACAAAAATTGGCCATGATGTATTCATAAATACAACATAAACCTGCTGAATAATAAACAAAAAAAAAATCTAAAATCAACTAAAACTGAAATAAAACTTAAAAACTCAACTGAAAGTTCTTTGACCCCAACTCACGACTAAGGATCTTAGGTTACAGTTCTAGAAACAAGAAAACCCAAACCAACTTAAATACAACTTTATATACAAAACTTAAATCACTGGTATAACTTCGAAAGGAAGTGTACCAGGCCACTAATCAAATACATACTATAACTACTAACTATATTTACATACAACAAATCAAACTTTAAATCTAAACACCTTGATCCACATCAGCTTGATAACAGCGTTCTGCTTCTGCTTTCCACTTCTGAACTGCGCAGGCTAAGTCTCGCCACTAGTTTACTGAAAAATTAGATTTTAAAAACAACAAGTGTGAGCCAAAGAATGCTCAGCAAGTTAATAATATAGCAAAACGATAATATCTCAATAATTCATTGATGAACAATATCAATGAATATTCTATCTCAAGAGATCATTGAATTTCAATCATGAGGTAAAACTTTTTCATTTACTACAAACCATCACTACCGCAGATAAAACTTTGAGAAAAAGAATATCAAGAAATTCCCCAATCATTCTTACTCCACTTTCACGTACAATGTTACTCGCGAAGAGAATAACTAGGAAACCTCTATCCATCCTTAAACTCATTGTTTTACTGAGTTCCAAGTTTTATCAAGTAAAACAATTATAACTCAAAATCAAAATTCTAATAACTGAGAAGGTTTGTAATACTAGATTCAATACTTTTAATACTTGCAAAATACTTTAACTGCCTCTTTAACAAAATCTCCAAGAAATTCTCACTTACTCAAATCTCATTCATGTCCACTAAGCGTTTGCATACCTAGCTGCCTAACCGGCCTGACAATCATGAGTTTGAATAAATAAGAAGATCTCAAATCATTCTCGGTTCTCACTATCACTGCACAACACATGCCACAGTGACCGTAATAACCGTGAATTAGTTTTCACCGTTCAAAGTACTAATATAAATAACTTTCCATTTTTTATACTAAAAGTACTTATTAACTCAAATCATAACTTTGATATCCATCATACTTGAAAATGAAAATGTACTTTAACTTAAACATTCTATCATGAGAATATACTTGCATAAAAACGTCTAATAGAATTGGAGTTTTAATCATACTCTGGACATTACAGGTGATCAGCCACGTAAAGTCCAGCTGAAAACAATACTCTGGGATCCCTCACTAGGCACTTATTGACATTGGCCTTTAATGCTGGACTAGGACCACCCTAGCCTCTTACGCTAAACAAAAGTGCTGGACTAGGACCACCCTAGCCTCTTACGCTTATCAAATTTATAAGCAATCTTATTAACACTTTAAAACATTTCACTTTTCAGTCCTTTATACTCACTGATAACAGATCAGCCCAGTATAAGGAATTTTAAAAACATCTTTAATAAATTAAGCCATTTTAAGAAACAATACTAAAAGATTTAGGAACAGGGAAGCGTCCGATATATGGAATAAGCATTTTGGGAAACATGTATAATAACAGGACTTTCATTTTTAAGCAATCTCAATGTTATATATAGCAACCAACATATATATATATATATATATATATAATTCTTCCAATTCCATTAAACTAATTTACCATCAGTTAATCTCAGGGAAATCATCTATATTAAGAACATTATACTAAAACAAGAAATAAGAATGCAATACCTGTAAAAACTTTAACAGAATATTACTAACAATACTTAAGAAAGAGTAATACTAGCAATAAAACTGAAATTCTACTTTTCACATGATATATGAATAGAACATATCATTATCAATAATTTGAAGGAGAGGATACTAGCAATAAGATTTGAAGGGAACATTTATACTAAATAAAAACATATTTATCTCGCTTGAACGATAAGCGAGGGTTAGTACACTTGCCTCGTTCCACGCGTCGATTTGCTACTTACTTAACCTGGGCCTTTATTCGATCACGCATGCATCTTCTTCAATAAACCGTCAACATGCGCACTGGCTCTATATCGAATCCCTAATCATACTTGAAATAATAGTAAAGTACTATTTAGTACATAAACAATCCAACCGATAACTAATTACTTATAACTCACAAAGCAATACATACATAAATATATATATCCACACCTCAATAATCATCACATATGTACTTAAACACTTATATATATATATATGCCTTTAAATCTTTAAATCAAATAATTTAAATAACTTAAAACGCAGGGGATTTTTAGAAAATTTCGGCATGTAGTATTCGTTTATCGGACTATGGGCACAGCCCCTCAAATACAATTCTTCCCTGCTTTTCAATTCAACCAATCCAATGAAATAACAAGCTGTTTCTATGACAGCAACATAAATTAAACAAATAATGAAAAGTACCCGCCCGAACATGCGGCAACTAAACACATAAGAAAAGTATCCGCCCAGACATGCGGCAACTAAACATGTAAAGAAATTTACCCGCCCAGACATGCGGCACCTCAACACGTAAGAAAAGTAAATTGATAACTTAACTTTACTATAAATTACATTTGAAAACTAAATTAAAACCACCACACAGCCTCTAGGGCCAGTGGTACTTTTCAGAAATCATTTTAATACCAAGTATTATTTACTAATAAACGACAACCAAATAATCACTTATAATCCACCAAGTAGCGATTTAACAAATATAATTGCCACCCAAATTCAACATACAATTTACTAATCAAATAACACCTCCGATAATTACTAACAATTATCAAGGTAAATTAGTAACCGCTTACTCATCAATACCAAGTACTCGACAATTACGCATTTAGCACATAGAAACTTACGAGTTATCCAACTCTTATGACTATACATTATATGGCGATAACAATTAGCACTTAGCATTTAACAATTACAATTGCAAACTAGTAACTACCGATTAGCAATTAACAAATAACATTTAATAATCGCTAACCCGTACCTTTAATCGGGCCCACAATTAATCTCAACAATATAGACCCTCGGAATTTAATCTAATCACTAAAATTAACAATTAATCTCGCAATTTGAAATCTAATTATAATACAACAATTAATTAATACTCGTAATTTCACAACTAGTTTAACACGGAAATTAAATAATTAAAATTACGAAATTATACCATTCCAAGCATCTCTGCATAAACAGCCGGGACATCAAAACTACCACACCCGCTTTCATATACAATCAATTTAAACATTTGAACAAATTTACGATTTCACTGAATCAATTGAACCAAGAATCATTGTTAACTGAATTGAAATCTCAGAAAAATACGAACCAACCGAGCAACAAATTATGACATCACAGCCTCACAGAAACAGTCTAGCCGCAACAATCAATACACACACCCTCATGAGATACACATACACACGGTTACACTACACACACTCGACCACACTATACACACGATTTTACACACACACACACGCTGCCTTACACACACACACACACACACATATATATATATATATATACACAACATAGCAGATTTCGCACACCCTCACGCAATATCACACACACAAACGCACACGGAGACACACATACACTCCAAAACGCAGCACACACACCCTACGGAATACACACACACAACAAAGGGGGCAGCCGAGATGAATAGAGAGGGGAGAGAGAACTACCTCCGAGCGAGAAGTCGAGAGAAGCGAGAGAGATATGGTCGGGAGAGGAAGAGAGAGGTAGAGAGAGATTGAGATAGAGGGAGAGGAAACTCTGGATACTTCGAGAGGTAACAGTCGAGACTGAATTGGGGAAAACAGGGGACTGTGGTTAAAAGATATAAAGGCAATTTCATAATTTCAAACAAGTTGAAAAATCTACTTCAAATCATTTTTAAAATCAAAAATAAATAGAACATTAGTAGTAAAATAATTTTAAAATTTTTAAAATAAATTTTATGAAATTACAAACATCCCCATATTTTTAAAATATTTTTAGGATCAAAAATGAATTAAATATGAATTTTCAAAGTTTTGATCCTTTAAATACAATAAAACTCTTAAAATAATTTTAAAATACTAAAACACCCAAATTAATCCACCCAACACTTTTAAAAACTCAATAAATATATAAAGATAATTTTACAAAAGATTTCATGATTTGATCCAACTCCGATAAATAAATAAAGATTTTTGAAGATCAATAATACTTGTTTTAAATACTTTTAAATCACTAAAAATACAATTAAAAATACTGGGGCACACATAAATCCATATAACTCAATATATACTCATATAAACTCAATACTAAATATCGTTGAATCCCACAACGATATTCTCAAATCCAATTCCATCCTTTAAATACTAATTAACATAATTAAATAAGAATAAAATAATAATAATAAATCCTAAAATAATCTGGTATCTTACATTCTACCCACCTTAAAAGGATTCCGTCCTCGGAATCAGGTAAATAAGGGTTATTGGGGTTTACTCTACCAACTCGGGTTGCATCTGCAACTCTACTAATCTGCACTCTGGATACTTATTTACTATACTGGGATCTCTACTGACCTCTCTATATAGAACAACTCTAATCGTAGTACTATACGTCACGCGTTACTAGTATTCTAAACTCGATTGGCATACGTTCAAGACTACTCTAGATATTATGATTCATGATATTTGAAAAGAACGATTTCACATCGTAGCAAAGGTTTCACAATTGTAGAATTAATTCATGAGTTTTCAAACAAATATTCTTTGAAATGAAAAATTACTGAGTGATCAACATGATCAAATGAACCTTGTTGCGTGCCTTATTCAAGACATGACTAAAGGTAATTAACCTTCTTGTACTTCACAACACACAAGTGATGGCGTCCCATCAGACTGCTATCACACAGACAAACAGTCCTTGTGTCCCCTATAAATAGGGTTGTTCACCTCAGTTGGAGTAAAGAAGCATAAAAAGATTCGAACATCGAATTAACAATCAATTGATGAGAAATTCTCAGACATACCCCTGGATTACAACTAAACGGATTCCATGGGTACTACTTCAGAAGAAAAGGATAATCAGGAAAGAAATGATTTGCAGAATACTAAGAAATAATGATTTATCAATAATAGAATCATTCACTGATGAAGAAAATTAGATACTCAAATATCACTTGACAGGGTTTTAGAAATAAAGGAAATAGGCATCAAAACAACCTCTGTCATAACTGGAATCCCAAATTCGGGGGAAAGACAATTGTCAAAATAACTCAACAAAGGAATATTTATCAAGAAGAAAGGTATTGCCAAGATCTCTCCACTGGCTCGTAATCCGCCCTAAACTCTTCTACTATACGTCCTAAGGTCACCTATTCTATACGTCGTCGTCACTCGCACTAAACTCTTAAGGTTCCACTACCTGCTTCTACAGTCACAAGGGTTCCTACCCAACTCAGCTCACTATCTGTCACCACTCACATCTTAACTCACTAACTAGTACTATATCCAATAGTCCAACACGAGTCCTATATGAACTCTGACGTTCCTTACTTAACTATACACACTCCTACACACTCTCGTTTCTAGTTTACTATAACCTACGCTCTGATACCAACCTGTAACGCCCCCAAATCCGGGGTCAGTAGATTTGGACGTCACGCTGACAAACTCAAAAATTCTAACAAAAATTGGTCATGATGTATTCGTAAATACAACATAAACATGCTGAATAATAAACAAAAAAAAAATCTGAAATCAACTAAAACTGAAATAAAACTTAAAAACTCAACTGAAAGTTCTTTGACCCCAACTCACGACTAAGGATCTTAGGTTACAGTTCTAGAAACAAGAAAACCCAAACCAACTTAAATACAACTTTATATACAAAACTTAAATCACTGGTATAACTTCGAAAGGAAGTGTACCAGGCCACTAATCAAATACATACTATAACTACTAACTATATTTACATACAACAAATCAAACTTTAAATCTAAACACCTTGATCCACATCAGCTTGATAACAGCGTTCTGCTTCTGCTTTCCACTTCTGAACTGCGCAGGCTAAGTCTCGCCACTAGTTTACTGAAAAATTAGATTTTAAAAACAACAAGTGTGAGCCAAAGAATGCTCAGCAAGTTAATAATATAGCAAAACGATAATATCTCAATAATTCATTGATGAACAATATCAATGAATATTCTATCTCAAGAGATCATTGAATTTCAATCATGAGGTAAAACTTTTTCATTTACTACAAACCATCACTACCGCAGATAAAACTTTGAGAAAAAGAATATCAAGAAATTCCCCAATCATTCTTACTCCACTTTCACGTACAATGTTACTCGCGAAGAGAATAACTAGGAAACCTCTATCCATCCTTAAACTCATTGTTTTACTGAGTTCCAAGTTTTATCAAGTAAAACAATTATAACTCAAAATCAAAATTCTAATAACTGAGAAGGTTTGTAATACTAGATTCAATACTTTTAATACTTGCAAAATACTTTAACTGCCTCTTTAACAAAATCTCCAAGAAATTCTCACTTACTCAAATCTCATTCATGTCCACTAAGCGTTTGCATACCTAGCTGCCTAACCGGCCTGACAATCATGAGTTTGAATAAATAAGAAGATCTCAAATCATTCTCGGTTCTCACTATCACTGCACAACACATGCCACAGTGACCGTAATAACCGTGAATTAGTTTTCACCGTTCAAAGTACTAATATAAATAACTTTCCATTTTTTATACTAAAAGTACTTATTAACTCAAATCATAACTTTGATATCCATCATACTTGAAAATGAAAATGTACTTTAACTTAAACATTCTATCATGAGAATATACTTGCATAAAAACGTCTAATAGAATTGGAGTTTTAATCATACTCTGGACATTACAGGTGATCAGCCACGTAAAGTCCAGCTGAAAACAATACTCTGGGATCCCTCACTAGGCACTTATTGACATTGGCCTTTAATGCTGGACTAGGACCACCCTAGCCTCTTACGCTAAACAAAAGTGCTGGACTAGGACCACCCTAGCCTCTTACGCTTATCAAATTTATAAGCAATCTTATTAACACTTTAAAACATTTCACTTTTCAGTCCTTTATACTCACTGATAACAGATCAGCCCAGTATAAGGAATTTTAAAAACATCTTTAATAAATTAAGCCATTTTAAGAAACAATACTAAAAGATTTAGGAACAGGGAAGCGTCCGATATATGGAATAAGCATTTTGGGAAACATGTATAATAACAGGACTTTCATTTTTAAGCAATCTCAATGTTATATATAGCAACCAACATATATATATATATATATATATATATATATATATATATAATTCTTCCAATTCCATTAAACTAATTTACCATCAGTTAATCTCAGGGAAATCATCTATATTAAGAACATTATACTAAAACAAGAAATAAGAATGCAATACCTGTAAAAACTTTAACAGAATATTACTAACAATACTTAAGAAAGAGTAATACTAGCAATAAAACTGAAATTCTACTTTTCACATGATATATGAATAGAACATATCATTATCAATAATTTGAAGGAGAGGATACTAGCAATAAGATTTGAAGGGAACATTTATACTAAATAAAAACATATTTATCTCGCTTGAACGATAAGCGAGGGTTAGTACACTTGCCTCGTTCCACGCGTCGATTTGCTACTTACTTAACCTGGGCCTTTATTCGATCACGCATGCATCTTCTTCAATAAACCGTCAACATGCGCACTGGCTCTATATCGAATCCCTAATCATACTTGAAATAATAGTAAAGTACTATTTAGTACATAAACAATCCAACCGATAACTAATTACTTATAACTCACAAAGCAATACATACATAAATATATATATCCACACCTCAATAATCATCACATATGTACTTAAACACTTATATATATATATATGCCTTTAAATCTTTAAATCAAATAATTTAAATAACTTAAAACGCAGGGGATTTTTAGAAAATTTCGGCATGTAGTATTCGTTTATCGGACTATGGGCACAGCCCCTCAAATACAATTCTTCCCTGCTTTTCAATTCAACCAATCCAATGAAATAACAAGCTGTTTCTATGACAGCAACATAAATTAAACAAATAATGAAAAGTACCCGCCCGAACATGCGGCAACTAAACACATAAGAAAAGTATCCGCCCAGACATGCGGCAACTAAACATGTAAAGAAATTTACCCGCCCAGACATGCGGCACCTCAACACGTAAGAAAAGTAAATTGATAACTTAACTTTACTATAAATTACATTTGAAAACTAAATTAAAACCACCACACAGCCTCTAGGGCCAGTGGTACTTTTCAGAAATCATTTTAATACCAAGTATTATTTACTAATAAACGACAACCAAATAATCACTTATAATCCACCAAGTAGCGATTTAACAAATATAATTGCCACCCAAATTCAACATACAATTTACTAATCAAATAACACCTCCGATAATTACTAACAATTATCAAGGTAAATTAGTAACCGCTTACTCATCAATACCAAGTACTCGACAATTACGCATTTAGCACATAGAAACTTACGAGTTATCCAACTCTTATGACTATACATTATATGGCGATAACAATTAGCACTTAGCATTTAACAATTACAATTGCAAACTAGTAACTACCGATTAGCAATTAACAAATAACATTTAATAATCGCTAACCCGTACCTTTAATCGGGCCCACAATTAATCTCAACAATATAGACCCTCGGAATTTAATCTAATCACTAAAATTAACAATTAATCTCGCAATTTGAAATCTAATTATAATACAACAATTAATTAATACTCGTAATTTCACAACTAGTTTAACACGGAAATTAAATAATTAAAATTACGAAATTATACCATTCCAAGCATCTCTGCATAAACAGCCGGGACATCAAAACTACCACACCCGCTTTCATATACAATCAATTTAAACATTTGAACAAATTTACGATTTCACTGAATCAATTGAACCAAGAATCATTGTTAACTGAATTGAAATCTCAGAAAAATACGAACCAACCGAGCAACAAATTATGACATCACAGCCTCACAGAAACAGTCTAGCCGCAACAATCAATACACACACCCTCATGAGATACACATACACACGGTTACACTACACACACTCGACCACACTATACACACGATTTTACACACACACACACGCTGCCTTACACACACACACACACACACATATATATATATATATACACAACATAGCAGATTTCGCACACCCTCACGCAATATCACACACACAAACGCACACGGAGACACACATACACTCCAAAACGCAGCACACACACCCTACGGAATACACACACACAACAAAGGGGGCAGCCGAGATGAATAGAGAGGGGAGAGAGAACTACCTCCGAGCGAGAAGTCGAGAGAAGCGAGAGAGATATGGTCGGGAGAGGAAGAGAGAGGTAGAGAGAGATTGAGATAGAGGGAGAGGAAACTCTGGATACTTCGAGAGGTAACAGTCGAGACTGAATTGGGGAAAACAGGGGACTGTGGTTAAAAGATATAAAGGCAATTTCATAATTTCAAACAAGTTGAAAAATCTACTTCAAATCATTTTTAAAATCAAAATTAAATAGAACATTAGTAGTAAAATATTTTTAAAATAAATTTTATGAAATTACAAACATCCCCATATTTTTAAAATATTTTAGGATCAAAAATGAATTAAATATGAATTTTCAAAGTTTTGATCCTTTAAATACAATAAAACTCTTAAAATAATTTTAAAATACTAAAACACCCAAATTAATCCACCCAACACTTTTAAAAACTCAATAAATATATAAAGATAATTTTACAAAAGATTTCATGATTTGATCCAACTCCGATAAATAAATAAAGATTTTTGAAGATCAATAATACTTGTTTTAAATACTTTTAAATCACTAAAAATACAATTAAAAATACTGGGGCACACATAAATCCATATAACTCAATATATACTCATATAAACTCAATACTAAATATCGTTGAATCCCACAACGATATTCTCAAATCCAATTCCATCCTTTAAATACTAATTAACATAATTAAATAAGAATAAAATAATAATAATAAATCCTAAAATAATCTGGTATCTTACATCAATAAGTCAAATAGTCAAGATGTTGACTTAGTCAGAGTTAGTTACGTTTAACAGCTTTGTGTCTATTGTTGTGTATATAGGTTCATGTATTATAAATACAAATGTATCACTGAAAACATTTCTTTTTAAGTAAATATAAAAGACATTCATCTCTCTGTTGTTCAATGGTTATATAGATACAAGATAGATATAGAATGTTTTACTTATTAGAGGTTTCCATTGATTTCGAAGTCTTTTTATCTTTACTTGTACTTGTTAATTTTATTAAACAAATGTTTTCATACGTTTTGAGTGAGAATTGAGAATAATTTCTTTTTGGAGGGCACAATACCATGAAAGTTATATTAAAAATGCAAAATTTCCATTTACAAATATTGTAGAGTCAACTATACACATTAAAGATTGTAGTAATATGAACATGATGTGGAAAAGAGACCTTAGGGAATGGGAAAAAGAGATAACAAAAGAGATCTATGAGCTTCTCAATGTGCTAGAGCTATGTGAAAGAGAAGACAAAGTTAGCTAGAAGATCAGTAAGAAAAAATTTGAAACTAAAGATAGGTATGTAGAGTTATCAAAAGATAATGGTCATGTGGATGGGTGAGTAGGAAAAGATTTGGAAGTTGAAGGTTCCCCCTAAAATTCATATCTTCTTGTGGAAACTGGGAAAAAAAGTGAATGAATCAAAGATATTCTTAATGTGCTAGATGTAGGTATTTAGATGAGACTACAGATCACATATTCTAGAAGTGCAGGATCTGTGAGAAAAGATTCTCTCATGGTGGAGCTTTGACAATAGATCTC
This sequence comes from Saposhnikovia divaricata, assembly GCA_036435485.1. Taxonomy (NCBI): domain Eukaryota; kingdom Viridiplantae; phylum Streptophyta; class Magnoliopsida; order Apiales; family Apiaceae; genus Saposhnikovia; species Saposhnikovia divaricata. The sequence continues at coordinate 100,268,183 of CM071600.1, read as the reverse complement.
ACTACCACTTATAAAACTCATTCTAGATTGATAGAAACTTCATCAAAGATCTCATATTAAGAAGATCATTGGAAATGGTATTATGTTCAACATTATGATCTTTATGCTTGGTGAGAAATGAACAAATTTTCATAGGTAAAGGAATTAAACTTGAAACCGTATTCCACTTAACTCAGTTAAGTTCATTTGAATGGTGTGTAGCATCTAATATAGTTAAAGACGATCTTGATTTTATATGGTGGTCAAATCCCTAAAATTTTAGTTTAGGAGCTCATTTAAGTAGTTTATTGGATTTGCTCTTAGTGAGTTATTTTACGAAACTTATCTAAAATTAATTTTAGATATCTTTTATCGGGTGATGGTTAAAAATAACATAAATAACATGTGGGTTTGCTGAAAATAACGTTTTTTTGAAAAGTGTGCTAAAAATACCACTTTTCGGAAATAATGGTTAAAATTCTCGTTTCGGATACGCATTTCTATGTTGGGTAACCCATATCACGCATTTTGAAGTTGGGTAACAGCGGATCCCACCAGAAAAAAAAACAAAGAAAACAAATAAAAAAAGGTGTGAGACGCATGTTGAAAATGCGTATCACCCTGACACGCATTTTCAGAATGCGTATCACACCATTTTTTTATTTGTTTTTTTTTGCTTTCCCCTGCAGGGCCACTGTTACCCAACATAAAAATGTGTGATATGGGTTACCCAACATAGAAATGCGTATTCTAATCGTTATTTTCAGCCATGTCTTCCAAAAAACGTTATTTTCATCATTTTTATTCAAAAAAGTGTTATTTTTAACATTCTTTCTCTTTTATCCATAACAATATATTTTTTAACTAATTTTATCGAGTATAAAAACTAAAATTTTAATAACCTTAATATTGTAGTTTGACCTACTATAATACAAATTTATAAATTAATTTTTCTACATTTATGAAAGTATCATTGTATGGGCCGACTCATAAACCCATAAGAGTGACAAAATGTAAGTCCAAACCTGACAAAAGCCCGATTAGTTAACAAATGGATAAATGTTATGTTATATATAATCATCTGTGTCGGCGACTGGTAATTTAAGAAATTAGGGTTTTGCTTCCTCATCTTCATCACTCTCGTAAAAATGGTACCTCTTCTCTCTTCAATTTTTTTAATTTTTAATATGATTATTTTATATGTTTGATTAATTTGATTTTTGTGTTTTGTTTAATTAGTAATCGATGCTAATTTAGATTTTGTTTGTGCTTTATGATTATAACGCTAGGAGTTTGATATGCAAGGATTATTGAAGATATGCTTATTTTTATTTTAGATAATTAGTTTGAATATTTTTCGTCTTTACGATGAACTTGAGGATTTTGAACTTTAGTGAGGATTTTGTGAACCTGGAGGAAGTTTTATCTGGGATACTGGGATTTTTGGTTTGTAAATTTGTACTATATTGGCTTGTGAATGACTTTGTATCCGTGTAATCAATCCAATAGTCTAGTAATATTTTGCTCATTAGCCTTAATTAAGGGACATTTTCTCAGAAGATTTAAGTGTCATAAGTTGGATATAAGTACTAAATTTGCAGGCCATAATGTTACTAAATAATACTCCTAACACAATCTTCTATCCTGGCTAGCGATTAATTGTGATTCGCTGACAGCGGGATGATACAAATTTTAGATTAATTGTTTAAGGAAACATAAAAAGAAGCATCTAATAGGCAAACTAATATGTTGTTGCAGATCTTGGTAATGCTTGTTTTATATTTTAATTAAGGTTGTGAAATGTTGGAAGATGACTGTTTATACTGGCTTTGATGAGTTGTACATGTCAAAACTTCGTTGATTACTTTTGTTTTATTTTGTTTAAATTAATCATTTTTGCTTTAATTTTTCTCATTAATGTTGTAGACCAAGAGAACCAAGAAGGCGGGGATTGTTGGAAAATACGGTATGTTCATGTTATTTTAACTTTAAATTGTCTCACATTTCTGCTGCTCAATTGTAATCAAACAATCTAGTAATTGGGTTGTGTGTTGTTGCATAGTATAAAATACACTTGAGAATTGAGATTGTCTGCACAAAGAAGTTCATGGTATGCTTCTTAGTCACTTTAGCATAGTGGTGTTTGTATGTCGCCATTGTTTTTGTAATGCAAAGTACTTCTGTTATAAGTTAGTTCTTTGAATCTAGGAGCAACAATAGGTTGAAAAATGAATACTCACCTATTTGTATATCAAGACGAGATAGTGAACCATACAAAGTAATGATTGTAACTGCTTCTGCATTGCATTCATTTGGTTTGGGTTTTCGATGTTCGAGATTTGATATTTGATTGTTTATGTAGTTTAGTGCTTCTCATTGTTTGCAGATATACCTTCTGTAATTCTTAATCATATGTTTCTGGTTATGTACAGGCACCCGTTATGGTGCCAGTTTACGTAAGCAGATTAAAAAGATGGAGGTTTCACAGCACAGCAGATATTTCTGCGAATTTTGCGGAAAGGTTTGTCACTCTTCTACTCAAGTTCATTTTTATTTAATCCTCACACCGTCTTTTACATTATGTTGTGAAAGTTCTAATTTGGGTTTCTCTTGTACAGTATGCGGTGAAGAGGAAGGCTGTTGGCATCTGGGGATGCAAAGATTGTGGCAAAGTCAAAGCAGGCGGTGCTTATACATTAAAGTACTGCTTCTAAGATGCATTATTAGTATATGTTTCTCTAATAGTTTAACACTTGGTGTTGAGGTTCTAATGCCTTTATTTTCTTGCAATTGCCAGCACTGCTGCTGCCGTGACAGTTAGGAGCACAATCCGAAGGCTGAGGGAGCAGACTGAGAGTTAGATCTTATTGATCATTAGGAGCACGCTGATCCCAAAAGTTTATCGTTTCTTTTTGCCCCCTCCCAAAATTTGATATATGGTGTCTTTGATGAAAAATTCTTGTGGTACTAATGACCAATTTTGTGGTTTGGATTCAATTCTCTACATCTAATATTCTGCTTGGATATGTATATCATTTGTGGATTTATGTGTGATAACAAATGATTTTCTTATTTGGTCCTTGTTATAGAACTCCGTGGGGAAGTAATAGCACCATTAACGAAAAGTATTCTGCCACTAATTTTGTACGACAAACGTAGGAAGATACAAAAGGATCTGAAGTTTGAAAAAAATTGTTATTTTATTAATAATCAAACTGTAAAAAAACTTAGCTTACTCAGTTATAATACCACTCAAAGTGGTGTCTGAGGAGGGTAGTTGTACGCAGACCATGCCCCTATACAATAGGGAGGCTGTTTCCGAAGGATCCCCGGCCATTACAAATACAGAAATACAAATACAGAAAGGAAACCTAATACAAACTAAGAAACTCACGTACACGCAGGAATCGAACCCCTGACCTCCTTCAAAGGAGGCCAGTCAACATGTTGTTGGCTATTAATAATCAAACTGTATGCATATAAAAAAGACATGTAACGTAACATTTAACAGAATAATTAATCATAGTTTCTAAATGCAGGTCAGAATTACTTAATGCATTTTGTTGAAATAATTTTACTAACCTTCTTAAATTTTTGTGCAAGAACGTGAACAGTGAATCACTCCCTTGTTTTGTGTGTTTTCGTATAAAGCTATGTACCCTAATAAATGCAGGTTCCGTACAACAAATAAATAATGTAGTTATGCATATTTTTTATTATTACACTACATGAATATATTCACCTATATATAGTCTTTTTAATATATCTTTTAATATTTATTTAATATTTTTATTGTGGATTTAATAGAGAAAATATGATTATTATTATTAATTAATTGTATTTTAAATAAAAACTACTTCACTTACTTTTCTAAGATATTAAATACAATAAATTTATGAAAATTATTTCGAGCTATGGCTAAAATATCCAATCAACTTTTTTTTTTTTTTTTTTTGCAATTTTAGCCGTAAACAACTTTTCACATAATTATCAAATAAATTCTATAATATATAAAATTTTGTATTAAAATTTAATTATGATAAATCATTTAACAATATAAATATGAGTAATAAAGGTATTAGTTATCAAATTATATTCATATATATGAAACTGGGATAAAAGAATTATTTGGCATGGTTTTGTATTTTCGTCTGTAAATTTCACAAAAAATTTAAAAATAAAAAAATATAATTATTATAAAAAATCTGGATTAATACATTTAAATATAGTATAATAAAGTAAATTTAATAATAATATAACATGAAACGAAATAATAATTGTAGAATACATATTTTTAAAATAAATAATATATTAGAAAAAACTATAATTTTTAAAAATAATTAAATTTAAATGAATAATATTTACAAATATTCATTGAATTGTATAAAACTAGTAAGTATTGATGAATTTAATAATGCATTTAATTAAGATAACCAAAGTTAACCAAAACCTAATCAGCAATATTAAATTTAACTAGCTTCGTTACCCGTGCAAGGCACGTGGATATTCTAGCTTTATTGTGAAATTTTGATTTTTAATATTTGTGATCATGAATATTCTTCAATTTGTTGCAATGTTACCTAAATATAAATTAACTTACTCTTTTTTTCAAGTGCTCTCGCTTTCTAACAGGTTGTGTCCAAAATATTCTAATATCCATTTAATTAGTCATATAGTTCAATGATTTTAATTATAAATTTAAATTCTTTATACTTAGAACTGGATGTCACATTTTCGATTCTGGACAATGTGAAGATTAACTAACGTTTTCATAGCATTTGACTTTAGGGGGATTTTAGAGTTAAATCATAGAAAATTGGAAGGCATAAATGTAAAATGATATTAAATAAAATGTGGAATATTGTGATATTTTGGATTTTAGTAGTTCGACTTTGTAGCCGTGAACACCTTTCAATTTGTAGCGGTGTTGCCTAAATATAGCTTAGCAACTCTCTTCTCGAGAGCTTCATTTTCAACATGAATTGTCTAAGATTTATAATATTTATTAAAATAGTCATCTAATTCAATGTTTTCAGTTGTGAATTTAAATTCACTTTATTCAGAACTGAGAATTTAAATCTGATTACTCTCTATGAACTTTTAAATAGTATATTTTATTACAAATTAGACTAATACATTAAATACTATTATTACTAAAATATATATGTTTATTATTCTTGTTATTATCAAGCTTAATTCCTAATCGTGAACCCAATCGTTTAGTTCCGATTCTCGAATTTTATAAATATTTATATACAATTATTATTCATATATTGGCGTAATTATATAATAATTTACCCAAGAATTTTAATCTAAATATATGCACCAATATAAATTATTAAAGTTAATGGCTATTATTAGTTTGTTGTAATTAATTACGTAATATTAAAGTAGATATTAAATAATCATATTGAATATAAGTTTATTAAATGATCCCTTTTGTTATAAACCCTTGTGTCTTCTAAAAGTTATCAATGATTGAGAGTAGTAAGGATGGAGACAATGAAATTTTGAGTGGTGTAAGCTACAGTTACGTTGAATGAAGATTTGATGAGTTGATTGAATCAAAAAAAGTGAAGGAATTGACCGTGGAGAATGGAATAATTCAAGGAAATGAGTGATAGACGTGTACTTTAATTTATTTATTCAGCTATCTGTAAATGATTATTAGTTTTGAAAAAGGTTACTCAATAAAATAATGGGATTAAGGATGGATGGAAGTTTCTCAGTTATTCCCTCCTCGAGTAACATTGTACGTTGAAAGGGGAGTAAGAATGATTGGGGAATTTCTTTATATTCTTTTTCTCAAAGTTTTATCTGGGACAACCTGAATTATGAGTAGGAGCGTGGAAGTGGTATCAATTGTTTTAGTCGCGTGTTCGTTTTAAAGATTTAATTATTTACTCGTTTACTTCAAGTCAAGTCAAGGCAGATTTCTTCGCTTATATGGTTGCTGTAAGCCAAGGCAAGTGTTGTTTTAGTACTTGAGGCGTTGTGTACATGTATAGTCCATTATACGAATAGGTCATGCCTGATTTTTAGTAGAAAAGGATCGTCACGTGCGAGTGATAAGTATTTAGAATTAACAAGATATGCAAACAAAAGTTTTAAGTTTATGTTGGGAATTCGAAGGCCTACAGGATGAACCTGTCGATATGTGAAATGATATAAAGGAATTCTAGAATGAAAGAAATGAATTGGAAATTGAAAGAGAAATGACTGAGTATTACCGTCATTACGTTTTCTTAAGATAGATTCTGGGGACAGAATCCTGTTAAGGGGGGAAAGATATAACGCCTTAGAAATTTTTTAATATTTTTAATTATTTATTTACTATTAAATGTGAATTATGTGAAGTGAATACTTTCGAGGAGGTAAAATATGTGTGATTTCGTTTTGTGGGTTTATTTGATGAATTATATGTGTCAGATAAGCCTACGTATTTTTATTTTTATTTTTAGGGATTAAATCCTATTTAAATCATGTGTTACTTATCTTCTTAGAATTTTATAAAATTACCGAGATTAGTAAAAATCATGAAATCTTTTGCATTATTAACTATATTAGTTTATTTGACTTTTAAAAATATTAGATGGATTTATTTTGATTTTTAAGGATTTTAAAATAATTTTACGATTTGATTCGGGCTTTATTGATTTAATCTTGTAAAATTCATATTTAATTCGTTTTTGATCCTAAAAATATTTTAAAAATATGTGGGTGATCGTAATTTTATACTCTTCATTTTAAAATTTTAAAATTTAATGTTCCACCCATTTTTATATTTGATTTCGATTTTTAAGAGTGATTTTATTTATTTTCAGCAAAGTATAATTACTAACTCCATTTTTCCCCAATCCCTTAGATCAGATTTTCCCCAATATTTCAACCTCTCTCTCTCGACTCTTCTGAACAAAAACAATCAATCTCTCTCGATTCTTCTCAAACTTTCGATTTAATCTCTCTCTCTCTCTCGATTTTCTTACTCTCACTCTCTCTCTCACAATCTCTATCCTCTCCTTCGCTCTCTCATGTGAGCCTCCACTCGAGCTGGTCATCCATTAAACCCCTCTCCCCTCGGCTGTTTTGTAGCTACGTGACAGCCCTTGCGTTTGTTGTAGAGTGTGGGTATGTGTCGTGACTCTGTGTGTGAGATTAATTCGTGGGTGTGGCGTTTGGTTGTTGTGTTGGCGATTTTTCTTGCAATAATTGAACCTACTACTCTTTCCAGTGTTGTGTCGCGTGCGTATTGGAGCTGGTTGTGTCAAAGCTGTGTGTGTAATTGCTATGCAAGTGTCTTGATGAATTGTTTGTAATGGTAGAATAGTTAGCACTGCTGAATCCTTGTAAAATTCATATCTCATTCCTCGTTTATCGTATAATAATGGTTCTGGACTTTCTGGAAAGGTAATTCAATTATCTTCAACTTTCGTTCTTACGTTTTCTGATATTCTGCATGTATGTATGAGTTTTTCTGCAATTTGTGTGACCTGCTAGTTTGACTTCGGGAATGTGATTTACAAACTTTGAAAAATCGTAGTTAACTGAATATTTTCTCAAAAATTATGAATGATACCATTCCGGAAAGGTCTTGGAATTGTCTTCAAGTTTCGTGTTCTGTACTTTTGAATTTAAGGTCATTTTGATAGTGTAAATTGGATGTCTTTCAGGCTGGTTATAACTGATTTTCACTAATAGTTATTTTGGGTTATCTTGATTGGTTGTTGTAAGTATGGTCGTGAGAAATGCTAAATAACTAGAGTATGAAGTAAGTTAAATGCTTGTTGTTATGAAATGATTGTTGGTTGTGTCGGTTATGTTCCGACTGGCAGTTACCCGTATAAAGGGGATGCCGTCGAAATTTTCTAAAAATCTTAATTGTATTTTCTCGAGTCTATGTAAATATGTATGTACTACTAGTATGGTGTGGTATTTGAATTATATTTTTAATTATATGATTATCTGCTAAATGTTTATCGGTTATAATTATATGTTTTTGTCAGCGGCCTATAGTTGATGATATATAATTTAAGTAAATAAATTTAGGGTATTATCGCAAGGGTAGATTAAGAATAGACGTTCGAAGAGGAACATCGAATGTTGAATAGAATTCTGAAATAGTGTTTTTATATGTGTAGATTTGAAGGACGTAGACTCAAGGAATAAAGGAAAGGCAAAGGCTGAGGGTTTTTGAGCTAAGTGACTAGCGTGAAAGTACTTGGTTAAGGCAAGTGATTCGAACCCTGAATTTAAGTTCAGATTCCTTCAACTGCTTATGAATATCTGTTTAAACTCTTATTGCTTAGTGTAACTCCTTTTAAATTATTGTTGAACCTTTTGTACCTTGCTGCTTATTCCTTATAACTTGTTGCTCACCTTATGTACCCTGTTAATTATCTTATAAATTACTGTTTAAACCCTTGTACTTTATTGTTCACGCCATGAATAATTGTTTAAACTTTTTGTACCCTACTGTCACACTAATTCCTGTTAAACTATAAACCTTAATTCATAATTTATGCCTTGCTTTGTCACAAACCTTGTATTTGCGATTAATTCCTAAATTACCCAAATAAAATCCTACTTATAATTCCCTGGAACCTTAATTTCTAAAACATTAACATTTACTTTATTCATCATCAACTCATGATCCTTTTATTTGATTTAATTCTGCTTCTCTGAAACCTACCCGAGTTAATTAGATAATTCCTTTCACATTACCTCCTTATATTATTATGTGTGGAACTAAACCTTATTATTATATACCTTTGAATCGTACTTGAACCCTATCTTGTGCACCTTATGCAATTACTCCTAAATGCTTCCCTGACCCTATTTTATTTATAATTGTAAATCAAAATGGCTTATTTATTAAAGATGTTTTAAAATTCCTTATACTGGACTGATCTGTTATCAGTGAGTTTAAGGACTGAAAAGTGAAATGTTTTAAATTATTAATAATAATTTTTTTTTAAAATTGGAAAAGCGTAAGAGGCTAGGGTGGTCCTAGTCCAGCACTTTTATTTAGCGTAAGAGGCTAGGGTGGTCCTAGTCCAGCATTAAAGGCCAATGTGTTGCCTAATTGGGAACCCAATTTCAAAGGAAGGGGGACTTTACGTGGCTGATCACCCGTATTGTCCGAAGTCGGGAAAAACCTCCAATCAAATTTAAATGTTTTAAAAATGAAAGTTTATTTAAAAAAAAAAGAATTGATGAATCTCTGCTTTAAACGAAAGATGTTAGAAATTTTCAAAGGATGGTTTTGAAATGTCGCAAACAGAGTACAGTATTGCCAGACAGTTTTATCTTGAGATTGTGAATTAAAATCTGAACATCCTGAATATTCTTTGGTACCCTTATATTGTTGTAGTCAGCATACAGTGTGGATTCTTTATTTCTATTTTTATCACTTGCTGAGCATTTGGCTCACTCCTTTCTATTGTTCTAACCCTTTTTCAGTTAAAGAAGAAAAAGATACGAAGTAGGAGCTATATCCGAGAAGAACTTGTTGTGGACCTTAGGCAGCCTAGTTGCACTCTGCTAGAAGGTTGGACTTTTGGGTATCAGTAAAAATTTGTGTAATAGTTCTAGTTGGTTGTATTTATATTTGTGGAGTGTATGTATCTTTTAATTAAAGATTTAGTATTGTAATGTAATAACTTAGTTAGTAGTTGCTTGTTTCATACCACTACCTGTTAGAGATCCGGGTTAGTAGTGGGGTTGTATTTATTTCTTATTATTTTGTTATCAAGGTTTATATTTTTTTTTAGTTGGTGTTGTGATGCCCCGATCTTTGCTCTCCTGATCGGTTAGGACAGGTTGAACATGTGCTGGTTTTTCTTAAATAGTTGGAATTGTCATTTTTTGTATTTATGAAATTTGGCTGGTTTAAAAATACAGGTGGATAGTCCGTATTACGAATACTTCATGCCGAAATTTTCTAAAATTCCCCTGTATCGAAGTCTATTTTATCTAATTAATTCCAATAATCGAGTATTTCATTATAAAAAGTATACTTTGGTAATTGGGAATTGATAAGAGTGTGTGCGCATTGAGTTCAATTTTTTTTTAAAATTCTCAGACTGTTTTTCTTTAAAAAAAAAATGTATGGTTAAATCATGGTTTTATTATATATCTAAAAAGGTTTTGAGTTTGTCATATCTATACGTATATAATTATTCAGGTGTTTGTGAGTATATTATTATATAAAGTATATGTTTATTAGTGGGTAGTCGGGGCGTTACAGGTGCACCTTTAGTAACTAACTATAATTATCATGTCGGAGATCTTTGAACTAAAGGACTACATCGAATACATAAGGTCGTTAGAGTCGTCAAAACACTTGTTTGATGCTGCTCTAAACCAAAGTACTAATCTATTTGTTAATAGGCCGCCTAATGCGACAAATGAAGAGGATGATGATGAGAAGGGGAAGATGATGAGTACTTGATAAATAAACATATTTTGGTGTTTTTTAATTTAATATTCGAATCTCTTTTTTTTGTGTGATATTTTTACTCTGAATCTTGTTTTTTTTTTTTTTTTTTACTTTAGACTAAATTGATTTTGTACTATCTCGAACTATTTATATAAATTATTATCTTTAATTGATACATGGATATTATAAAATAAAAAATATTAAGAAATCAATCCCGTAAATGTGGGATTTTTTTAATTTCATAAAAATCTTGATAAATCAATCCATTAAAATACAACAAAATCTATATAGAATTAAAATAATCTGTGTAGATTCTATTGAGTTCAAACAATCCATGAATTTACAAAATTCTTTAAAATCCATGCATTATTATCAATGCATTAAAATCCAATATAATCTTAGTTGAATACACCCCTTTACACAACTCAAAAGGGTAAATTATTCACGCTTTCGGAAAAGATGCAAAACCAGGGGTTTATGGCAAATCATTTATCATTTCATGGGGTCACGGCAAGACCCTATGATAATGATGCATAATTTGTCCTAGATAAGCAAGGGGTCAGATACTAGCTTAATTCATGGCCAATCCAGTATGTCATTGTCTAAAAGAATTTTAGGAATCTTTTTAATATCTACTCCTATATTACAAGATATTTTTCCTTTGAGAAATACAGTATAATAAGAAAGGTTCATTTACTCCGATTTTTTTCCAGTAATTTTCTTATTTACAAAAACACGATTTGTTAGTTACAGATATACAGCATACTGCAGTTGTTCTTTCTGTGTTTTGCATGACAGAGAAACAGAAAGGATACTTTACTAGAGTTACACCACCCCATTGATCAGTTACAAGACAAACTGGCTTGAAGGTTTTTCCTTGGCACCAGCTATAAACATTACAGTTACCTACATTATATACATATGATATGGTATCACATCATTATACTTGCACTTTTTTGCTTCTCAGTTTCTCTCGAGACACTCTGGGAGAGTCCAATATAAACCAAGATGCTCGAAAATTCAGCGGTCATCAACGTACCAGAGATCATGTGTGGATGGTATGACATGCAATTTTAGCCTCTCCAAGAAAGAAACGACACAGGAAAGATACGATCAAAATTAAGATACTAATGTGTTAACCATGGTCTTGTTGCTGCCATCTTGTAAAACTGAAGCATTCTGATGCGTTTTGTGTTTACGCCGGCAATTGCTGCGAAATATGCCAGTCTTGTACTATTGGGATAGGAATTTCGTCGCTGGTAGTCCGGGGATGAATTTGTTTCTGCACGGCCTTCACTGCTGCTACTCTAGCTGCATTAGCAGCCCTATTAGCTGCTGCAACAGACCTGTTAACTCTTTCATCTACTTTTGCAACATCATAAGCTTTCTCTGCTGCTCTTCGTGCTTCCTGAGAGTAATTCAGACTAAATTAGACACACTGTTGCAACTAACAATCTCTGTCACTAAATAACTGAGATTTAGAAATACAGAAAAAGGAAAGTAGTTAAAGGGAATCAGAGGTCTATTAGTACCTGAACTGCATTTAGAACTTTAGAGTGATAAACTGCAACAGGTGACACAGGATAGGTATTGTTTTGCGTGCTTGGAACATTCATAATCCCGTTTTGCCAGTGCCCAGATTGTGTTTCCCCATTTCTAAAAGTGTACATGCCTAATCCTTGCCTTCTACCCTCATGCCAGGCCCCTTCATACCTATGCCCATTTGCAAAACGATAAACACCAAAGCCATGCATCTTGTCAGCAAAATATTCTCCAGCATATGTATCCCCGTTCCTGCACACATGAAACGATGTAAAAAGCAAGTTTATGGTATGTATTAAATGTACATTTGTACAGGTTTATTTATTTAAATCAATTTAAACAAATGAATGTAGCAAATTGGCAATTCCCCAATCACGTAGATGGGACCCAGATACTACTGGAGGGCCTAGTGGAGATGCCTTTTTTGCCTTGACTACGAAAGAAAATATAGGAGTCCCCACGAAATGTGTTGTTAGAAATAAACACCAGAACACCTGATCAATTATTTTACTAAACATATTTCCTGTACTTCCTAGCACATGCAACAGGAAACTTCTATCCGCAGAAATTGAGAGATAAGATTTAGTTGGGAGACAAGGTGAAAGAGTAGAACTAAATGGTAGGTAGCTCTTTCAAAGCAGGGCTATTAGATAGAATTGGACAGTTCAAAAAGAAGGATACATTTTTGTTTTAGCTTCTTGAGACAGGTCACTATTGTCTCTTGTCACATACTCTCATGTGCCTTGTCTGGTTAAACCAAAGTTTAATTCATCTGACCAAGTTTCATTGTGTTAATTAGAGTTGAGAGTTTAGTTGATTAGAGTTGATATGCAAGGCAGTAACACAGACTGTCAATGGGTCCAACCAAAAACAAGAATGCATTTTTCTTTCAAGGTTTATACAATTCTTATTCTTAAAAATCATTGTTGTTGTTTTCTAAATTCTAAAGTCACAAATATCATGGCACGACCTCAAACGACGTTAGAGGATATGTATGCAAATCTTGTAATTGAGGATGAAGAGGAGGAGTCAATAGTGGTGGCGGATAATGAGGTGGTGGAGCAGAGACCAACGTATATGTTGGTGGGAAAGTTTTTGACGGAAAAAAACATAAACCTTCAGGCAATGCAGAATGTACTGGGGTCATTGTGGAGACCAAGAGAAGGAATGGAGGTATATGCAATGGGGGAGCTGAGATATTCGTTTGTGTTCTTTCATAAACTTGATATGCAAAAGGTTATAGAAGGAGGACCTTGGTCTTTCGAACAATCGATGCTTGTACTTCGTAAAGTAGAGATAGGAGAAGACCCAACTGCAGTTACGATGGAAAATATGGAAATATGGATACAAATATATGATATGCCAAGGGGGTTTATCTCTGAGAGCATTCTAAGAAACATAGCTGAAACAATGGGGAAGTATGTTAAAACAGAGCCAGGAACGTTTGAAGGCGGATGGAAACCGTACATAAGGATTCGGGTGGCGTTGAACATTGCAAAACCGTTGAAACGAAGAATGAAGATAAAACGAGAGGGAAACAATTGGAGTTGGATTAATTTCAAATATGAAAAGCTTGGTACTTATTGCTTTGTATGTGGAGTCATAGGACATTCTGAAAGGGACTGTGCTGTTGTTTATGCAAATCCTGACAAGGTGATGGAGAAACCATATGGTTCATGGCTACGTGCACCGACCAGAAATGCAAGAAATAATGCAGGTTCAAGATGGATTCGAAACTCAGGTGGGGGAGAAGGTACATGGAGTAAGCAGAAGCAACAAGGTGAGGCATCAAACACGAAGGCGGGAAACCAGGAACAGGAAGCGGGATTCATGGAAGTGGATGGTAAGATTCGCGAGATTGAGGGGCCAGCTATAAGAATTATAGTCAAACCACGAGATTCAAGGGAACAAAATATAGGAGATATAAGTATTTCAAATGACAGGTTGGTAGTGGACGACATGATTGAAGGATATAAGGAGTCTAATGATGATAGTGTAGTATTGGATCCTAAAAGAAAGAGGGTTGAAAAGGAAATACGGGAGGAAATTAATGGACTGGATAATATGCAAATAAAGGAAAACCAAGAAGCAGATGGGTCAAAAAACTTGTTAGTGGCGGGTCCTGGGGTCCAGGCCCGCCAAACATTATGAGCATACTAGCTTGGAACTGTCGTGGATTGGCCCAAACACGCACAGTTCGTCTCTTGTTGGATATTAACCAACAATACAGGCCCAGTCTCATATTTCTGAGTGAGACTTTGGTTAAACAAAATCAGTTAGAGAAAGTGTGTAAAAAACTAGGGTTTGCAGGATGCTTTGCAATTGATGTCCAAGGACGTAGTGGAGGTATTGCGTTGATGTGGAAAAATGAGGGAGCGGTGAAGATTATAAATAGTTGTAGAAATTTTATAGATTTTGAGGTTGAAAACGAGCAAATTGGAAAATGGAGATACACTGGATATTATGGATTCCCAGAGAGAGCTCGAAGGATAGAGGCTTGGAATATGCTGAGAAACCTATCTATGGCTTCATCATTACCATGGTGTATTTTGGGGGACTTCAATGATATCGTTTCTAGTGAGGAGAAGAGAGGAGGCAAAAGAGAGTATAGAGGTTTAATGGAAGGCTTTGCTGAGGCAATAATGGATTGTGGGCTGAATGATTTAGGTTTTAATGGAGATGCTTTCACTTGGGAGAAGTCAAGAGGAAAAGACACGTGGATTCAAGAGAGACTGGACAGAGGGATGGCAACAGATGGGTGGATTGAGCTCTTTCCATCAGCAGAGGTAAGAGTTCTTGAGGTAACAACATCGGATCATTTGCCGTTACTATTGCAGCTAAATAGGCAGGTCTTTGTGCGGCAAAAACAAAGGTTCAAATTTGAAAACATGTGGATTGCGGAGGGGGAATGCAGAAATTTAATTCAGACATGCTGGGAAGAGGAAGCTGGGAGGAACCTCATGGACAAAATAATTAAATGTTGTTCGAAGTTAGAGGAATGGGGTGGAGGCCTAATTTGTGATATGAAGGTTCAGATGGGACATTATAGGAAGGAAATGCAGCGTTATCGATCAAGGAGAGATATGTATGGGATCCAAAGGTATGATACGGCGCGTTGGCAGTATATGAGATTACTCGAAAAACAGGAAATCTTTTGGCGTCAAAGAGCTAAACAATTCTGGCTCCGTGAAGGAGACCGAAATACTCGATTCTTCCATAAATTTGCTTCCACTAGGAAACAGCACAATAAAATCAAAAGATTGAAGAATGACAGTGGGGATTGGAAAGAAACGGATGATGAAATTCAAGAAGTAATCATGGAGTACTTTCAGAACATGTTTAGTAGTACAAATACAGGCATAAGTTGGTCAACAAGAATTACATTTCCAAAGGTGACAGAGGAAAAAAATCAGCTACTTGAGATGCCTATAGCAGAGGAAGAAGTTAGAAGTGCTGTGTTCGCTATGCATGCAGATAAAGCACCAGGGATTGACGGACTAAACCCAGGTTTTTATCGGGCTTACTGGGATATAGTAGGGAGGGATGTCACTGAATTTTGCAGAGTGTTTTTCGAATCAGGACAACTACCACCTCATGTAAACCGTACGCTAGTATGTTTGATTCCTAAGGTGAGACAGCCTAAGAAAGTGACTGATCTTAGGCCAATTTCATTATGTAATGTCTTGATGCGGATTTTATCCAAGGTATTGGCGAACAGAATTAAACCCTTGCTGAATTCACTTATATCTGAGAAGCAAAGTGCGTTTATTGAAGGTAGACTATTAACTGATAATGCGTTAATAGCATATGAAATTAATCATTACTTACACAGGAAAACAAAAGGAAAAACTGGAGTTGCGGGACTAAAGGTTGACATATCTAAAGCATATGATCGATTGGAATGGTCATTTATTGAATTGATGATGGAAAGATTTGGTTTTTCAAAAGTTTGGATTGAGAGAGTTATGCAGTGTGTTGAAACAGTTTCTTACAGCTTCATAAGGAACGGGGAAATATTTGGAGAAGTGGTTCCTCAACGAGGTATACGGCAAGGAGACCCAATTTCTCCATACTTGTATATCCTATGTGCAGAGGGACTGAGTGGTATGATACATATGTATGAAGAATGTGGCTTGCTAAAGGGATGTAGGATTGCGAATAATGCTCCAAGAATCTCACATTTACTCTTTGCAGATGATTGTTACTTTTTTCTGAAAGCTACAAAATCAGAAGCACGGACCTTAAAGGATGTATTGCAGAGATATGAAAAAGTATCAGGGCAGGTTATAAACTATGACAAGTCCGAGATTGTGTTCAGTCCTAATACGCCAGAGGAAGATCGAAGCGAAACCTGTGAAGTTTTGACAGTGAGGCAAGTCCAAAAACCTGGAAAATATTTGGGTATGCCTATGTGTGTTGGTAGGCGTAAAACAGAGGTATTTGGATTTCTTACTGATCGAGTGCAGCAGAGATTGAAAGGGTGGTATAATAAGGAACTATCAAAACAAGGAAAGATAACATTACTGTCATCATCAGCTCAGACATTACCAAATTTCTGGATGAATATGTTCTTAATACCAGGAACAGTTTGTGAGGAAATTGAAAGGAAAATGAATGCATTCTTCTGGGGAAATGGAGTAGATAGTAAAGGGGTAAGGTGGATGTCATGGCGTAAGGTGTGTACACCTAAAAACTGTGGAGGATTGGGACTTAAGGAGCTGAAAAAATTTAATTTAGCTATGTTAGCTAAACAGGGATGGAGACTTCTTAAGGAAACAAACCCATTAGTTTCTGCAGTGATGAAGGCGAAATACTATCCTAATTCGAGTTTTCTTGAGGCTACAGTGGGATCAAATCCAAGCTATGCTTGGAGAAGTATCATGGAATCTATTCAGGTAATTAAAGCAGGAGCTCGAAGAAGAATTGGTAACGGTAGAGACACAAGTATTTGGGGTCTCCCATGGCTACCAGATGAGGGAGGATACGTAAGAACTCCAATGCCTATGCAATTGCAGGATAGTACAGTCTATAATCTAATGGAAGATGGCAAACGTAACTGGGATTTTGATGTCATTAACGATATATTCCAGAGGCAAGACGCTGAACTGATTCAGCAAATTCCGTTGTCAATGACTGATGTCAAAGATTCATGGTTTTGGCTTTTAGATGAGAAAGGGGATTATACGGTAAAGAGTGGTTATAGGTGGTTGCAGGGGGAATTTCAAGTTGCAGATCGACGGTATTGGAACAAACTATGGTCACTTAAATTACCAGGAAAAGTGACTAGTTTTTTATGGCGGGTTAGCAAAGAATGTCTGCCTACTGCTTATGCATTGGTAAGGAAGCAGATTAATATCAGTATGTTATGTCCCTGGTGCCATTCAGAAACGGAGACAGATGTTCATGTTTTGTTCACTTGTGGTTTTGCGAAAACGGTATGGAGTATGGCAGGGATGGCGTCGTTGATCCAATGCTCAGTTCAGGAGTCAGCGGCTACTATCATTAAGAGGTTGTTTGAAAGGTGTTCTACGGATCAATGTGTGCACCTGGGGATGGTTTGTTGGAGTCTATGGAATAGACGAAACAAATGGATTTGGGATAAAAAGAATGGTTCTGCCTTTGGGGTTATGAATGCAGCTAGTACCTTGTTGATAGATTGGAGGGAGGCTCAGAATCAAACTACCAGGACTCGGCAGGAAGATCAGGTTAGAAGGTGGACAAAACCGAAGGATGGATGGGTTAAAATAAACGTTGATGCAGCAGTGTTTCGAAACAATGGTATTGGATGTGGTGCGGTTATTAGGGATGCACAAGGAAGGTTCTTGGGAGCCAGGGGTAGAAAGATTGAAGGAGCATGGCGACCACGGGAAGCAGGAGCTATTGCATTGAAGGAAGCCCTGTCTTGGATTGTTGAGTTAAAGTATGAGAAATGTGAAATTGAGACTGACTCAAAGGTGCTAGTGCAGGCCTGTAATAGGATTCCAGATGAGTCGTTTTTTGGGACTATAGTTGGTGATTGTGTCCAATTGTTAAAGCACATAAATCAAGTGCTACTGCGTTTTGTGTTTAGATCTGCGAATAATGTGGCGCACGAATTAGCAAAGGCTACATATTCCATGTCAGATCAAGGAGAGTGGTTTGTCACTCCTCCCGATTTTATATCTCATGTAATAGATCTTGAATTAATTTGAATACAATTACGATTTTCAAAAAAAAAAATTACTTGCAATTTTTTCTCTCTAAATAAACCACACAGTACACATACATGATACAACTGTAATAGAAAATATAACTTGGCAAAAATACAATAACAATAACCGAAAATATCATTTATGCGGACATGAAAGAGAGCAGTGATAATAATATGAGACAAATGCTTCTGAACTACAGCTGACCCTAAAGCTATTGAAAATTGTTGTTTACACTTAAAAATTCCTCTCCTCACTAGTTGTTGCAAAATTACAGGAAAAACATTTGTAAGAATAAGCTCAACGGAAATTACAAGCACATTTACTAAATAAGAGGAACAGATGTAAACGTAGTCTGGCAACCTAAAACTGGTCTATCAATGACGATTTGTGGTGTTAAAAGAAACAGAAATAGGTAAAGGTAGTTGAGGCGAAGTACTTGATAGACAATCTATTTCAGTTCCTAAACGTTTCAAACTTAGGCCGTGAAGGCAGGGAGTTGGTAAACAGAATTTCAGGAAGATTCTAAAGAACCAACTTTTAAAGGCCAAGGTTGCATCCTCAATGAAAATGTAAATCAACAGCCTACGTTTTTATGATTTAAAGAGAACAAGTTCATGATAACTATACAGCCAATAATCTTATTGCTTAAATCAACATATGCTTATATAACACGGCTGGATCTTGGAACTGCTTATTATCAATCTTAGGAATTTATAGCACACAAGTTAGTACATCCCATATCACGTATTAACCTGCCTTAGTTCAAGACTTCCAGAAAGAATAAAACTAGCCTACTAATGCAACTAATATTACTAAAGTTGACATTAGCATAATATTACTAAAGTTGACATTAACAACATAATCTTCTAGTAATCAAGAAAGCAAGATAGGAAACTGTCATTCATTACAATCAATCTTCTTAGATGCCATTAGTATTATGGGGGCATATCTGACAAATTATTCGCAAATTAGAATAGTCATCATTATAGCTTGTATCTTTTCCCTAACAATCAAGCAAATTCCCAATTCAAAAACAATTGTACACTATGTTAACGGGACTACGCTAGAAGTGTGAAGTGTCACACATGGATACGTGTTTATGTTGCACATGGCAATTTATTCAAACTATTCTATGTTTTTGGCCTAAAATAAGTTTCTAAGTGTTCATACCCGTATCGGAGTGTCCGGCATGGGTACTTGAGGCAAAACAAAGAGTCCGGGTAACAAAAAATACATAGATTACAACTTAGCTTACGTAAAAGGGAAAAAGTTTTTCACCAATTTGCCAACATTTTTGGAAACCTAGGAAATTATTTAAGCACTAAAACAGTAAAACACCATGACATGTAAGACGTATCCAACAGATTCTCTACGATGGAAAATTTACCTGAAATGGTAGTGGCCAAGACCATGCTTAACGCCCCACTTAAATTCCCCCACATAGCGGCTGCCATCGTCACAAGTATGAACACCGCATCCATGACTCTGCCCATTGGCCCATTCTCCTGCATAAACATCCCCTGTATAAAACCGATACACGCCAAATCCATTCCTCAATCCCTGCCTATATTGCCCACGATAACGACTCCCTCTAGCCCACGTTTCAACCCCATAACCATCATACTTCCCATCCACCCAATCACCCTCATACCGTCCACTCATGTAATAATAATAAACCCCACTCCCGGAACATTTCCCCTTGTGAAATTCCCCCTCATACACATCCCCATTACTATATGCCTGTACCCAACACCCCGAATTCACCTGTTTTTCCAATCTAGACCTGGACCCAATTGACCAAAAAACAGGCAATGCCGACTTAGAACCATGCCTAGAAGATCCAATCTTGATAGGAAAAGACCTAGCAAGAAACAACCTAATCGAAGGCAACCTAGGCAAGGCAAGATTCAACGAAAACAACAATGCAGCGGAAAACGCAAAAGCAGATAAAAAATCAAGCACAAAAGACCGACTAGGATGCGAAACCAGAAAGTAAAAAAACGGCAATGACAACAACAAAATCAACCTAATATGAACACGAAGACGCCTCAACTCTCTCAACCTACGAATTAACCGAAAAGCAGCAACCTTTTTACCAGAATTACTCAAGATTTTATGCGGGTAGTCAGATTTCAAGCTGGAAAACCTAAATTTCCCAAGAGAACTCAACCAAGATGAATTCTTGGCCATATTTTTCGAAACCGGGCTGGAATTCTGGGACATAATAGGCCGTTTGTGAGGTGTACTCTTAGGAGTAGGACAAAGGGTAACTGAATCATCTTGAATTACACCCTGTTGAGTAGTAATCTGAAAAGGGTTAGTGATCAAAGAAGAAACAAGATTATTATTATTATTAATATTATTATTATCAAAATGAGGGCTTAAATGGAAATTATGGGGGTGTTTTTGGTGAATAATAGAAGGGAATAAAAGAGGGTTGAAATCGGAAGAGATGCCACTGCTTTCTTTTCCGATCTGAACTTCTGATTTCTTCTGATGCATTACATACACCAACCCTGTATGTATCCTACCCTTTATCTTTCTTAAACTTACCCTGTTTTTTCTTTAAGTTATTATTATATACAGAAAATATGTTGTCTTGTGTGTTGAATTGTTGAAGAGAAATTTGATGGGATTTTTCTGGGTTGTGTTTTGGGGGTGGTGTGATGCTAGAAAATGAAAACGGGAGCGGAGAAATCGTAGAGCTGATGGTTTTTTTTGGGGACAGAGTGAGGGGTCAATTTTATTTTAAAATTAGAAAATACAAGTGTGCTTTGTATTGTACTATGTCTTTGTTGTATGTCTTTGGATAGATATAAAATTTGGGATGATCTTTTTATGTTTTTGTTTTGTCTCTTTTTTATGTTTATCTATACCATGTAGGGGTGAGCAAAAAACTGAATTAAAACCGAAACTGAACCGAAATCGGTCAAAACCGAACCGAAAAAACCGAAACCGAAACCGAACCGGCGGTTGTGGTTTTTGATTTTTAAAAACCGAGACTTTCGGTTCCGGTTCCGGTTATCGGTTAAAACCGAACCGGCTAAAACCGAACCGATTATTAAAATAAATAAATAAATAAATAAATAAATATATAATTTATATACATTTATATAATATATATGTATTTTTAAATTACTATTTACTATTACTGGTTAGCATAACAAAATAAATGAATGTAGTCAACATTTACCGAAACAAAGTTCTCATCCTCAAACTTCTATTAATTAACCAAAGATTTGCAGTCCCTTTTTCTCTTACTTTCTCAACTGTTTTCCTATATCATCAGGTACTTCATTCTTTCTATATTTATTTTTTAAAGATTTTTCATTTGTTAATATGTTATCTTCTTGTTTCTAATCTTGGTGTGTTATTAATCTTGATTTTCATCTTCATGCATGTGTCACTTTACAGAACAATGTTTTCTGGTGGTTTGCAATTTGCCTATGTCAGACTTCGTATACTTGATATTTAAAGTCTTTTAATATATTTATAATTTTTTTTTCGATTTTATAACCGAACCCGTTAAAAATCCAACCGAGCTTTCTAAAACCGAAACCGAAACCGAAGGTTCGGTTGCGATTTTCAATTTTTAAAACCGAACACATGCGATTTCGAGTTCGATTTTGGGGCAAAATCATCCCGAACCAAATCGTGCTCTCCCCTAATATCATGAGAGTTTTGTGTTGTAGAGGTTTGTGTTTTGATTCATGATTGAATTGATGCGCAAGGTCTAATTATGGTGTTTGTACTTTGTACACTTGTCTTGATTAATTATAAAATGTAACCTAGAGTTTTGCTTTATTATAAATCGTTTTTTTAGTGTGCCCACGGAAAATTTTGCTTAGTGAAAAATCGAAAAATGAGCTAAATATTTGTAGATATATCTTTAAGTATGATGAAGAGCGTTAAACTAAAAAACAAAAAAAAATTATATCAAATCTCTCCCATTTGAAAGTTTACTACAAATAAAGTGGTCAATTAAATAATATATTGATGAATGATTTGATATTTATTTGTAAAGAAAAATATTTGATATAGCTATATTTTGTAAATAAATTGAATACGAACACAAATTTTATATTAGATTCATCTAGTTTGCCAAAATTTAATGAAAAAAATTGCAAATCTAAAACACCCGAGTTCTTACTAAGAACTTACTAAAATTTGCAAATTTCCAAATGTTGGTGAATTCGAAAATGAAAATTTGACCATCCATATTCTTGTAATCACTCTTAGATTGATATATGAAAATTTCATTTCATTCCATAAACTTTTGATTATCATGTCAGCATTAACTAACGCCCGTTAATCAAAATTGGATGGAAGGACTGCGATGAAAAAAGTTCAAAAATTTGATTATCTCGATATTCATATTTTTTGTTCAGGGACTTAAAAAAATCCTAATAATTTAGGAACGTTAAATTAAATTTTCCTATTTTTTTCTCAATATTGGAGACGTGTATAGATTCATTAGCATTTGGACTATCAATAATATGCTGATCAAACAATTTTTTAAAATAATTTTTAATATAATACAAATTAAAATAGATAAAAAATTAAAATACTTATAAATTTTCTTTTATCTACGATATTTATATTGAGAATGTTACGAAAATTTATCATTTATATGTTATTTAAGTATTAGTTGATTAGTTGACGACAAAATGTCATTACTTTGGCCGCAAGTACTAGAATTGACCAGGTAGTTATTCAAACATCCACGCAACTTAAATTAGTAAATTATTTTATTTACAAATTAAAAATGTGAATAACACTCTTGAACTCTTCTTTATTCTCAGGGGCACAGGTATAATATTGTCCCCTTAAAATGATTAATCAAATAATCGGATTTCACTTTAATTGCTTATTATGCTGTGATTGGCACATGCAAAGTTGTATGAAAAACTTTCATTTATCGCTAATAAGTTAATTTATATATTATAAATTAGTGGATAGTCCTTGCCTAAGGTTTGGTATTCATATTTAGGTTTGGACAAAATTTTGTATTGATTTTGATCCGCTGGATAATCCATTTATAGGTTTGGTATCCATAATACATTTGTGAAAGATCCAAATTCATTATTAGATCCATTGTTAATTAAAGAAAATTGGGTGATTGCCCAAAATATTCATATGGGAGCCATGCTGGTCCTTTTTACTGACTGAAAACGCTACACCGTCTACCGTGATATGAGGGGTGTTGCGGAACACCGTGTTCCGTATCATGGGGTGTTGCGGAACACCATGTTCCGTATCATGCACGGATACGGAACACCGTGTTCCGTATCATGCTAACACGGAAGATGGTGTTCCGTATCATGTATAATACGGAACACGGTGTTCCGTATTATGCTAACACGGAGGACGATTCTCCGTATCCCGTCGGTATTTCGGACCATTTTTTTCAAAATCAGTATTTTGGGCAAAAACTTGTGAAAAATATGCATTTTGGTAATTCTCTCAAGAAAATTTGTATATAAATTTAAATACTATTAATATATTCTCTTAATATTTATGGTAAGATTATTAATGAAAATTTGAATAAATCTTTTAATTTTGGTAAGCTTATTAATACATATATAGAAAATCAAAATAATTTTATCTCTGATTGCATTTGTTATAATATAGAAAAAAATATTTTGTTAATATTATTTCTTTCGATATTAATTTTTTATCTTAAATAATAATTATTTTCGTTATTTAATCGTTATTATTATATATCATAATTATTATGAAATTTAAATTTAGACAATAATCTAGTTGTATCATAAATAGTTGTTTATTATTGTCAGAATAATCGGGTTATTGTAACCTGATCTATTTCATCTCTAAAGAAAAGAAAATAAATAGACGAGAGTCGACCCTGTTCTATCCTTTCTCCTCTTTCAAACCCTAAACCCCAAATTTTTAATCTTCATCTGAATCCTTATCTTAACCCAATCTCTTCTTCTTCTTACTTTTCCTTCAGGAAAATGCTTGTCTTCCTCCACGTTTGACTTTCCAATCTCTCATTTCTACATCTATTTTATTGGGTACACATAAAGAACCATTTATGAATTCATTATTATATATTATTATTATGAATTAATATATTAATTATTTAATTAAACATAAATATTTTAATTTAGTTTAATAAATTGTATTATTAATTTTAAATTTACTTATGTTCCATATTTAATTTCATTACATAAATAAATATTATTAATTTTAACGTTACTTTAGATACTTTCTTGCTGTTAGAAAATCCACCTTTCTCTCTTTTCATTATGTTCCTCTTCTCAATCAGTTTCTTGATTTTCCTTGAGATGATAGCAAGTTCTTCTCACCAGATTCTGTTGGCTTGCTATTTCCAGAATGAAGAGCCATATTCTTCATTTTTAGATTGTTAACCATTTTGATCGAATACTTTTCCTGTCACGAAAATATTAGTATACCAAAGTTCTGATACCAAATCAAAATTGCACACCTAGAGGGGGTTGAATAGGTGTAAATGGCTAACTATATTCAACTAAGTCCAATTTTAACAATTACCAGAAATTGCTTACTGATTTCAATTTATGCAAAGACAAATGGTACGCTGAATGCAAACAGTAAGCTAGATGCACAAGCAGTAGTAAAGTGCAAGAAAAATAAAGAACACACAGATCTTTTAGCCAGGTTCGACCCCTAATCCCCTATGGTCTACGTCCTGTTCCCTTACCAACCAGGTAAGAGAATATATTATTGATCAAAATAAAATGATTACAAGATATAACAATATATCTTCCTCAATACCCAGCTGCTGACAAATGGCTTGCTGAACACCTGTTTCTGAACTTGCTCTCTAAGCTATACTTACCAAGTATACTTCTCTAGCAACGTTCACCAAACCTTAGTTTCCTAGCCAATATGTCCAGCAACTAAAACTTACAAATCGAACAATACAAATCAATAGATGAATACAACTCAAACTATGAACTCTCTAAGATATAGCACAGCACGTATATGATATATTAAAAGCTCGAGAGAATCGAAAAGATATAGCAATGAAAAACTTAGCAGTGTATTCTTTGTATGCTTCTCTGATTGATAAAAACGAATTGAACACAAGAGCAACCTTTTAAAGCTTCACAACCAACATTCGAAAATCAATCAATCAATTTCAAACGTCTAGAATTCAATTCTACCGTTCAATTGGTTAGAGTGATTTTTACAACGTTCTTGTGACCATTTGACAGAGGGTTTGCAAGAGAAAGATCGAAGAAAACCCTTCTATTTGTATGTATAGAATACGCGTATAGGAGATTTTGAAGAAAGAAATCTTTTATAAATGGCAAACTCCTATAATTTAGGAAAGTGATAAAGAAAAGATATTTGATAAAAGATTTTAGCTCCATAATATATTATATACGTATTAAATCATAAAGAGCCCTCACAATATATTTCCTGAAATAAATTTCTGAGAATCGAACTTGATTTTTATCATCAGGAATTCTGGACAATTGGAATGGCTTGCTGTTTGCGTATTGACTGTATGCAACTGGCTTGCCAAACTGTCTCTGTTGTAGCACCAATTGACCTGCTGTTTGTATATTCTGATTAAACAATCAGTAGGATAATTTTTCCTGCAAAACCAAGTTAGTACAATGTAGAAATAACATGATGTTTTATATCAAACTACAAGCAAACAGCTTGTTGAATGTGATCATCAAAACCATAGGAGTATCAGCTGCAAGGATTCGAAGGGGTCGTTTTATTTTGTTTACGTCATCTTGCTTTTGTTAATTAAGTTTTAAGTGGTAATCATGGTTTAGTTCAACATTCAAGAGTTAAATCAATTAATTAAGTTTCATAGTTTGTTTTGGTATATTATGGTCTTGAAGTATTAGCTGGTATGATGGAGAAAGGAACAGGCATGGCCTCAGAAGATGTAATGGGCTTGACCCAAATTTTCATTCTAAGAGCAAGTCCAATACAATACTATCCTTGGTGCTATTGCTATATTATAGCACCAAGTGCTAAAAAAAAAAACTCATCTCCAAAAAGGTGCTATAGTTGGATGCATCCTTGGTGCTATTGGTATATTAGAGCAAGTCCAATGCTAGATGCTAAATTGCTATTGCTATTGCTATAATATAGAACCAAAAAGTGAATTTTGGTGCTAAAATAAAACTCATCATCCAAAACTAGTTCTATAACTAATTTCAAATTTAACCAAATCTTTAAACTTTTACCTAACTCTTTTAATTTCTATTGAATATCCTCAACAAACTCATCTCATTCTAGTAATATGATGATGTGGCATGGATGCATAAATGCATCCTTGGTTTCAAATTTAGCACCAAGGTTGCATAATATAGCAATAGCACCAAGGATGCATCCAAGTATAGCACCCCTTTGGAGATGAATTTTTTAGCACTTGGTGCTATAATATAGCAATAGCACCAAGGATAGCATTGCATTGGACTTGCTCTTATGCATCCTTAGTGCTAAATTTAAAAACCAAGGATGCATTTATGCATCCATGCCACATCATCATTTAACTAAAATGAGATGAGTTTGTTGAGAATATTCAATAGAAGTTAAAAGAGTTAGGTAAAAGTTAAAAGAGTTTGGTTAATTTGAAACTAGTTATAGAACTAGCTTTGGAGGTTGAGTTTTATTTTAGCACCAAAATTCACTTTTTGGTTCTATATTATAGCAATAGCAATTTAGCATCTAGGATTGAACTTGCTTTAATATATTATGATTATAAAAAAAACATATATACACACTGTACATATATTTTCGATATAAACTAGGATACATTTCGATTTTCATTTTTACATTGTTGTGAAGTAACTTTTTGTTAAACAAAAAATATATATTCAATCGACAACTTCAGAAAAACTCATCATATTTTATATTAACTTATACTTTATAGTAGAGTACTAAGGTAGACTATGTCTCCAAAATGAAACTTATACTTTTTTTTTTGAAAGAAAAATGAAATTTAGAGGAAGTAATTTCAAAGTTTTAAGTTTTGATTGCATTCGTAGTATAATTTTTATTAAATTATTGGGTAAATGAGCTATTTCATCAATGTACTATTCAAAAATTTTCAATTGGATCACCAACCCAAAAAAAAATTCAATCGCATAATAAAATACTTAATTACTTTCAATCGTAACACTATATTATAAAAAAATTTCATTGTCGTTAACTTTGACGGAGAGACGTTAAACTATTTATCAACTTTCAATTAGGTCATTGGACGGCAAAAAAATTAAACTGTAGATTGAAAAAAAAAATTAAATTTTAGATTGAAATAAATTAAAATATTTGTTTAGAAATTAAAAAATTAAACTTTAGGTTGAAAAAATTAAAATATACTCATATCTTGAAAAATTTGAAATTTTTTCAATCGAAAAAATTCAAAATTTTTTAATTCGAAAAAATTTATACGCATTAATTCGAAAAAATTAGAAATTTTTTTATTTGAGAAAATTTATACGCATATCTTGAAATATCTTGAAAAATTAAACAGGCGTATCCCTTAAATATATACCCTTGCTGTCATCTCCAAAGATATAATTGTTTTGATATTCAAAAAATATCTAAATATTTACATTTAATATTTGTAAACTTATGACAACTCCTAGCAGTTATAAATTAATAAAGTGAGAATTTCAAAAAATTAACTAGATACCATTACACTTATTTTTAGAGTATGTCTAAAGGTATGTTTATTTTTAAATTTAATTAAATTCTAATCATATGTTTATTTTTAAATTTAATAAAATTCTAATCATTTGAAAAAAAACTTAAATATTAAAAAAAATCACTTTGGATTGAAAAGCGTGATATTTTAAAATATTGTTCGCATGTATCGCTTTATACGCATATAAACTGAATGGGTATGTTCATAATTGAAAATTTTAAAAAAATTTAAGCTACATTGAAAATTTAAAAATTCATTCAAAAATTAAAAAATAAATACCGATGACCTAATTGAAAATTGATATAAAGTTCGGTAGTAGATTAACAGTTAAATTTGATACCGATGAATTTATCTGTCCCAATTGAATAACTAATAAACACTCCAAAATTTAAACTAATTAGTGAGAGGGTGTCATCTTAATGAGGTGTGTTTAATTTTTTATTTATTTTTTATTTTTGAGTAATTTATATATTTTAAATAACAACTTTTTTAATAAAAATAACACTATTATTATTTAAAATAATTTTTCATAAAGTACAATTTCAGCTATTTTTTTAAATATTTTAAATATTATTTATTATTATCAGCATAATAAAGAATATAAAAATATTAATTTAAATCAATTATTTACATAATTGATATAGTCGCGCAAAGCGCGGCTCATTTAGCTAGTTTGTTTAATTTCAAAAAGTATGTACAAACACTAAAGACATCTTCAATGGTGACTTTATAGCCATTAATTCCTTTTTTTTTTAAGTTAAAGTCTCAAAAAATCATCTTCAATGATAATCTTCTTTATCTTTATATCTATATATATTATAATGTCAGGAGATCGGAAATGCACTACAACAGTTTAAGATATTTTTCTTGAATTTTTGTTTTTTTGATTTTTCTTATTAAAATTATTTTCTTGCATTAAATACCTATTAATGACAATTTAATTGGTCATTAATTACACCTATTAAACATCTATTCAATTTATTCTATTTAATTTATTTAAAAATTAGCAAACTTTATTTGAACATTATAGTAATTATTTCAATATTAAATATTAATTATATACAGTTAAGTTTATTTTTAGGTAAAATGACGACTAAAATTTTTTAATATTGCATTATTTTTTATTCCCTATTCAAGATCATTATGTTTTCTTTTCGGATAATTATAGGGTAGACAGCCTTAACATCTTAAGCAATTTTTATTATCAATGATTGTGAAAGTCGTAATAAATTATGGAAGTACAAGATATTTACTTAATTTCTGAAATTGTATACAAACAATATAGACAAATTTTTAATTTTACACATGAATAAATTATACATAAGCTATGATCAAATCGATTAAATTTAACAAACCCAGCCACTTATCGGAAGAAAAATCGATAAAAAAAGCTATACACCCATTATTTCATTACATTGTGTCGAAATAAAATTTTATTCTAATTAAACAAATTTTTACACTATTATTGAATATGTATATTATGAGAGGGGTGTTCGCTTTAAAAAATGTTATTCACCTGAACTTCTCAAGCATTCTTTATTATCAATGATTGTGGAGTCGTAATAAACCAGGAGATCGGAGAGGCTTTCACTCAGAAGTTTCAAAATATTTTTCTTGATTTTCACATTTTTTATTTTTTTTATTAAAATAATTTTCTTGCATTTAATAGCATTTTAGTTAGTCATTAATTGTACCTATTAAACTTATATTAAATATACTTTATCTTATACTTAATATAAAATTTTAGCAATCTTTATTACAACATTATAATTATTATATTAATATAAAATATTAATTATCTATCTGAAAGTACAATTATTTCAGGATAAAATGATAAAATAAACTTATTTATATCGTCCATTTCTAATCCTTTACAAAATTGATGCAATTTTTTTCCGCAATAATAAATAGACGATTTTAGCTTTTCGATTAATTCGTAATTAGTGACCGTGAGAATCATGATAAGATACGGAAGCATATAAATTTTCAAATTAACATCCACAATTTAAATACAAGCAATATTGTATAATTTACTTTTAGACATGAACAATTTACACATGGGTCTGATCAACCCGATTAAATTGAACCAATCCAACCTTTTTCTTTACTGATTAAATCAATGAAAAAGTTATATATTCGTTGTTTCATTATATTGTGTTGGATTAAATTAATGTTCTAACTACACAAATTCTTATACCATTACTAATCAACTAATCATGCATATATGTTATGAGACGAGAATTAATTATGCATGTATATTATGAGACGGGCGTAAGTCAATCACATCTCTTATCACATTTACATTTTGCTTCTTTTTTTCATCATACAAACAAATTTATCAACAAACTAAGCAATCACGTCTCTCATAATGCCACTGACAGCGAAAATGATACAAAAATTTTACTTTTAGTTATCCATTGTTGAACTTTACAAATATTTATCAATATTGGATTTCAAAAGCATTTTTTTATGTAACAAAATAGGTGTCGTCAATATCTTCGAAAATATTACTCCTTCCGTCCCACCCAATTCTTAACAATTTTTTTGTCACTTTTTGGCACGCATTTTAAGGTGAATTTTAAAGATAGTTACATAACTTATTTTTAAAATTTTCTTTTTTTTTGTATAAAAATAGGATTGTTCTATTTTATACTAAAAAAGAAAATTTCAATAATAAGTTATGGAACTATCCTTAAAATCCACCTTAAAATGCGTGCCAAACACCCTATTTTGAAATGTTAACAAACGGGCGGGACGGAGGGAGTATTATTAATACTTAAGAGTTTAACTAAAACATGTTTTCTTTCTACTAATTGTTTTCTCTATAATTCTTTAACATTCAAATTTAGTTACATTTTACACAAATTTCAATTCATCATATCAAATTTCAAATAATAAAACTCAACAAACAATAATGTTATATACACGATTTTAAAAAATATTTTCGTGCCGCGCGTAACGCGACTTTGTTACCTAGTTTAGAGTAATAAATAATTTGACTTTAAATACGAAGAAATACTATAAAGATAAAGCAATCATACTTCATATAAAAGATGAGGAAAAGCCATTGTTTAAGAATAAAACATCACGTGTCTCAAGATTTGTACCTGTGAGTGTATTCATTTAATGTAATTAAATGCATAATCATGTTTGAAGTAAAATTCGAAGACAAATTTAGAATAATTATTGGAGATGAAACAGTAATATAAAGTAAAAAGATAAAAATTCAAAGATGAAATTGTTTTTTTGTTATGTAAAAGATGAAATTGTTCTAAAATAAAGTTATGGTTGAAAACTTTGACAAAAAAAAAAAAAGAAAAAAGTTATGGTTGAAAATGGCCTAACAGCCAAAAAGGACGATATAGTAGTTGAGTTCGCCACTGTTTGCGTCTTTTGATTAAAAGCATCTCCACAAGACCCCTTAACTAAATTTGAACATATAATATCATAAATAAAATTTATAGATATTATGTAAAAAAAAAAAAATCACTCCAATGAGGTATTACTCTTAGCAAAAAATATAGATAATATCTTTTCGTTGACTATATTTGACCAATCTCTACAAACCAAGGAAGATTTTATATGATTTGTTACCTTATAAAAATATATTCTATTTATAATAAGCTGAAATAATAATAATATACTATATTTACAATATAATGAAACATTATAGCCAATATATCATTGGAGCACAATATCTTACAAGTTCAGCAAATTTTACATAATCAATATTTTATCTAATTTAGCTAACCATTTTTAGCAAATATCATTAGAGATACTCTAAGAGGCTACAAAATGATAAAATATAAGAAACCCATTATATCCATAATTTTGGTTTGGTTTTGGTCACTGTATCGTTAAATAATTTCAACAATCGAATATAATATTTTTAAAAATAGACAATCAAAATTATATCATATTAAAAAGGACAATCAAGATTATATCATATTAAAAAGAAAATTATAATCGAAAAAGGATATAATTAAAAAAGTTGTATTAGAATTGAATTTCGAAAAGAAGTTATAATCTGAAAATGGTATAAAAGATTGTATTAAAACTGAATTTTATTTAGTTATTTATTAATATTAAAAAAGGTTCATATTTATTATTTAGGCTCTATCTCGAGATATAGAAATCAAATTTGGATGATTTTACAGTCCACGCGAAACTCATAAAATTATCTTTAATTTAGTGATTTAACAATTATTATCCAAATGAAAACACTCAGAATCTCAAGAGAAAATATAATTACGAATTTTTACATTAATTCTATTTAGTGTAGAATACCTACATTAATAATCGTATTCAATATAGAAAACCTAATCATATATATTTAAATCATTGACAATCACTTTTTCGTATTTTAGTATAAATACATTTTTTAGTTTACATGTTAAAATATTAAATATTTTTTATGCTAGATCCAACGTTTTTTATCTATTTATTTTAAGATCTAACAGTTCTTATTTATTTTATCGTACTGAGGACCAGACTACCAACTACCAAAGTTTTGGACAAAATCTTTAACATCCCAACAATTATCTCAAGATAATAAATATTTTCAAGTCCATTAAATTAAAAATTCTCCAAGAATTAACCAATTCAAACCATACCAATCTCTAACTTACAATCCATAAAATAAACTTACACTCAAATTATCCAACTCGAAATTCAATACCACACTTTCTAAAGTTCAAATAAAATTCTAGAATTCTAATAAAATGAAGGAAAATAAATGAGCTCCGCTAAAACCCACTCGCGCTCATCCCATAAGATAGCCCACCTAATTAAGGTTACCTGCCGGAAGAAATAAAGAAACAAAAACCGGCAGTGAGCGAAAGCCCATATACAAATAACAAATTGTGACAAGGTGAATAAGAGTTAGACGTGATGACAATAATAAAATAAACAAAATAACTAAATGAGAAGGAAAGACAAAATTTGACAAAATAATTATACCGTGAAATCTTAAAACCACAATGTAAACATACGTGCTTTCCAATCCAAGATAGCCACGCTTTACACATACACTTACACTTACAAATCATACTCAAAACAATATAATGGAAAGCAAAACTTACATACTAATATGAAAGACAATCTTACACTTACAGGATGTCCCACATTTTCGGTTATCCAGAAATATGTAGTCATCAAAACTTACAGGGCCTTGCATAGCACAAAGCAAATGCTACCTAAAATGGCCAAACATACACATACGGAATAGTCATGATTAAACGTGTCCCACTCCTCCGACGACACGCCTATACTATTTAAATACACTGTATAGGAGGTGCCAAGCACGAGATTATCCACTCGTGACGGATAACTTACAATCTACCAAATCATAAAATATAACCCAATATAAGCAATACATATCCCTCAAATATCACAAACCAAAATATCTTACAAAATACACCATCATAATAAAATCAGATTTGACCAGTCCCGAAAAACAGCACTTTACTCTATGAAAACTATTTTATCTGAAAAATTATAGAATACAAAAATTGTAGGCAATTCCGTGAAATTTCCAGAATGGTAAGGCTCATTAAAAACGAACAAGTAACGAACTCAGAAAATAGATATTTGTGGGCAGCAGAACAGAATCAGCCCATGACTTGCTTAGTATTATGCTAATTACGACAATAGAATCATAGAATTTAGAAGCGGAGTGTAAACAAGAAATGTAGAACGTGAAAATACCTTTCTATAATGATATTACTCATAAAATATGCACAAAAACTCAATTTACTATGAATTTTCAAAGTTACAGCATCAGTTTAGAAAATGCCTAGGCAGGTGACTAAAATCGCAAGATACACATAATTACGTACAGAATCTCAGAAAAGCTAAAGAATGAAAGTTGTAGATAATTCAAATACCTTTCCAGGGACAGTAAAATCATCATCACACGATAAAAATCGGATTTTATACAGAATTTACAAGAAGTCAACACATATAAAAGAGCAATTACGACAATTTCTTACAATCGAAACGAGGTAAAAAAGCGTAAAGATGATATCCGTACCTCAAAACTCAAAAATTACGAGTGGTGTTCAAGAATTTCAGATTCCCCAATCACTCTAAAACCTAATATATGTATATATAACATAAAACCCATAAGTTCTAAATTCTAAATCAAATATGATAATCTATACACAATGGGTTTGAGCTTTTACCTTAAAACTCCATAATCCTTCTCCCAATTAGATTGTACTACCCTTCTCTTTCTCTTCCTACTTCTCTTTCTCCTCCCACCTTCTTCTTCTTCCTCCTAAATCAAAAGTAACGTATGCCTCTTTTTTTTCTTTAAACCCTCGCTCTTTTCCTTTTCTACTCTCCTTTTCTGCTATTCTCTTTTATTCTCTCAATTAACTAATAACACACTAAAACTATATCCTAATTATATAATAATTGTATCCTTACACCTAAAATAACATCAATAATAACTAACTAATATTTTCTAATCCTTAATATTAAATAATATAACAAAAAAATAATCATTAAAAAATACAGGATGTTACAAAATCCCTCCGACACTTATGTTTAAAACTGTATTTGGTTGTTAGTACAACTATCTTCAAATAATAATAAGGTTATTTTGATACTCAAAACAAAATATAAGTAGATTTCCTAAATAGAATAAAATTTCAATATAAAAAATCGTCAATTTCATTAGTAGTTTTAATTGGAGAAAATTGTTAAATCATCACTAAATTAAAGATTATTTTGTTAATTTCACTTAGGCTGTAAAATCATCCAAATCAAGTTTTAAAAATTCAAGATAAAACAATTAATAAATTGAATGTGTAAAATCTTATATATATATATATATATATATATATATATATATATATATATATATATATATATATATATATATATATATATATATATATATATATATATATATCACAACTATACATTCCCTGCTACTCGACTACCAATACTACTAACTCCGCCATTGTTACCATCATACCGTCGCCTCTTCTGATGCTACATCGCCACAACTACAACCACCACCAACACATCGTTTCCATTATCACATCACTAAATTTCAAATCAGAACACCAAAATAAACCATTGTTATTATCATCATTACCTACATAGTTGCATCACATACAAAATTACTGAATGCAACACAAATCACTGAACTATAAACTATTGTCACCAGATCCGTATTCAAGTCACCGAGAATAACTACAAAAATCACTAAATAAAAAAGGCAATTTGTATTAAAAAAATTGATTTGTAATGAAGAAAGGTGATTTATGTGCGTGAAACCACTAAATTCAATATATGATTACTCATGATATCACCCATACGTTCTAAGTGTACTTTCATGCATTCCACTCGAAGACATGGCATTTCACACGACAAAGTTATTTCTTTGGTATTCGATTCATCTGCACTACTATTGTTCTTGTGATTTACGTCGATATTAAATATCGTAAAGGCGTAAGGACAAAATCGATGGAATCAGATCACAATAACATCGAAAAAGAAGCCACTAGCGAGGAAGATAAGTGGAGAGGTTCCGGCGATGGAGGAGGAGAATCCAAAGATGGAGAGAGATGAGTGATAATTGATGAAGATGAGACTGAGATGTATGCATCATCTTTGTTGAAGCTAAATTAGGATATGATGAAGTGAAGATGGAGATTAGAGAAGCGAGAAACACGATACCCACGGATGAGAGAGATAATTTTTTAGATCTAGAAATATGTGGCTAAGATTTATTTTAAGTAAAAAAGATATAAGGCTGAGATTTAGTCTCAGTTCTCATATTAAGAAGGGGTCTCATTTGAGCACTTGCCTATATATATATATATATATCAATTTCATAACAACAATTTGATATGTAAACTAATAACAAATAAATAATAAAAAAATAATATAATAAATATTAGAAAAAGAGCCGTGAGTTGCACGAGTTATAAGCTAGTTTTTTAAAGTTCAACAAAACCAAGTTTGGCTTGAGGTAGAATTTGGGATATGTCCTGCCTAGTGGTAGTAATTTAATTTCATTATTACGATGCGTTTTTGGGGTATGTAAAAATAAATTATTATAACTTCGATTTAAAAGATATATTATGTGAAGTAAAGTTCTAGTGAGTACGTTCTTAAAAAAGGAATTAAGAATCAGAAAATTTAAGATTCGAAAATAGATTTTAAATATTTTTTATTTATTTTTATGCAACAATCACATATTCACATTTTAATTTTTATGATAAAATTTTAAAAATCAAAATTTGAATATTAAAAAAAGTTTTATGCATATTATCCAAACTCTTTAACTGAGATTCAAAAATAAATTCATGAAATTTATTAGATTCAAAAACAGATTCTCAAAATTATGAGATTCACAGATTTTTTTTTAAATTTTTTTAATAATGTAAATAAATTATTGTTCATAATTAACTTTTTGAAAGCAATCATAAAGATTAAAGAATACTTATAATTTTTTTAAGTTTTTTTTTGAAACTCAAAACAAACTTTCATTAATTAAAAATGTCAAACAAGAGATTCTCCACCAAATGACTAGGGGGAGATGCAAATACGTTATAGCAATTAATCAAACAAGGTATTCTAGCTAATCCATGAGCAACCTTATTTGCATGCTTTCTGATATGTGAGATGCTAACATGAGGCGATGATTGCAACATATACTGGCATTGATCCACCACATGGCCAACTTCAAGCCTATACTTCTTCTTTCTAGCAATGGCATTGGTTGTGAGCAAAGAATCTGTTTCTATCACCACATCTTCACTGTCATCCCTCGCAAGAATCCATTAGAGCGCCTCTCAAACTCCAATGCACTCAACTTCTAGGACTATAGCTGGACAGGGCAGAGTCATGTTCTTACCTTCAACAAAGCTCCCATTACAATCCCTGATAACCATTCCCATTGTGAATGAAGTAGTTCCAGGGAACAAAGATGCATCGACATTAACTTTAAGAACACCTTCTGCAGGTCTCTGCCATTTTTGGTTCTTAGTTCACCTTCGTCTTATACTCCTTTGCATTCCTTACTTCCCTGGCTTTCATCCACTAATATAAAGAATTAAAACTTCTATCCATAGCAATCACAGCGTTAACAGACTTCCCCTCCCACACCTTTTTGTTCCTCCAAAAAAAAAATGCCCCATAAGATTGTGCATATCGTTACTATTTCTTCATTACCAGCGACTTTCAGTTGATGAAGGAGCCAAGCCGGAGCCCATTCCACCAAACTCATTTCATATTTACATCCCTTATACTGCCAACAACTCATTGCAAAGTGGCAATCGAAAAACACATGGAGGAGATGCTCCACATCAGTATTGCATAACGGGCTGATGACTGGCAATGACACTCTTTTTGATCTCAGTCTATTACGAACCGGAATGTTATTTCTGCAAAAATGCCATAAAACACCCTCATCTTATGAGGAATATGAAGCTTCCAGATCCTCTTCCATCCTCCAGATTGCGGAATGCCCATCGAATTATTATTGTTTTTATCATGCCAAAAATGATACCCAGTCTTCACACTGTATAGTCCATCTTTCGACTTGGTCCATGCTATTCGATCACCAGCGAGGCATTGTAGCACAAACGTTGCCAGAATAGCGTTGGTATCAACATCATTAAACAATTCGCGAACTCTTCCCACATCCCAGACCCTTGTTCCTGGGCATAACAGGCTAGAAACTTTCTCACTTCTTCCTTCATAAATGTGGTCATTCTCAACACAAAAATCCTGCTTTAACCTCAACCACGGATCTTTTGTAGCTACAATGTCGTTTCCATTTCCCAAAACCCACCTGTAACCAATTTTCAATTTCTCCTTGGCTTGCCAAATACTCGTTCATATGAAACTTCCCCCCTGACCTTTAGCTGCTTTCAGAATACTACAATCTGGAAAGTATCTCGCTTTAAGAATGCGAGATAGTAGCATCTCCGAATTTACTACACACTTCCATACATGATTTCCAAGGAGGGCAATATTGAACCCAAAAGATTACGAAAATCTAATCCCCCTCTATCCTTTGACGTGCTCATAGCTTCCCAAGATAGCCACTTGACCCCTTTATTCGGACCTGTCCCCGATGCCCACCAGTAGCTATTAAACAACCTATCAATTTCATGAAGCAACACCTTTGGCAATAGAAAATAGGACATACAATGCTGAGGTATGGATTGTGCAACATTTTTAATAAGAACTATTTTCCCAGCTCTCGAAACCGGCTTCGACCCCAAGCTTTGAATTCTCTTACATACTCTTTTTTTTACAAACCCAAACACTCTTCTCTTTGATCTCCCAACAAGAGAGGGAAGACCTAAATAGTGGCTATCACTAATGTCATTCTGAACCTCCAGAATTTCGGATAATTCAGCATACTTATCTTTTCTTATATTCAAGCTAAACATCACACCTGACTTCTGAAAATTAACCGATTGCCCTGATAACTCTTTGTACTTTGCCAAGATTGTTTTAACCTTAATAGCTTCCTCCCTCGATGCTTTGAAAAAAAGAAAGCTGCTGTCTCCAAACAGCAAGTGGGATACTTCAGGAGCATTATGGCTAATTCGACAGCCATGTAGACTTCCATTATCAGTTGCTTCATCTATTGCATTGGAGAGACCCTCTACACATAACAAAAATAAGTAAGGCGATAGGGGATCTCCTTGACGGAGACCCTGTTTAGGATAAATAGGGCCAACAGTCTCACCATTCAAACAAATGTTATACGATACCGTCGTCACACATTTCATGACCCAACTGATCCACTCTTTGTAAAAACCCATGATATGCATACGATGTTTTAAATAATCCCAATCCACTCTATCATAAGCTTTGCTTTGTCCAGTTTAAGTGCAACCTCTCCATCCTTACCCGTTTTGTTCCTCTTCATGTGGTGTACTATCTTAAAAGCCAAACGACGTTGTCTGTGATGCATCTGTTCGGGACAAATACTGATTGTTTTCCAGTGATTAAATCTGGTAATACCACTTTCATCCTATTTGCTAGAACCTTGGCCATTATTTTGTACAGGACATTGTATAGTGCAATGGGCCACAGGTCCTTCATTCAACACGCTCCTTCTTTTTTAAGTTTTAAAATTAATTTTTAAAAATGGTTTTCCCGTTCTCTTTTTAAATGGATAATTTGTTAAATCCCAATAATGTAGGGTATAATTAATTTTTAAAAATGATTTTCTGATTCTCTTTTAAAAGAGGGTTCTCTGTTAAATCTCGGCCATCTAAATTATAGGCAAAACAAATGATATTACTTCAATTAAGTTAATTAAGAATTTAGAATACTATTTTAAAACCCGTGCGATGCACGATCTTTTTTTAATATTATATAAAATTTTATTAATTTTAATTAAAATTTAAAAGACATAAATTTTATAGGTTTAAAATTTTAAATAATGTGATTGAATATATATGTGTTTTTTGAGATATTTTTAGAATATGAGAAATTTTACTTTAAATATTTATAAAAGATGATATGTTTTAGTTGAAAAGGTAAACAATTAGTTATTAATTATTATAATATTATTATTTATTCTATTTTATTTAAATAAATTGTTCGTGATATTATTTCAGAATAAAAGGTTTTGATTAAAATAAAATAAAATAGGTGTTAGTCACAGAGACATGTCAGGACTCATATAATAACAAGCCTAAGTATGTGTAATGCTATGCATTACCTACATGACCTCTTAACTGAGAGAACCTCTAGTTATAGAGTTTCTATTTGTTTTGTACTTGTAATAGGCATCAAATCCTAGTTGTGGAACTGTACTTAGAAAGTCAAGAATAATGCTTGAGAGAAGTTCCAAGGTTCATGCCTCAAGCAAGGAGATAAAGATTGTCAAATAATCACAGTTGGGATTTGAAGAAATGAAGAATTTGCCTAAGTACCAATTCGAGAAGTATGTTTGTTATATTCGAGAAGTCTAGCATTCGAGAAGTCAGAGATTCGATATCTCAAAAGACACTGTTCGATATCTCTGAAGGTCAACTAGTCAAAGCCTTATTCGAGAACTCAGAAATTCGACATGTCCAAATACTCTATTCGAGAACTCATGGAGTCAACAAGTCAAAGCATCATTCGAGTTCTCTAAGAGTCAACAGGTCAATGCTCTATTCGATATCTCAAGGACTAAAGAAGCTATTCGATATCTCAGGGATTCGATAAGCAAAATGCTCTATTCGATTTCTCAAGGATTCTTGGAGAAAAGACTTATTCGAGAAGTCATTCGATATGTTAGTTTAATAGTATTCGAGAACTCAGAGTTATCGATCAAGCCAATTCTAGTTCTCGATCAAAAGGATAGACACACTAGAAAGTAAAATTGTTTAGCTACCTTATTTGTAGTAAGTAGGTTGTATTCATGCTCTATAAGGATACAACCTCACTTCTTTAGAAGTGAAGTTTTTCATATACAATAGAAAACATCTCTCTGAGAAAAATGAAGCTGAGAATACTAACATTTGTATTCACAGATTGTAGCAAAATCTTTATCTAATAAAATATTAGATTAAAGTGATATTATGTCTTATGTTATTCTTAATCCGCATTTACAAATCTACACACACAAACACATATTGTGCTACATTAATTCAAGAACAAAGAAAAGTTCAAGAATCCATTCACCCCCCTCTGTATTCTTTCTTGTATTCTATACTCAACAAGTGGTATCAGAGTAGGCTGTTTATTTAAAAACAGAAAACGATCAGGAATACACCAAAGACTACAGGAGCGGTGAAGGTCCCTAAGTTTGACAAAGAGAACTACAACCTCTGGAAGATCAAGATGCAGTTGTTCATCAAAGATGCTAATCCTCTATATCCTGAGATACTCAAGAATGGTCCCTTTGTTCCACAACAAGAGATTCCTGAAAAGACTGTTGGAACTATAACCTTTCCAAGACTTATGTTCCTAAAGAACCATCCAAATGGACAGATACAGAAAAGGAGATGGTTGCCCTTGATAGTCATCTCATCCTGCTGATCATAGATTCAATGGAGATGTCAATGTTTGCCAACATAACCTCCTGCAAAACAGCAAAAGAGATGTGGGATCATATTGAGGTATTATGTGAAGGAACAGAGGAAGTAAGAGAAAACAAGAAACAGATACTGGTCACACAGTATAAAGCTTTCGTGGCTCAGTCCAAAGAAAGTATTACTGATATGTTTGAAAAGTTTCACAAGCTAGTGACTGAGCTACAGATGAATGGAAAGGTATACAGCACCAAGTAGCTGAACATGAAGTTTCTACTGTCTTCTCCAAACCATCTAGAGCAAAGGGTCATTTCTCTAAGAGAAAGAGATTTGAACAAAGTCAC
The DNA here is from genome assembly GCA_036435485.1 of Saposhnikovia divaricata. Classification (NCBI taxonomy): domain Eukaryota; kingdom Viridiplantae; phylum Streptophyta; class Magnoliopsida; order Apiales; family Apiaceae; genus Saposhnikovia; species Saposhnikovia divaricata. Next base: position 100,227,003 of record CM071600.1, on the reverse strand, counting down.
ATATGATGTGCTCTATGGGGTTTTAAAAACTCATGAGCTTGAGTTGCTTCAGAAGAGGGCTATCCAAGCCAACCAAGGCAGAATGATTAACACATCATGTTCCTTGATTGTCAACAAATCTATTCAAGACTTAGAAGCATCTATAAGTCAGCCGAGGATAGAAGAGATAGTAGATGATGAAGAAAATGAAGGAGAGGTGACTGAACCTGTTGAGGAAAAGGAAGAAGAAGAGTTCTATACTCTTGAAGAGCTAGATGGCATGGAAAACACATCATATGCTTTCATGGCCAGAAAGTTTCTAAACATCAGATTCAAGAAGAACCAACCCTTCAAACCTCGACCCTAAAGCCATTCATTCAACAAGAGCAAGCCACCTGTGAAAGCAAACAAGAATAAATTCAAAACCAGCCATGTGGATAGGTCATCTGTAAGATGTTATAGATGCAATGACCTAGGGCATTTTGCCAGTGAATGCAAGAAGCCTAAAAAGAAGGATAAGGAGTTTCTAGAGCTTGAAGCTAAGTATGAGGCCCTTCTGAAAAAGCAAACACAGGGTAAGGCCTACATAGCTGAAGGGAAGTGTTGGGATGACTCTGATAGTGATGGAGAGGAGCAAGAATTCTGCAACTATGCCTTGATGGCTGATTCCAAGGATGAACAATCTCCATCTGACTCTCAGGTACCATCTCTCACTACCATAGATATGTCTGTTTCTGAATATAAATGCATGGTTGAACAACTATCTGTTGAAATGTTTAAAATTTATACTAGTATGACTGCTGCTAATGAAGAGATTGCCAAACTGTCTGCTAAGAATGAATTGTTAAACAAGAAGAATGAGGAACTTAAGCTAAATGCTATGCATGTAGATAACCTTAAGAAAGAAGTTGAATATCTGCAGAATAAGGTTCTATGTGCTAGTTAGGTTGAGAAGGCTCTTAGGGATGAATTAGCTGAGAATGAATTCAAACTGAAAGCATTTAAGAACTCCTCTAGTCTACTGCAGTCCTACCATGAGAAAAATCAAGCTAAACCCAAGGCTGCCATTGGACTTGACTATGGCACTCTTAAACAGAGGAAAGGCTATGTTGTCATTGAAGATTCCCTAGTTGTTCAGGATGAAGTGCCACACATTTTGAAAAAGACTGAGTCTCTAATTTTTAAAGAACCAACATTTGAAATTGATGAGGATGCCTTACTTATTAAGCAAATGTTGAATGATGAGGATGAGGCACAGTCTAGTGAACAACCAGCATCCTCTAAGAGTGAGAGTGTCAAGTCAAAAACCAAGGAGCCAGTAAGTGGTAAGTCTAGACCTAAGAAGTTTGTTAAGTTTGTATCAGCTGGGATAAATGAATCTGAAAAGAAAGTGGCTAATAAGAAGAAACAGAACAGAAATGGCAAACTAGGGATTAACAAAGATAATAATTATGCTTATATGCCTAATGCCCCTAGAAAAACTTGTCAAAATTGTTTCAGTACCAATCATTTAACTCATGCATGCAAAAAACCTGTTGGTAGTGTGCCCAAACCTTTCTATGACTGTTCTGTGCCTTTAAGACATAGAGATGCTCCATTCTGTGATAAATTTGACTGTATGCCATGCAATATGAATGTCATGACTAGTTGTTTCAATCTGAGAAGGCAATTGATGGTTGTATCAGTCACAACTCTCACACACACTACACAAGGTCAAAGTCTTCAAGTCCTCCTAGAGCTAGGAAGGTACTTCTGTCACCTAAGTCTGAAACCTCAGGTTCTAAGACTTCTAACAGTGACAAGAAGACTAACACCAAGAAAGTTGATAAGCATGTTGTTTATGATAAAACTGTTTCTAAGCCAAATGGACCCAAACTTGTTTGGGTACCAAAGAAGAAGTAATACCTTTGTGTTTGCAGGGAAAAGAAAGTGAAAAGAAGGTCAAATCACATGACTGGTGATATGGCCCTGCTATCACAATATGAGGAGAAGGCTGGCCCAATGATTGCTTTTGGAGATGACAACATGGGTAACACATTGGGATATGGCAAGTTAAAAGTTGGTAATGTCATCATTGAAGATGTAGCACTAGTCAAGGGTCTCAAGCATAATCTGCTAAGTGTTGGTCAGTTTACTGATAGAGGATTCAAGGTAAATTTTGACAAAGATGAATGTTTGATCACTCACAAGAAGACTGGTGATTTTGCTCTATCTGGAGTAAGAAAAGGAAGCCTGTTTGTAGCCAATATGGACTCTGCAAACAAGGACAAAGTTTGTTGCTTCTACTCAAAAGCATCAAATGAAGATTGTTGGCTATGGCACAAGAAGTTATCACACCTGAACTTCAAGGCCATTAATTCTCTGTTCAAAAGAGAGTTAGTGAGAGGCATGCCCACACTTGAATTCTGTCAAGAAGGAGTGTGTGAGGCTTGTAAAAAAGGATAGATGAAAAGGTCAAGCCATAAGTCAAAGACAGTGACATCAATCACCAAGCCCCTGCAATTAATTCATATGGATTTGTTTGGGCCTGTCAATATTATGTCACTCTCAAGAAAGAAGTATGCCCTAGTGATGGTTGATGACTACACAAGGTATACATGGGTGCAATTTCTAGCATCAAAGGATGAGGCTCCACAAGTAATCATTGAGCACATAAAGAAAGTTGATAAGGAAGCAAAAGCCAACAATGCAAGTGTGATTGCATTGAGAAGTGATAACGGAACAGAGTTCAGGAATGCCTTACTTGAAGCATTTTGCAAAGAGAATGACATCTCTCAACAGTTCTCAGCTCCAAGGACTCCACAACAAAATGGAGTAGTTGAGAGAAAGAATAGAACTCTAATTGAGGCTGCTAGAACAATGTTGTTTGATGCAAAGATGCCTACATGTTTTTGGGCTGAGGCTGTGAGCACTGCATGCTACATTCAGAACAAAACCCTCATCAACAAAAACACTGGAAAGACACCTTACAATTTGATGACTGGAAAGAAGCCTACTCTAAAGTATGTTCATACTTTTAGAAGCAAATGCTTTGTGTTGAAAGACAATTCAGAATATGTTGGGAAGTTTGATGCAAAGGCATTTGAAGGAATTTTTCTTGGCTATTCTATGGAGAGAATTGCATACAAGGTTTATGTCATCAGTCAAAAGAAAGTTATGGAAAGCACAGATGTGACATTTGATGACAGCAAACTACCTGGATTAGAAGAAGCCAATGATGAAGATAGAGATCCATTAAAGTTTGAAAATCTAGATGATTCTGATGAAGAGATTAAAACTGAGGTTGAAACTCAATTTCAACAAACTCAAGTGAATGATGATGCAAGAGAAGAATTTGTTCCAATCAACAGTGAAGAGACTAGCATCCAAGACACACCTATGAATAGTAGCAACTTCACAGGGGGAGGAAATGAAGATAATCATGATTTGTATGATGAAGCTGTTGGTGTATACTGAAAATATTTATTTGAAGTATATACATTTATTTCTGGCCTATTTTATTGAGAATCATTTAAATGTTTACATGTTGTCTAAATATTATATATTGTGAATAATCTAGTATCAAATGGGATACAGTATATTAGATTATTAAATACGGTTTATATAATATAATAAGGTTCACAGCACAGGTGGAGTTAGACAATCCACTGGAATGGCTGTAGTATTATTTAGATTAGTTTATATTGACTAATAAATAATACTAGTATACTTTGTGTATATTGAACAGGATCAAATTTAGAATTGTTCCCTTATACTGATTAAGAAGGTGAACTAAGATTTTATGTTATTATTAATGCTTAGGTTCTTAATCCGGAAATAATAATTGACACGTATATATTATTTACATGCTTTGATTTATATATGAAATAATTCTTTTGATTTATTTCATTATATTTTGGGTGATGAAATAATATATATGGTGAATATTATTTATTGAAGGAATCCATGTCCTGATAATATTCGGGTTAATGATGTCCCCTTGAAAGCTCAAAAAGATTTAATTATGTGAAACCCTGCAGGTGGATTTATTCCGGCATAATTAAATAAAGGTTGAGTGGATAATCAAGGATAAAAGATATTAATTAAATGAATTATCAGTAATTTATTTAATTAATGGACATGCGATATTTTAAACATGGGGAATTTAATAAGCAAATAATATTGGAACCGAATTAATTAATTAAATTACGGTATTAGGAAAGGTAGTTCAAATATTAATTCTTTAGTGGATTGAATTAATATTTAATTACATTGGGCTAGGCTCAAGATGTAATTAGAAGGCCCAACCTAATTATCCATGATCCCTATTGTAGCCTATATATATTCCTATTCTCTTCTTGCTGGGGGCTGGTCGAGAAAAATTTTGTAGCCACCCAGGAGCAAGAAGAGAGGTTAACTTGAGAAGACGAAGGCCACACTTCGCTCAAGGGAATTTGGGAATACAATAGAAGAGCGTGGAATCAACCGTTAACAAGGTGATTTTTCTATTCGTACTCGTTAATTTAGTGTATCAAAATTCGCAGTGCTAAGATCTGATTGTCCCAACAATTGGTATCAAGAGCCTGGTTCATTGGTTCTGCGAATTTTGATACGATGTCCATGTCGTAATTATATATGCATGTGTATAGTGGTGTGCTTGGATAATAATCTTTTGCAGGTTGTTTAGTATCCACTATTATGGCCATGTAATTTTAATTATGTGTTTGGATCCCACGTGGTTTAATCGTGGTTATTTTATTTGGTTTCCACGTGGTTTATCGTGGTTGTAAAACACGAGGGTTGATCGTGTTAGAATAGATTTACAAAATTAGTTTTGTATTAGATCTGTTTTGTATGTAATTGTTTGATGGATTATGTAAAAATCCGGGTATTTTGTAACAATTATGTGCTATCGGAAATCAAATCGGAGACAAAAATTTATCCGCTGCTGGTTCGATTTGTTTTCAATGAAGTACTCGACAGAGGCTGTTCGAATAAGGAGCAAGGAATAGATCTGGTGGAACAGAGCAGGCGCAGCGCGTAGAAAATTTCTGGGCAAAGTGTGTAACGCAGGTCTGACCTGCGTTACAGGAAGAAAAGGGTCTGTAACGCAGGACAGGCATGCGTTACAGGATAAACAGGTCTGTAACGCAGTGTCCGAATGCGTTACAGGGCAAAACAGGCAGTAACTCCAGTGCAACCTGCGCAACAGAAGATTTTTGGCAGAAAAATGATTTTTTCAGCAGAACAGGGCTGGAAATTTATTTTTTTTTCAAGGGGCCATAATAGTGGATTTAAATTATATTTTTTTAATTTTAATTCCGCTATTTAATTTTTTAATTATTGCTTTAAATAATTATTATGTGTGTTGTTAATTATGTGTGTAATTTTTAATTGCATGTTTAACATAATTAGGACGACATGGACATTAATTTTATTTATTGCTTTAATTTTATGATGCATGCTGCTATGTTATGTGTTCTTTGTTTTGTTATTTTTATAACATGTGGACCTCGAAAAAATAACATAGGGCGATGCATCTAGATAAAATTCCTCAATTTTAAATAAAAATTCTAAGTGGGTGAGGGAATTAATTAGGAATTAAATCCCATGGTCTCCATTATTGTTTGTATGTAATTTAACACCGAGACGAATATAAATTATATACATGCCACCCATCGTGGCGTATGATTTATGGTGTCAGGTAGTGTTATGGATATTACTAGAACAAACTTCCTAAATTAATTACGAATATTGAAAGGTATACATGCCACCCATCGTGGCGTACCAAGTTTCATAGAATTCAATTAATTAGAAGGGTACCACTGATTGAATATAGATTTTGATATTGAGAGAAAGGATGATTCTGTCTAGAAAGGGGTCTTAAGTGATGCCTCTTGACAATGCTCCCCCCGATCTGGGAATTATCCTATTATCGATTATTGATTTGAAATATTTAATGGTGGTATCCAGTCTTTTTATTAATTTAAGATTTAATAATGGTATACACTTAGCTATGAAAAATAATATATAGTCCACCCTAACGTGGCGTATTATTTAGTAATAGGACCGAAGTAATATTTAAACGAATTTAAGTGGTATATATGTCATCCATCGTGGCGTACCAGATACTTATGGTGTTTAAATATTAGTGCATTAATTTTAATTAATTGTTAGAGGAAACCAATAGGATTTAAGATTTATGCAACTATCTGATTATGTGTTACATGTATGATTCTCAGGATTAGATCACTATGGGCTTTAATCCACTATTCACCATACTTAAGGATAACAAACTTACTGGACCGAACTATATTGAATGGAAACGTAATTTGGACATAGTGTTGACTGCTGAGGAGTACAAATTTTGTACTTATGAACCCAAGCCAGACCAGCCTGCTGAAGATGCTCCTGAAAGTGAGAAGGAGTATTATAAGCGGTGGATTAAGGCTGATGAGATGTCGCGATGTTACATTCTGGCAGCAATGTCGGGTGTTTTGCAGCATCAGCATTAGGCTATGCCCACTGCTTCAGATATGCTCTTTAATCTCAAGGAACTTTTTGGAGAACATAATAGGGCTTCTAGGCAAGTAGCAATGAAGGCTTTAATGAACACTCAGATGGTTGAAGGAACACCTGTAAGGGATCATGTTCTCAGGATGATGTCTCATCTGAATGAGATGGAGATCCTTGGTGCTGATATTGATGGGGAAACCCAGATCGATATCATCCTTATGAGCTTGCCCAAAAGTTTTGAGCAGTTCCGCTTGAATTACACCATGAACAAAAGGATGTATAGTCTTGCGGAACTTCTAACAGAACTTCAGGCAGCTGAAGGACTCTTTAAGCAGAATGTTCAAGTGAATGTGGCCGAGAAAGCTTCTTCATCTAAGCCGAAAGGTAAGAAGAAGAAAAAGACTCAGACACAGAAAGTTGGAAAGATTGCTAATGCAGTGGGAGTTCAAGGTGGTGTGAAAAAGCCAAAGGGCAAGTGCTTCAGGTGCAAGCAGTCAGGTCACTGGAAACAGGATTGTCCTCTTCCTAAGAAGACAAACAATACTGGTATGTCTCTTTCTCTAGTTACAGAAACATATATAGCGGCTATATCTACGAGCACTTGGTGTGTAGATACAGGAGCCACTGACCATGTTTGTAACTCTATGCAGGGGTTCCAGCAATCCAGAATGCTTAGAGATGGCGAGATATATGTGTTCATGGGAGATGCTACGAAAGTAGCAGTAGTTGCAGTTGGAATAATTACATTATCTTTTGGCGATGATAGGATTTTGGTTTTGAACAATTGTCTTTATGTACCTTCGTTTAGAAGGAATTTAATTTCGGTTTCTAAACTTGCCATGGATGGTTATAATGTTTGTTTGGATCGTAATGTTTCTATTATGATGAATAAACGAGTTATATGTTCTGGTACATTGCAAGACAATTTATATATTATTAATCCTATCCAACCAATGCTGCAACATAAGGAAACTAATAACATTCTTTCTAGCTCAAATAAAAGAAAGAAACCTTCTGAATTGAACCAAACATATCTTTGGCACTTAAGATTAGGTCATATTAACTTGAGGAGGATTCAAAGACTGGTAGTAGATGGGCCATTAGGCTCGTTGGCAGTGGAGCCATTTCCAGTTTGTGAATCCTGCTTGGAAGGTAAGATGACTAATAGGCCTTTTAAAGCAAAGGGGAATAGAGCCAAAGAAGTGTTAGAATTGGTTCATACTGATTTATGTGGACCTATGAGTATCCAAGCAAGAGGAGGTTATGAGTATTTTGTCACTTTTATTGACGATTATTCTAGATATGGGTACATTTATTTGTTGCGCCGTAAGTCTGAGTGCTTTGAAAAATTCAAAGAGTACAAAGCAAGTGCGGAGAAGCGACATCTTGGAAAATGTATCAAGTCACTACGATCAGATCGTGGTGGCGAATACTTGCTTGGAGAATTTAGGGAATATTTATCAGAAAATGGGATTGCATCCCAGTTGTCTGCACCTGGCACACCTCAGCAGAATGGTGTAGCAGAGAGAAGGAATCGGACTCTTTTAGAGAGTGTTAGATCGATGATGAGTTATTCAGATTTACCCAAGTCGTTTTGGGGATATGCTATAGAAACAGCGGCTTACCTTCTGAACTTGGTACCTTCTAAGTCGGTTCCCAAGACTCCAATAGAATTGTGGACTGGTAGCAAGCCAAGTCTAAGACATATTCGGATTTGGGGTTGTCCAGCACATGTGCTGAACAAGAACGCGACCAAGTTAGAATCTCGTACAGAAGTAAGGCTGTTTGTAGGCTATCCCATGGGAACGAAAGGTTATTCATTTTATAGTCCTAGGGATCGAGATATCATTGTTAGCACCAATGCTAGATTCTTAAAAGAAGACTATATAATGAAACACAAACCCATGAGTAGTATCGTTTTAGAGGAACTAGTGGGAGGGACAGATAATCCCCAAGTGCCAATTGTACAAGTAGATCAACCACAATAAAATGCACAACCTGTCACTAATACCACACCGGTGCTTCATCGTAGTGGGAGGGTTGTTCAACAACCTGATAGATTCATGTTTTTGGGAGAGTCCTCGGACTTGGTCTCTGGTGAACATGATGAGGATCCCAGGACATACGAAGAAGCAATTCTAGATAAAGATGCAAATCTTTGGCAAAAGGCAATGGAATCTGAGATGGAATCTATGTATTCTAATCAAGTTTGGGAGCTCGTGGAGCCACCCAAAGGTGTAAAACCCATTGGATGTATGTGGATCTACAAGAAGAAAAGAGGATCTGACAAAAAGGTGAAAGCCTGGAAAGCACGACTTGTTGCGAAAGGGTATACTCAGAAAGAAGGGATCGATTATGAGGAAACTTTTTCGCCGGTTGTTATGCTTAAGTCGATCCGGATTCTTTTATCTATAGCAGCTCATCTCGATTATGAGATTTGGCAAATGGATGTCAAGACAGCTTTCCTTAATGGAAGTCTTGAGGAAACCATCTATATGCAACAACCAAAACGATTCATTAAGGAAGGCCAAGAGCATCTTTTTTGTAAGCTTAAGAGGTCTATTTATGGACTAAAACAAGCTTCTAGGGACTGGAATATTCGTTTTGATCAGGCAGTCCAGTCATATGGATTTGATCAAAGTCCAAGCGAATCATGTGTGTATAAGAGAAGTGAGGGTAATGCAGTGGATTTTTCTAGTACTGTATGTAGATGACATTTTACTCATTGGAAACAATGTTAAGATGTTGTCATCAGTAAAGGCATGGTTGTTCAAACAATTTGAAATGAAGGACTTAGGTGAAGCGGCATACATCATTGGGATCAAAGTAATAAGGGATCGCAAGAAAAGGATGTTGGCTTTATCTCAAGAGCCCTACATTGATGAAGTATTAGCTCGTTTTAACATGCAGAACTCCAACAAAGGTTTTCTACCTTTTAAGCATGGAGTGGCTCTATCCAAGGAGCAATGTCCTTCGACACCTAAGGATATATAGAGCATGAAAGCAGTTCCTTATGCTTCGGCATGTGGAAGCTTAATGTATGCTATGTTATGTACGAGGCCTGACATCTGCTTTGCTGTAGGCATGGTTAGTAGATATCAGTCGAACCCAGGTCAGGAACATTGGAGTGCAGTAAAAACTATACTCAAGTACCTGAGAAGGACTAAGGAGTATATGTTAATTTACAAGGCCTCAGATCTATTTCCTTTGGGATATACTGATTCAGATTTTCAATCAGATAGGGATAAGAGGAAATCAACCTCAGGATATGTTTTTACTTTGGGAGGTGGAGCCGTTATATGGAGAATTGTAAAGCAAAAATGCATTGCAGACTCTACCATGGAAGCCGAGTACGTGGCGGCCTCTGAGGCTGCAAAGAAGGCTGTATGGTTCAGGAACTTCCTTTTTGACTTGGATGTGGTACCTAATTTGCCTAAGAGCTTGATAGTGTATTGTGATAACACTGGTGATGTGGCAAATTCGAAGGAACCGCGAGATCACAAAGCAGCTAAACATATTGAACGTAAGTATCATCTCATACGAGGAATCGTAAAGCGAGGAGATATAGTTGTGGCTCACATATCATCTGAAGACAACCGGGCAGATCCTTTCACAAAGAGTTTGCCAGCCAAAGTTTTTGACAGGCATGTGGAAGCGATAGGAGTCAGATGGATGGACACATAGTTTTTTGTGTAATAGTGGATTAAATAAACACTGATATACTCATAGAATATTTTGAGTATAAGTGGGAGATTGTTGGTGTATACTGAAAATATTTATTTGAAGTATATACATTTATTTCTGGCCTATTTTATTGAGAATCATTTAAATGTTTACATGTTGTCTAAATATTATATATTGTGAATAATCTAGTATCAAATGGGATACAGAATATTAGATTATTAAATACGGTTTATATAATATAATAAGGTTCACAGCACAGGTGGAGTTAGACAATCCACTGGAATGGCTGTAGTATTATTTAGATTAGTTTATATTGACTAATAAATAATACTAGTATACTTTGTGTATATTGAACAGGATCAAATTTAGAATTGTTCCCTTATACTGATTAAGAAGGTGAACTAAGATTTTATGTTATTATTAATGCTTAGGTTCTTAATCCGGAAATAATAATTGACACGTATATATTATTTACATGCTTTGATTTATATATGAAATAATTCTTTTGATTTATTTCATTATATTTTGGGTGATGAAATAATATATATGGTGAATATTATTTATTGAAGGAATCCATGTCCTGATAATATTCGGGTTAATGATGTCCCCTTGAAAGCTCAAAAAGATTTAATTATGTGAAACCCTGCACGTGGATTTATTCTGGCATAATTAAATAAAGGTTGAGTGGATAATCAAGGATAAAAGATATTAATTAAATGAATTATCAGTAATTTATTTAATTAATGGACATGCGATATTTTAAACATGGGGAATTTAATAAGCAAATAATATTGGAACCGAATTAATTAATTAAATTACGGTATTAGGAAAGGTAGTTCAAATATTAATTCTTTAGTGGATTGAATTAATATTTAATTACATTGGGCTAGGCTCAAGATGTAATTAGAAGGCCCAACCTAATTATCCATGATCCCTATTGTAGCCTATATATATTCCTATTCTCTTCTTGCTGGGGGCTGGTCAAGAAAAATTTTGTAGCCACCCAGGAGCAAGAAGAGAGGTTAACTTGAGAAGACGAAGGCCACACTTCGCTCAAGGGAATTTGGGAATACAATAGAAGAGCGTGGAATCAACCGTTAACAAGGTGATTTTTCTATTCGTACTCGTTAATTTATTGTATTAAAATTCGCAGTGCCAAGATCTGATTGTCCCAACAGAAGCAACATCAAGGTTAAGAAATCAAACTGAGCACTCAAGGAAATGAGATAAATCACACACTGCAGATCAAATCATTGGAGATCCAAATGTAGGAGTGAGAACTAGGAGAACAACTCAAAATGAGTGTCTCTATGGTTGCTTTCTATCTCAGATTGAGCCTAAGAAACTTGATGATGCACTGTTGGATCCAGATTGGATTATTGCTATGCAAGAGGAGCTGAATCAATTTGAAAGAAACAAAGTATGGGAACTTGTGCCTGTACCAAAGGACAGAACCATTGTTGGAACAAAATGGTGTGGTCATTAGAAATAAAGCAAGGTTGGTTGCAAAAGGATACTCTCAACAGGAAGGGATTGACTATGATGAGACTTTTGCCCATGTTGCTAGATTGGAAGCCATCAGAATATTCTTGGCATTTGCTGCTCATTCAAATTTTAAAGTCTATCAAATGGATGTCAAGAGTGCATTTCTGAATGGAGAGTTGGAAGAAGAAGTTTATGTGCAACAACCACCTGGCTTTGAGGATCCACATTTCCCAGAGCTTGTATACAGATTGCTTAAGGCATTATATGGACTTAAGCAGGCTCCAAGGGCATGGTATGATACTTTATCACAATTTCTTCTGGAAAATCAATTCTCTAGAGGCACATTGGACAAAACACTGTTTTACAAGAAGCATGGTGATGATATTATCCTAGTTCAGATCTATGTGGATGATATCATATTTGGCTCTACAAATGAGAAGCTGTGTGAGAAATTCTCTAAGCTCATGCAGAGCAGATATGAGATGAGTATGATGGGAGAGCTAACATTCTTTCTTGGGTTGCAAGTTAGTCAGAGGAAGGATGGTATCTTTATCAGTCAAACCAAGTACATCAAGGATTTTTTGAAGAAGTTTGACTTAGAAGATTGCTCACCTGCAAAGACACCCATGGCCACTGCCACTAAATTGGATGAAGATGCTAAAGGCAAGAAAGTAGATATCTCAGTCTACAGAGGCATGGTTGGTTCCTTACTCTATCTCACTACAAGTAGGCCAGACATCATGTTTGATACATGTCTGTGTGCAAGGTTTCAATCAAATCCAAAGGAGTCACATTTGATTTCTATAAAAAGGATCTTTAGATATCTGAAGGGCACTCCAAACTTGGGTTTATGGTATCCTAAGGACACAGGGTTCAATCTGGTTGGTTATTCTGATGCTGATTATGCTGGATGCAGAGTGGACAGGAAAGGACAAAGGTTAGTCTCTTGGTACAGCAAGAAACAACAATCTGTGTCAACTTCCACAGCCGAGGCTGAATACATAGCTGCTGGAAGTTGCTATGCTCAAGTGCTTTGGATTAGAAATCAGCTTAGAGATTATGGACTTGTGTTGGAAAGAATTCCAATAATGTGTGACAACACAAGTGCAATCTCTATAGTTGCCAATCCTGTAAATCATTCTAGAACAAAGCACATTGACATCAGATATCATTTCATTAGGGAGCATGCAAATAATGGAACCATTGAGTTGCATTATGTTCCTACAGATAAACAATTAGCTGATATATTCACTAAGCCATTGGATGAAGCCACCTTCACAAGGTTGGTTAGTGAGATTGGAATGCTAAATTCTTCAGAATCTGGCTAAGTGAAAATATCAACTATATTGTTGCAGCAGTAAACACTTACTTTATCTAAATTCTCAATATTTTTGAAGTAAGTGTTGGCTGAAATATGATTTATAAATATTTCAAATCTGTTGCACATGTTGAAAATCATATTCGAATTAGCTTGAAATTTCTATGAAATTTTAAGACTATCACTATTTAATTTGTTAGAATGTTCTTCATTTGAATAATTCTGGTGAATTTTTGAAAAGATAGTGAAAATTAACTTTTATGAGTAGAAAGTATAGATCGATAAGTCAGACTTCTCGAATGACTGTCATGTCTATGGTCGACTTCTCTAACAAGTCTATTTGGAACACTCTTGAGTTCTCGAATAGTGCATTTTGGAGAAATCGAATAGAGACTTGCTTGACTTCTCGAATAGGACATTTGAGTTCTCGAATATAACATTTGAGTTCTCGAATAGAACATTTGAGTTCTCTAATGACTGAGTTCTCGAATAGAATATTTGAGTTGTCGAATCATTTGAAAAGGCTGAATTTTTCTGAATCTTAATCGTTTTGGATTTTTATTCAAAATTTTAAATCACTCATAAAAACATATTTTATTTAATTTAGAATTATGTTCTAAGTTAGATAACTGCCAGCTGTGAGTTACAAACTGCTTGAGATATCGAATAAGCCTTTCTTGACTTATCGAATAGTTGTTTTATACTTCTCGAATGACTGACTTGTCGATACAGAAAATATATCTAATCGACAACTCAAGTCACTCACATATATACAATTCCACAACTGTTCAAATCATTTCATTCGATTTCTCAGGCAGCTAAAGTTCCAAAACCTCTGAAAACCCTAACGTCAAAAGCTAAATTTCTTCTTCAACCTTCATTCTCTTCTCACCTCTCTGTGTAACAATGGAAAATACCCAACTCACAATTCCTACCCACACCAATTTCATAGCAATGACCAACGATGTTGAAGCACCCAATGCAAACTTTAAGTGCTTCGTTCGATGGATGGCTGAATCATACATCAAGGATGCACTCTCAGCCAACCCAACTCTGTATCTAGACCTACTAGAACAGTTTTGGAGGACTGCTAATGTGGAGGTTGTGGCCCTAGAGAATGCTATAACCTCATATGTGGTCTACTGCAAGATTTAGGACAAGGAAATCACTATCACTACTGAAGACATGAATCAAGCACTGGGGCTACAACAAGGAGTGTATGAGCCACTAGCCACGAATGCGGAATTGGAGGACTTCTTTGATTTTATCAACTACTCTGATAAAATCAAGCTTGGAAATTTGAATAGGAAGTACTTGAGAAAAGAATGGAGCTATGTCTTTGCCACTCTTCTTCAAGTCTTCACAACAAGGAAGTCTAGCTTTGATCAAGTCAGCACACCTGTTCAACAAATAGGATATGCTCTAGCATATGGGAGAAAGATTGATGTTAAACTGATCATAATGCAAGAATTGTATGGGAGACTTGGTAAGAACTCAGCCAAGAGAGGTAATGAAATTTTCTTCCCTCGCTTTATTCAATCTGTACTTAATTTCATAGATAATAAATTGATTGAATTTCCTGGGTTAGATAAAAAGAGAATAGGCTATCCGAAATCCATGACCAAACTCATTTTTGGTAGATTGGAGACTAGGAATGATGTGGATGTAAGACTCGAAATAACTCCCCATATGGAGAGCTTATTTAGGACTTACCCCCACAACATGCCAACATTTGCCTCAAAATCAGAGTTAGCTAGGCCCAAGCAAGTAGAGCAAAATGCTAACTGTAAGAACCCAAAATTTCGGTAGAATTAAAACTTTTCCAATTATGATGAAGTGCATCAATGAATAGTAATTTATGGATGAATAGTGATTTTGAGGACCAAGAAAATTTTCACGCCACCCTATATACAAGACATGGTATGGATATTTCGAAGTCATATTAGTGATTCACGGAGCAAATAAGTGTATGTAAAGACGATCGGAATTCAGAAATTCCAATTTGTATTCTGGTGTAATATTTGACCGGGCAGTGAATTATATATTATTATATTCAAGAAATGAGATATTAATTTTGAGGAATTAAGGATTAAGTGACAACCATTGGTGGAGAAATAAAAATACAAGAAGGATATTACATGCAAGTATCATGTAACTAGATAATTAGGAGAGTAAACTAGAAAGCAAAAAGTAACTAGATGAATAGTGTAAAGAATGTGCACCATACTTTAGGGGACAAGGAGGTATGGCTTGAACCTAGGCTACTAGACTAGGGTGGAGACATGTGAATGATATACCTATCAATACATATCAATAATACATCTCATAATTCAAACCACACATCAAACAAGAAACAAAACAATTAGCAAGCTTGTCCAATACTCCTTGCACAAACCCCAAGGTGATAAGATCAGCCATACATCTCTATTAATATCTAGATATCACATTATTTTGTCACTTGACCTTTCAAGTAACCAAGAAGCAAGCAAAACACTCCATTTCTCTCCATTCTTTCCAAGCTGCTAGCAGAAACACTCTGAAGAAGAAACTTCATATCTCCATTTATATCCATGATCAAATCACCATATTTTAACCACAGCTCCCTCATACTATGAAGAACATTCGCTCAAAATTTCATGTCAAGATGATGAGTATAGCCTAGTCAAATCTCCTCCCAAAGTTGAAGAACCGAGCTGCCCAGAATCCTAGACAGCTTCTGTACTGATTTTCAAACGGCCATATCTCCTTCATTACTCAATGAAATTTGGTGTTCTTTAGCTTGTTGGAAAGCTGTTAAGATGCTCTACAACTTTCCTTTAGAAGCCTCAATCAGAAAAGCTCGGTATGGGCCTCGTTTTCCATGATCTTTCAGTCGGGTTCTAATAACTCCGAATTACTAACTTTGTTTTCTTCATTTCTTTTGATCATTCAAGCTTACCCAAGGCTATACAAGGATTATACAAGGTTTAGAAAGCTATTACACACATCAAGGAAGGTATAAAACTCTAACCACTCTTAGTCATGGATTGTTTATGGTTTATAATGTTAGATCTAAGAGTTTTAGTGCATATCTTGGTTATAGGAGTTATGGATGATGAAAATCTTGAGGTTATATGTTGTTGATGTGATTTTAAAGCTTGTACTTAGTGTATATAACCCCATGTATGCTATAGAGACAAATCTTGGTGGTTTTGATGGTAGATGTGATGTATAAAGTGGGTTCTTGAATGTTTAAGAAAAGATGTGTGCTGTGTTAAATCCTGGGAGTATGTACTGTCTTGTGAGAGGGTTTTGAACCCCTAAATCTTGTCACCCGAGGACCTAATTTATATGGTTGGAAAGATAATTGAATGTAGTTTCTAGAAATATAAGGTTCATACCCAGGAGATGTGTAGATCTTGAGTTATGGCCGGATTAGTGCAGTGTGGTTCTGGAATTCAGACTGCACTGTGTTGTCCACTTGTGAACTGAGTTAGGACCCCTTAAAATTATGCTAGTGTTATGAAAATTTGAGGGTAGTCAGACTATACAGTTGTGAAGGCTGTCCAAAAAGAATTGGAATAAAATTTGTATTTTTCAATTTTATAAAAATGTTAAAGCGAAGTGCGCGCGAGTGAAAAATCACCTAGGAGCTTAGTTTAACGTAGTTTTAAGAGTACTCACTTGTGTTTCAAGTTTGAAGGATGGATTCGAGTCGAATGGGTAACGAATGTGATAAAGTGATGACATGGTCATATAGGAGGGTTAGTTGTCACAAATTGGAGTCTTTAAGTTGGTCTTACATCCTTTAAAACCTTACGATTAAGTAGTGTTGTTAAGGTACTAACGTACGAATATTGATTATGTATAGATCTTCGTTCCACGTCGCAAGCTCGACCACCCCACCCTACCAAGGCAAGTTTACTTTTCAAAACTTATATATAAGGATTTTCACTATTGTGTTGGTGGCTTTCAAACGTATTATATGCTTATGCTTTATGAGGTTATGTTGAAGTTTGAGATATATGCACATATGTGTTTGTACACCCTTGAACTTAGAATGAAAATGTTTTCTTCAGACAACGATTCTAGCAATAGAGGTCGTAGCGGTCCAAATATACTATTGACCGGGGAGCGGTATATTATTGTATCATGATTAAATTGCGAAAACCCGAAAGGTCATTCGGGAAGTATCGTATACTTAAGTATTTATTATTTTTACATTATTATAAATACTCAAAAATATCTATCTTGGATTAAAAGCTTATTTTAATTAAATAATTATTTTATTAATTGTTTATATTAAATCTCAAAATATCATTTATTAATTATTGTTCATTATTTTAAAGACAAAACTAATACAAGATACCTTCATCGTTTTCAAACTCGAACTCTTTCGGACCCAAAACATTTTCGAAAACCCCCGGTCAGGTTTTGCTTCTTGTACACTTTTCAAGAATTATCGGTCGACTGAGGTCGAACTTCAACTACTCAAATTTTTTATCAAAATGATTTTTGACAAGAAAGAAAAAAAAGGGGACTCTGGCAGGTGTGGGAATCGTTGACGAACGATTCCCGGGATGTGTAAGTGGCCGTGAGCCAGGCGGTCCATCAATTATTATTCCGGCCCAGGTGTTGCCGAAGGATGATTATGGATGTAGTTTTCATCGAGGGTGATTACGGGTGTAGTTTTCACCCGAGGATAGTTACGGATGTAGTTTCTATCCTTCTACCGGTAGAGAAGACCCGCGGATTATTGGACTTGGATGTGGCGACTGATCATCGTCAATCCCTGTCAGGTTTTATGTTTTCTTCAAGTCCCATCCTCCACTTTGGAAAAATACTCAGACACTGCTTCTTGGGCCTAAGTGCCAAGTTGCCGATAGTGTGGTTTTTGATAAGAAAAAAATATTGACATCGTGCAGTATGTAGAACTGCAAGATTTTCTATAAAGATTGGCACGCGTTAGTGCACTCTTGCAATTATTTCAAATAATGAAATGTTTTTGAATGAGAAACCTTCTAAGCTAATGGAAGGAAAGAGGTTTTGCAATGATGTATTCCCTGTACAGTATGTTAACCGTAGAGTGTTTTGCCGAAAATGATATACTCATATGTATATATTTTCAAACTTGAGATATATTAAAATAGGAACCTTATAAAGGGTTCATATGTTATTCTTAAAGCTCCTTAGTGAGTATAAATGTTTTATTCAAACTCGGACATATACATTGTCCAATTATGTTTTGAAATCTGAGATATATACCCATACAGTTGGGAGTGCTTTCGAAATAAACCACATCATTATTTTTCAAAATGGTGAACTTGCTGAGCATTATGTAGCTCATTCTTGCTTTATAAAAACTTTTCAGAAAGAGAAGAATTTGGTCGATTAACTCCGCACCAGCAGAAGAGGAGTAGAAGATTTACCCCGGAGATGATTTAGTTCCTGATAAATACTACAGAGTAAGTCTGATAGGTTTTCAACTGTAATATTAAAACTTGTCTTCAAGTGTAGTTGTATAAGTGGAAGTGCGTAAGATTCTGGATTGTACAGATGAATTGTAATATTTTGTGTTACTTTTGATTATCGTTTCTGAGGCTCTAACTTGTTTGTGCGTAAGATTGAGGTCTGGATGGATGTATTGTTGAGTTGTAAAGTTAATACAGGTATGATATGGTTGGATGGTGATGTGACGACCTGAATCTTTGACCTCGGATTTGGGGGCGCCACACTAACCCAGGGCCTGCTAACCAACCCCCTCAGCCAAACACTTTACCAAACACAGAGCCACCTGCATCATCCTCTCAACAGGGTGGTGTCAGTACAAAGGAGAAGAAGAGAAAACAGGTTGCTTCTGAACCTCTAAAAATCTTAACTGAAGCAGCCTTGGCTGTAGAATTAGGATTAGGAAGTGAGGAACCTGAGTCACCCTTATTAAGGCCAAAGAAGAAGAAGAAGAAATCTAAAACCACCTCTTCAGTCACACAAATGGCTGAAGTTGTAAAATCAGGGGCACACAGTTCACTAGATGTATCCTCTCAACAGGGTGCATCTATAGAATCAAGCATCCTCCCCAATGCACAATCCTGTAAAGAGTCAGCACATGGGAGTGATAAGGTTGGCACAACACTGAGTGGAGAGCACATCAATATTGAAACTCCCTCTATTTCTCAAGGGGAGTTGCCAAAATCCATTCTAAAAGACACTTCTCTTCCAGAATCTCACACTAAAATTTCTTTGGAGCCTGCAACTCAAGCAATTGAGGAGCAAGGCATTGATCACCAAGAATTTTCTTCTCTTGGTGAGATAATGGACTCAAGTGACTTAGTGCATGACATTTTGCTCACCACCCAGGAACTACATTTAGATGGTGAGGGAATGCGAGCTGGGGCATATCCTAATGACACCATCAAAAACACAGAGGATTCACTAGTTTTCACTAGAGACTCTGTGCCTGTGTCAACTATTGGTGTAACTCATCCCACCTCTGTGGAGACACCAGTAGTAGAGTCATTCCATCCGGTTACAGAATTTGCATCTGTAACTGAGGAGTCTAGCTTGCCTAGCTCTAGCTTTGACTTTATGTCACAATGGCTGAAGCCTGTGCAACATGGCAGTGCTTCAGGATCAGGATATGTTCCACCACAATTGACGGTTGAAGCACTTCAAAGCTTAGCTGTGGATCAGATTCTTGAGTTCACAAAGATTGCTCAACACCTTCTTACTTCAAATCTGCCAAACCCAGACTATGAGGCTATTCTCCTATGCCACAGAGATGATGTGGAGATACAAAAGGCAAAGATAATAGATGATGCTGAGAGAGATGTCAATGTAGATGCCTGGATGCAAGGAAAATTTGATCTCACTCTCAATGAAGTTCTTCAGTATCTAAGAGAGGAATACATCACTTCACTGGGTTCAAATGCTAAATCTCTAACTCCTGGTGAAGTGTATGAAGCCATCAATGACTCCTACAAAGGATTCCTCAAGGCTGCACACTACCTTGGAAAAGGTGTCAAATCAGAAGTCAACAAGGTAAGTGATGCAACAGACAAGTCTGTGGGAGAGATAAAGAGGGCCTTTGATGCAAGGTTCCCTCAGTTGGACAGTGTTCTCAAAGACATCAAAGTCTGCAACTCCACCTGCAC
Source organism: Saposhnikovia divaricata (assembly GCA_036435485.1). Taxonomy (NCBI): domain Eukaryota; kingdom Viridiplantae; phylum Streptophyta; class Magnoliopsida; order Apiales; family Apiaceae; genus Saposhnikovia; species Saposhnikovia divaricata. Next base: position 100,206,912 of record CM071600.1, on the reverse strand, counting down.
CAAGATGGATAATGGTATAGCTATACTGAAAGATGTTGTCACAGGTCTGGGACATAAATTCTAAATCTTATCTAATCAGAAAACTGATGCAAATGCCATGCTCAGGACCATCTTTGCAAACCAGTATGGAGACAAGCTGAGCACTGAGGTCCCAGTGCATGAGATGACCAAGTTTGAGGTGCAGAGACTCAAAGAACAGTCACTTTCTGGTTTCAAATCTAATGAGTCATTCAAAAAGGTGGATGCCCTGGAAACAGAAGTGACATCCCTCAAGAAATCCAATGCTCATCTAATAGACACAGTAGCAACTATCTCTGAGCAGTTGAGCACTCAAGCCTCCACCACAGCTGATGTTCTTCTGCATCAACAATCTATGTTGTCTGCAATGATGAAGCATATGGGTCTCCCTCTTCCAGATGAATCTGCCAATCTCACCTCTTCCAACCCAAGGGCCCCTACTAAAGCCTCAGTGCCTGACTCCAAACCTAAGGGGGAGAAGAGAAACCTAAGGGACTCAAAGCCTAAGGGGAGGTCTAAATAAGAGAAGTCTAGAAAGGAGAAACCCAAGGAGAAAGGTATTACAATATCTGAGGGTGGTCAACCAACAATCTCAAAACCCACAATCTCTCATGTTCAAGGCAAGGGCAAAGCCAAAGTCAATGCACCTCTACCTTCTCTACCAACTGTCACTCTACCTCCTGTACACATCACTACCCCAAGTGGCCAAAAACAAACCATCACCTCTATAGTGGTCACAGGATCTATGCCAATTGAGCAAGCTAAAATCTCTAGAAATGAAGAAATCAACCAGTTGAAGTGGATGTAGTTACTGAGGCCAAGCTGATAGAAGTAGCAAATTCAGAAACTTATCATGATGCTGCCTTCTTGAAGTTTCTGCAAGTCTCATAAGCAAAGGTTGGAGGGGATACATTGGAGTACAGAAGGAGTCTGAAAGAGCAAATCAATTATCTGACAGTGATTCCAAGGAAGCTAAATCAAATCTATCTCAATGAGATTATGATGGTGACCAGTAACAAAATATGGCATCTATCTTATGATACCTTGGAGGCTCTAAAATTCACAGAGATTGATGCTATCCTGGGGATGATAGAAAAGATGGGAGAGAACAACAGAAGCCTATATACTGATCTGAGGAATGGCCAACAAGCTAGGTTGCCTGAAGTTTGCACTTATCCAAGAACAATTATCTATCAGTCTGGCACAAGGATTGAGGATATCAAACAATTGGTCATTCCCAATGATCTCACTTCTCGAAATCACAGACTCATTATTGACATCATTGATCTACTGCAAAGAAAATGGGGATGAGGACAGCTGAGGAGATAGAAGCACTACAAATCCTAAGATCATTCATTGCAACTGGTGTAATTCCAGAAATGGCCAAGCCAAGGAGGAATAAGGATGACAAAGATAGGACAAGAGTGATGGGAAGTGAAAACATCACATGAGTGATAAGGGTGATGAGGATAAGAAGAAGAAGAAAGACAGCAAGGACAAGAAGGATGATGACCAAGGTAAAGTCTATGAGTGGAAGAATGGAAAACAGCAAGCCTTAGGCATTGCTAGCAGTAATCTCACCACAACACAAGACTCTAAGTCTCGGGTGAATGCTGTTAGTAATGACCTACCAAAATCTAATCCCATGGCTTCTGCAACTGTTTTAGCACCTCAAGAAGAGAAGAAGATTCAAGTCAAGAAACCATCTTTATGTTTCAAAAAGCAAACTGCTAATGGAATACTACAATGGTCTACCAGCAAAGGTCACATACTACTGCCAGGCAACCACACTAAAAGGATCAAATTCAAACAAGCAGCAAGAAAACCAAAGCTTTCCAAATCAAGAACCCTAACAATCTATCCAGGCCTAAAACTCCAACCACTAGATGAAGACTACAATGAAGACCAACTAGAATACCTTAGAGCTCAAAGAATCTATCATGTTTCAATCATTAATGACTCCCTTGAGATCAAGTATACTGATGGAAGACAGAAGAAGTTTAAACAAAGGCAGTGTCAAAATTGGGGCAAGGTATATGACATAGAAAGGATTATTGCCATGTTGGATGCAAATGATAAAGTGGAAAGAGTATGGAAGCTAGAACTGATTGACTTTGTGAAGATGAAGAGAGATCATGAAGAGCTGATAAGAAAGGGTGCCTTGAGAAGTGGTTGAAAAGGGAAAAAGAAATTGATAAACTGGAAGTTGAAGCAGAATTGTTAAGGGCTAAGGGATTGTGTAGAGTTCAATTCAATCCCTATGTTGTAAAGTGTAGGAGGAGAAATGGAGATCTTGTCAATATAAGAATGAACCTACTCAATCACTATCCTGCCAACATTCTGAGACCAGTACTTGAAGATTTCAAAGACTCTATCTTGCTTGAAGAATTGGATGCAATGGCAGAAATTATAAGAGCTATGGATGAGAATGCAAGGAAGGAAAAAGAAAGAAAACAGAAGGCATATGATGATCTACTAGCCAAGAAAATGGAGAGGGAATCAAATGATAAAGGCTAGCATCTCATCATAGTCTGTAAGATTACACACTTGTATTTCTATTCATGTTCTTAGTTCAAATCTACATACCTGTACTTTTCAAGGTTTTATCTTTATGTATGTTAGGCTTGTTATCAAGCATGAAATTGTGACTAAGGGTCTTACTCACAATTTGGGGGAGATTGTTAGTCACAGAGACATGCCTGTACTCATATAATAACAAGCCTAAGTATGTGTAATGCTATACATTACCTACATGACCTCTTAACTGAGGGAATCTCTAGTTGTAGAGTTTCTATTTGTTTTGTACTTGTAATAGGCATCAAATCTTAGTTGTGGAACTGTACTTAGAAAGTCAAGAATAATGCTTGAAAGAAGTTCCAAGGTTCATGCCTCAAGCAAGGAGATAAGGACTGTCAAATAATCACAGTTGGAATTTGAAGAAATGAAGAATTTGCCTAAATACCAATTCGAGAAGTATGTTTGTTATATTCGAGAAGTCTAGCATTCGAGAAGTCAGAGATTCGATATCTTAAAAGACACTGTTCGATATCTCTAAAGGTCAACTAGTCAAAGCCTTATTCGAGAACTCAAAGATTCGACATGTCCAAATATTCTATTCGAGAACTCATGGAATCAACAAGTCAAAGCATCATTCGAGTTCTCTAAGAGTCAACAAGTCAATGCTCTATTCGATATCTCAAGGACTAAAGAAGCTATTCGATATCTCAGGGATTCGATAAGCAAAATGCTCTATTCGATATCTCAAGAATTCCTAGAGAAAAGACTTATTCGAGAAGTCATTCGACATGTCAGTTTAACAGTATTCGAGAACTCAGAGTTATCGATCAAGCCAATTCTAGTCTCGAATCACCAACAGAGTTACTTCTCCAATACAATCTTGGAGACAAAATACTGAATGTACTTTATGGACCACAATCTGTAATGTACTTTGGAAAAGCCTACAAAGAAGCTTGGAGAGATGTACAAGAGACAAAGAGCTAAAGAAGTGGATCTGAACAGAGCCTTGCAAAATCAAACCTGTAGCCGTTTGGATGCTTACTCAAAAAGGATAGACACACTAGAAAGTAAAATTGTTTAGCTACCTTATTTGTAGTAAGTAGGTTGTATTCATGCTCTATAAGGATACAGCCTCACTTTCTTAGAAGTGAAGTTTTTCATACACAATAGAAAACATCTCTCTGAGAAAGACGAAGCTGAGAATACTAACATTTGTATTCATAGATTGTAGCAAAATCTTTATATAATAAAATATTAGATTAAAGTGATATTGTGTCTTGTGTTATTCTTAATCCGCATTTAAAATTCTACACACACAAACACATATTGTGCTACACTGATTCAAGAACAAAGAAAAGTTCAAGAACCATTCACCCCCCCTCTGTATTCTTTCTTGTATTCTATACTCAACAATAGGCAACGTGTTTTAGCTGAAAAAGGTAATTGGTTAATTCTTACTATTTGTAATATTATCATTTAATGTAATTAAATAGATTTCACACTAGTATTTTGAGAAGAAGATATTTTAATTAGATAAAATGCAAAAAATAATATGTTTTACCATAAAATGGGAATTGATTGTTTACTGAAAAATAGAAAATATAACATGTTTCATCTGAAGAAAAAAAAATTGATTAGTTATTGGTACTTAAAATATTATCTTATTCAGTTAAATAGAATTATGGATCAAAAAAGAAGTTACAATAAATAAGGGAGGGACTAAAGTGCAAGTACCAAATATAATTACCGATTTTATTTAAAATGATACGATTTTTTTCTTTAATTTGAATTAAATTTTTTTAAGACATGAATTTCGTGGTTTTAAATTTTTAAATGATATGATTAGATAATGATTACATAAATGTTGCCCGTGATATTTCTAGAAAATGAGGAATTTTAGTTTTTTTCTTTTAAAGCAAGGAATTTTAGTTAGAAAAATATAGAAAAGATGATACATTTTAGGTAAAAAAAAAAGGTTCTCGATTAATTATTAATAATTAAATATAAAAGGAGGTTAATTAGTTATTAAAGGTAATATGTTTTACATGAAAAGGGAATTGATTAGTTATTAGTAATTTTAAATAATTAAGTTAGGGTAATTAAGTAATACTATAAATTATTAACTGAGCGTAATTAAGTAATGATTATAAACATTTGAGTAAGGATAATTAGGCAAAAACACAAAGTACCATATCGACCATTTTCAATATTTCTAGTATATAGTGATTCAGGTGAGAACATTTTATGCGTGAGAACAATTGTTTTGCACTCTTTTAAAAAGTGCAGAACAACTTTTTTTTTGATAATCCAGAGGACTGCTAACACACTCGTACTGTAAAAACCCGACTTTTCGGACTATTATTTCTAAATTCTCAACTAAAATAAAATACAATTCTTTATTCAATAAATCCAAATTCAACGAAAGTCAAACCCAAAGTCAACACAATAATATGAAACAATCAAATTAGAAACGTAGCTACACAAATACAATAATCAATGTCCAATTAAAAATTGAAATTATTCTATAATGCGATAAATCTTTTCCAATAATTACATCTAAATCAGGTAGCACAAAATCCACAAGTTCACATCCTTATTCGATCCAAAGCTTAGTAACCTGAAATATATTAAAACAATGAGCTGCAAAGCCCAACAAGTAACCATCGCCCAATGGCTCAAAAATAATATTATGTAAAACAATTCTTAGAGTTTAGATCGATAATGAATTTCAAAAGAGTGCATTCATATTTTAATTCCCACAGTTCTAAGTCACGGTCACACTATGCCAGTGACACGGCTTCTATAATTCGATGGGGGCCAGTTTACGTCCCTCGTTAAGGTATCTATGTGTTCCGGAACGTGCGTAAACTAGTTCTATGATTCTATATGTCACACTATCCAGTGACCGGATTCTATGATTCGATACGCAACTAAAACTGGGGATTCTTATAAAAATCTTTTCTAAATTCTATTTTCGATGTTTTCATTTTCGATAACAAAATAAATCATATATTTTGAAACATAAGAAAACAGATTTCATAATATTAGTGAGCAACGAAAGTCACTTACCTCGATGTTGATTTCGTACCCTGAAAATAAGATCACAACAAATCTTAAATATTAATTTACAATCTATTAACAGTCAAATAAAACAAATAAGCACACACCTTAATAGAACTCATACGGAACTACACATAACTTCCTCACATAAAATTCCAAAAATCACACAACAAAATATCTTACAAAATTGACCATTGTTAACAAAATCAGCCCTGACTAGTTCTGGAAATTGGCAAATTACTTAATGAAAATGCTTTTATCTGAAAAAGTACAAAGCACGAAAAATGTAGACAATTCTGAGACCTTTCCAGAATGGTAAGGCTCAATAAAAACAAACAAGTAACGAATTCAGAAAGTAGATATTTGCGGACTGCAGAATAAAATCAGACCCTGACTTCCCTAGTATTTTGCTATTTAAGACTTCAAAATCATATAATTTGACGAAGGAATCCAAACGAAAAACGTAAAGCTCGAAAATATATTTTCAGAATGATATCGATCATAATTTTTGAATAAAAACTCGATTTACTATGAATTTTGAAAGTTAGACATCTCAGCTTCAAAATCATACTGGCTGATCAATAAATCATAGAAAACTCATATTTACAGGCCGAATTTCGAAAAACACAAAGAATCAAAGTTGTAGATAATTAAAATACCTTTTCAGAAAGTCTAATTTCATGAAATTCCGATGAATAACGAATCAGAAAATTTTACAAGAATTCATAATCCAAATAGACTATGCATACAAAATCGGAGTAATCATACAAAGACAATGAATATAACAAAGAACTCATGTATATATACAAAACTTCACCACATATGCAAAACTCAAGAGAACAACGAAGATCAAAATCAATCAAATGTCATACTCATGAATTAACATGAAAATCGAGAGAAATAAAGAATCGTTACCCCTTCTTTTTTAATCTTGTTATGAGTCTCCCTCTTCTCTTCCTTCTCTCTCTCTCTCTCTCTCTCTCTCTCTCTCTCTCTCTCTCTCTCTCTCTCTCTCTCTCTCTCTGCGTTTCTTTTTTCTTTACCTGATTGCTATCTAGAATGCTAGGGTTTTTTCTATATTCTTTTGTAACCGATGTATTTATCCTTATTAATTAATCTTTAACGATACATCCTCCTTAGTAAAAAAACTACTAATTTTTAGCCAAAATTCAAAATTAAAAATCAATTATAAGTTACAACCTATTAGTCTTCTATTTTTAATGACTTTCTACAAAAACTCCTCTAAAATTGAAAAATGCCATAATTTTAAATACTAAATTATTAATAATAAATTATCAAATTATTTACTAAAATTAATCAAAAAACTTGGGATGTTACACATACCCATCGAACATGGCATTCCACTTATTTCTATGCCTCACAGTGGGATCGAACTTATGACCTTCGGATGGTAAGTCCGTAAGTCACGGTATCAACCAATTGAGACACCCGTAATGGATAAAAGTATAGAATAATTATTCTGCATATTTTTCACATTTTCATATTATTATGCTGCAGAATAGTTTTTATACTAACATGTGTTCTCAGTAACCCTATAATCGTAACATATTATAATTTTCAAAATTCAATATTTGGCAATTTCTGCTTTTTATGCGAACGACATAAGTCGAATTTGGCCCATTTTGAATGTTAGTCAGTTGCACCAAGAGGCCCATTAACGTCCCGTTTTCTTAGGCGTCTGATCTGTGGAAAATCAGGTACCAGTTGTTCCACATTTAGTTTATTTCCCTTCTCGAACAAAAAATGTTGAGGACTTCATTTCTAGAACTTACAAATTACAATTATGGATCATGCAACATCCACACAGTCTTTTACCATCAATTAAAATACTATGGGAACCCACAGACTACAAAAACCCAACATTTTTTACATGAAAAAAAAAACATACAATGATCTGCGGTTTTAAGCAGCTATGTCAATGGTAGTAGCTTCAACTAAGAGATATCAGTATCGTTTCTTCAAGAGACATGAAGATGCCGTGTTGAGTTCCAGGAGACAACTTGTAAAACAAAAAGTTGTTTCAGGAGACGCGAAACTGAGCAACAACTTATATATCTTCAGGAGAGTTGAAGATTCTGTGCTATAGTTCCAGGAGACGAGGAACTGAGCAACAACTTATCTAATTTGCGGATTCCAAAGTAGCAGCTAACCGAACACCCTTAGAAAACACTTGCAGACTTGAATACTATTATTTCATCTGAAACAGAGATAACTCTAGATAACTTATGATGAGTTGGTGAAATGGGTCAGGCCAGTCTTTTGGAGATACTCTTAAAGAGTTTGTTTTGAAGATGGTAAATTGAGCAGCAACTTATATGATATCCGAATTTGAAGGTATGCTTTAAACGGTTATTCATAGAAAACACTTGCAGCCTTTAAAGCAACTATGTCATCTCAAACAAAAAAATGTATAACTTAAGGTAACTTATGAAGAATTGGCAAAGAAAAGGTTGGAGTTTCCAGGAGGGAAGAAATTGGGCAACAACATATTTAGTTTCTAGATTTGAAAGTAGCCTCTAAACCATCATACTTATGGAAACACTTGCAGCATTCAAGACAATTAAGAACTTATGGTAACTTATGAAGAGTTGGCAAAAATAAAATTTGAAGTCATTCTCGTGGAGAGACTTGAAGTGCTTGTTCTGAAGATGCTGTGTTGGAGTGATAAGATCGATAAAATAGAGCAACGACTAGTATAATTTCTGGATTTGTAGGTAGACTCTTAACGGTTATCCTTAGAAACACTTATGGCTTCTTGGTACACGATTATGTCATTTCAAACAAAGATAACATAGGATGTCTAAGTGATTTTGTCATCTCAAACATAACCTAATACCTCTACATGATTATGTCATCTCAAACAAAGATAACATAAGACCTCGACGTGATTATGTCATCTCAAACAAAGGTAACATAAGACCTCAACGTGATTATGTGATCTCAAACAAAGATGACCTAAGATATCGCACGAAGAGTTGGCAAAAATCATATGAAAACTTTTAAAGTTGTGCAACATGACCGTACACTCCATCATAGCTGCGCCTTTGTCACACTGCACTGTAGTATTCCAGCATATGAATTCTCCGATGAAAACGTTGCCGAATCTCAAGTCTTTCTGTACAAACCACCTAGAACCAATCTTCAAACTCGCTTCAATCACATCTGAACCGTAAAGAAGATAAAAACGATCAATACAAAGCTAATTAGATCTGTGCCAAAATAAATAAATAAATAAATAAAGAACTTACCTCGTTGAAAGCTATGGTCACTATCTTTACATTATGCATCATAAAAAAACCAATAGTTTGAAGATTCAAGAATGATTTCGATAGGAACAAATTGAGGGTGAGAGGTTGCTCATGACAATAATCATGATGGAGATTCAGAAAAGAATCCAACTTGTATTTTTTTCTCTTTGGAAGATGCAGAAATTTTTGTAGCAAAACAGAATAAATATGGTGAGAGCTTATCTTTGAGAAACTCTGCATCTTTAGTGTAACAAATGTGTAGATCTCAGGGTAGCATAATCATTGGTACACAAAAATAGACAGATTTATTTTAACGGTTTATACAGACCTAGTCTATTCGTCCCACTAGAAATATCTTATCTTGATTCAGTTGAATAATCGATTCGAAACAAAAGGAGAGAAATGTGGGAGTATAGTTACTATAACAACTGTAAACCATTATTGTAGATGACTAGATTTAGATCCAATTCAATCAGTCACTCCTTCATACATGTGAGCAAGTGTCAGTGAAAAACAAATCTGACCTCGAAATCAGGCCCTGCACATACCCACTGTATTTTTTTACAAACGGCAGAACTGCAGAAGAACAAAACATAATTTGTTGTTGCCATATTCACCATAATATTGACACACTATTCAGATTATACTGTTATTATTAATTTTTTTTTATTAAAGATAACATGGGATTTGTAACTGAGATTACTTTTATCGAGGCTATCTCACATAAATTTCATGAGATTAAAAAAATTTCACATATAAATAAACGAAGGTGTTATTATAATTACAGAAAATTATATACATTTACAAAAATATCATTACTATTTTATACTAAAAAACACTTGAGATCATCTCAAGTAAGTTTTCTGAAGTAATCTCAGGAATTTTTTTTGTAACTCAGACAGTAATATATTTAGATGGGTCTGAATACATTTCTAAGAATCTAAGGTATATGTTTGATTAAATAAATTGTGGAAATTTAACTAAGATTAGAGTGGACCTTTTTCAGTTAAGCGATATCTCTGAATTTTCATGTTTTTGAAATCAGTGACGAAATCAAAATTACGAAACAATCAAGATTAATATAAATTATTGTTAATTGTTTGATATTAGTCGGAGTTCATGAAAATTTACACTGTTTTTAAGCTAAACTTGTCTTCCCTCCATTCCGCCCCTGTTTGAAGCCATTAAATAATACTTCATTCCTCAAATTCAATTCTTAACATTTAGGATAAGCTATATATAAAGGATATTTCTATAATTTATTTATTTTTAATTTTTTTTAAATAAAGGTTTAAATTTTTATTCGAAAGAAATAAAAGTTAAAATAATTAATGAAACTATATTTTATAGAATTTTAAAAATTTTAAAATACGTATCGAATCCTCCTTGGATGGAATAAAGGAATTAATAGATTTGAAGTATTTTTTGTAACAAATGTGTATATCTTATAAACTTTCTAGGTCGCATCAATTGAATTATTTCATAAAATACTTTTTGTGCAGCTCTTCCTGTCACGATTGACCAAATGCCAATGGGACATTGGATACAACGACAGTTTATATTTTAATGTTTACATCATCAACACATAAAGTAGTCCAATATACTCCAGGTTTTCCAAGGCTCCAGACAGGTAATAACGTTCATATGTTTCTCTGAATATTTAAAGGAGGTCGATCAAGGATAAACGGTTGTTAGGATAAACAGTGAAATACATATCGTAGAAAATTTCTGTGATATGTATATAATAGGATTTTTGGTATGAAAACAGAAGGGTCTTATTTCTTTACATACCATAAATACTTTCTATGATACGTGTATAATTGCAATAAACAGTAACAAACATTTGCTAATGACCGAAAGCCATATTTAGTGGCCGTTTGGCTTACCTTAAAATGAGTAGCTTATGACTTATAAGCATAAGTGTCGTATAAGTGATAAGTAGATCAGAAATTATAAGTCTGTAGAGTGTTTGGTAAATCAGAACTTATAAATCAGTAGAGTGTTTGGTAAATCAGAACTTATAAGTTAAATTTCTTTATTATTTTCAAAATATTTGTTTTTTAATATATATCAATGGATGTCAATGGATAGATCTCGATGAGTAGAGAAATTTGATATATACATATCAAGAGTCTCACTCCTTAGAGACCCAACTTGCATAGAGTCCATGTGGAAACCCATCATCTAACCATTAAATCAACCAACGGTTGTGATTAAAATAATAAAAAAACAAAAAGAAATTAAAAAAAAAGACAAAGCCGTTGCAACTTACACGCACACTCTAACCACCTCAGCTCACTACTCTCTGCAAATATACACACGGTACATACAAGCGTACGTCGGAAACGGAGAAAAAGTCCAAATAGCAACAGAATACGCCTTGAAATCGTGATTTCATCTTCAAATCTAGTTATCAAGGTAATGATTCTGTAATTTTTTAGAGTTTAATTCATAATCTAACTAGCATTTTTTTAATTTTTTCAGGTTATACTCGAAAAAGATGTTTAGGAGAAAAATAGGTAATTTTTTTATCTAATTCAAACTTTGATTCTATAGTAGAACTCGAAATTAATAGGTAATTGGTAATTATATGATTCTACAGTAGAATCAGATCTGATATATTTTTATGTTTTGTGTATTTTGATTCTGCTATAGAACCATGTTTATTTTGATATTCTTTGGCTTCATTTTGTTTTGTGTATTTTGATTCTAGTATAGAATCATATTTGTATTATTAGCTGTTTTTGCTTTAAAAAATGTATATGCATGCTTAACTAGATCTGATTCTACAGTGATTCTATAGTTATTTGTTGATGTCAGCCAGATTTTATTGCATATAACATTAATTCAGTAGTAGTTTACACTTAATTTCATGTGTAACTACATTTGTTGTACATGTGGTTCTGTAATAGAACCAGTTTTATGTGGTTCAGTTTTATGTAGTAGTTAGTTTTATGTAGTAGTTATTTGTATAGAACCAGTTTTATATATAAATCGTAAGGTATAAATTTTGTTTCTGTCATAGAACCAAAATTTCTGTTGTACATATGGTTCGGTAATAGAACCAGTTGTTTGTATAAATCATAAGGAATAAATTGTGTTTCTGTAATAGAACCAAAATTTGTGATTCTGAAGTTGTGCTTGTACAATATAGGTAATTTGGTACTTTATTAGCTAGTTGAGGTGAAGGGATTTTATGTATAAATCTTAAGGTATAAATTGTGTTTCTGTAATAGAAGCAAAATTTGGTAAAACTACATTTATATAGTACACGCATGAAATTTGTAAAACTGCATTTGTGTTTCATGTATATTTGGTGGTATGAAATTTGGTTCAACAATAGAACAACTATTTGTAGATTCCAATGTCCGTGTACATTTGTATGTTCCGATCTGATGTTCCAATCTGGTTTATATGTTCCGATCTATATGTTCCGATATGATGTGTTATAATATGGTTGCATACTAGAACCGAGAAATTTAGCAAAAAGGTATACATATATTTAGAATATATGCTTCTATTTGATTCTACTATAGAAACATATATATTTATAGTGGTAGCAATGGAATGACTGGTGCAAGAAGTCCGTAGTATCATAATTAAAACTCAAAAATTAATTTATAACTCTACGCAAATTAATTTATTTTTGAAATACGGACAAAACCTAAATGTTATAGACTTCTTACTGCACATCCAGCCAATCTTCTTTCTATACTAGTCCACAGGCACCAATTCGTAAGTGAATTAATGACCTGGATGCATTTTCGTGGAATAAGACTCTAAATACAGATTTGCTGAACTAATCATAATGGTTAAGCTTGAGTGTAGGTGGTGGGTCTGTATAGTTTGTATAAAGGTCATGCAAATGCTTTAAAACATATCTTAGAACAGTGAAAAGGGGAAAGCAGATTTTCACTACTAAGATTCAAATCATTTTGTGGCAACCTTATATTTCAAAACTGGAAGTGACCTAGACCTAGTATTGAAATTAATAATACTCAAAACATAGTACATAATACGAGAACATGTCCAAAACATTATATTTTTCAAGAATGAACATACCACAATAATTACTTTAGCCGGCTTGTTTTGCAACCTCAATCATTTAGATAGACCTGTCTATCTGTAATATCCTCCACGCAAAGATGTCACCTGGAAGGATGTAGTGTAAGGTCATACATTGTAATGTCTAAGGAAACACTTGAAACCACAATATATATATATATATATATATATATATATATATATATATATATATATATATATATATATATATATATAAACTAATAAAAAATGTTACATTTGTGCTGCATGATAACTAATTCCATTGTCTTTCTCATCTCCAGCTAGATGATCATCAGATTTATCATTTGATTCCAATAAAATTTCTTCTCTCTTTTTAGTTGTAAAATATTGCTCCAGTTTTGGAAGAGCATTTCTTTTGTAGTTCCACACCAGGATAGAAGTGTAATCTTGTGGTGATACCAGACCTTGTTCACTAAGGCATTGCCTTTGCTCCTCCAGAGTTTTTGGATCATCAATCTTTATATATTCCAGCAAAGCCTTCTCATGATCAGGCCTCCAACCATTTGGAAACGGAGTATAATCAGTCTCTGGCACAAGAGACATTCTGGTGTACTGAAGCCCGTCAATTGACTCTGCAAGGCCCATTCTCAGCAAATTATGATACTCTGGTGACTGCCCTTTCTTCTCCTTTATAGGACGACTTAAGTTCCAAGCACCAATCTTGTAAAAAGGTGCGCATTAAACACAAAGCATCAGTTCAACTTCCTCTTGAGTCTTATCCTAATGTCAATACAAACTGATGACTCTTATACTCATATTAAAATGTATGCAATTTGCCTAGCAGTTTGTTCTTGAACTATTAGGCATTTTGACTTGCATCCTATCATATATCCTCCACTTGATTTTGCAAATTTCTCTAAAGTGCAATTTACTAATCATTTTTGTTGTGGGAGGAATTTAGCACAAAAAATTAGGAGGCCTGTTGCTGGAATAGCGCCAATGAATACGGAATCGTCCAACCACCCAGAAAGGCTCGTAGTTGGAGATCAATAGCTAGCCGCCCGGAAAGGCTCACGACTAGGGTTACCGAAGAACACGGGATGTGGTTCCTCGGAAGGATCGGACTGAATCTACGGGATTAGAGCTCAAGGACCGTACAATGATGATGCGTTGGCCAGCTAAGAACCCTAACAATGTTGTGTCACACAAGAGTATACGTGCTCTATGCTTACTCGAGGTGTCAAAGTGTCTAAAAAAGATCCCGTAAACTGCCTACATACCACTATTTATAGTGGATCAAGCCCGTATGTAGTTCTATTATAATGTATTCGGTTTTTCTATGATGAATTATCCCATTTCTGAAGGGATTATGACTGATATTTTTGATAATAATCGTGTATGACATATATAATCACGTTACCAAGTTGTATTTGGACTGTTGGAAGCCCATTCCTTGATTTTTATCTCAAAAATGTATGAATTATCATGATTTTATGCGATTTAATCAAGCATATATGACATATATCCTCTAATAACTGAAGGTTTATCTGATTAGAAGTGTAAATCAATTATAAAGACGTGTTCCTAAAAAGTAGGAGGTTTGCCTTATCCGAATTGGCAGCCTAACCAGGCTTCCGACGGAAGTTGGGGGTACCGCCTGGTAGCCTGGCTCCGGTACCCCCTCCGATAACCCCATCATGGAAGCTATTATGGAAGCCTTATTGAATGACTAGCAGTGGTTGTAGGTTACCTACAAGGGGATGCCCTTGGGACCCTAAACCACACATTTCCCTACTGCCATGCCCATGGTAACCCCTGGGGTTGCCATTATCCCTTGGAAACCTAACAGATCACTTATTTTCCTCATGCGTCTGGACCCTAATCCTCTAGTGGGCTTAAATCTAACCCATGCAAGATTTTGGTCACAACAACTACCCCCGGTTCCCCGAAGTACTAAGTGCAAGGGGAACCAATTATTCGTAGGGTGCCGCTTCTTTAATTTCTTAAAAATTTCATATCACCAGTGCCTTGACAATTTGACATGACTGGAAACTTGAATATTAAAAAAAATTTAAGTGCGAACATCATAATTAAAATCAAAATTTATCGAAAAATTCCTCATAATTGCGATACGGAAGCCTGGATTATAAATCCATAAGAATGGGATCCTCCTAGTTTTTTCGTCTTGATACCAAATTTATCAATTTATTCTTAAGGAATAGAAAGGATAAATACTTAAAAAGGGGGTATTAAAATCAAGCACTACCGCTTGATTTTTAGACAAACACGAGATGATTCGTTCCTATGCAAACATATTTCCACTTGACCTCATTTTCTTTGCCACATTCATTGGCCAGAGGGTCACGCCTCTTCTTCCTATGCTCTTATATATCTATATAGTCAGTCGTTTCACTTTTCTTTTTTCTTATCTCCACCCAACACTCTCTCTTTGGGCAAGTAAAAAGGGTTTTCGAGAATTCTCTAACGAGGCTTCCAGCAAGGACTATAGCATTTTCACACCCTTCTTCTCGCCTTCACTCAGGTATGCCTCTAAATTCTTCGACCTACTTGCATGCGTAGTCTGCAATTATGTGCACGAGAGCTACACACGCACCGGGCTTCACTTTTTTATTCATGAATTATCGTCTATCCTTAAATCGATAGTAGGTTTTATATCTTGGGATATGTTGCATGCAACTTGTTCCGATTGATTAATCAATCTTTTTATGTTTGTCTATTTATGCTCATCACATTTCTCGACCTTTTTTTTACCCGTGTTTAGATTAGATCTATATGTTTGAATCTTTATATTGAAATGCATGTGCGAATTTCTCTGCTTACGGTATGCTTACCGAAGTGGTTCAAGATGATCTGTACTCTGGTTGCCCCCTTGGTTACCTTTTAGATGCTCGTAACATGCTTGATATTTGGTTTAACCGAGTACCACTACTTCGGATCTGTCCTATCAAGTAGATGTGTGTAATTGCTCAACATCAAGTAGATGTGTGTAATTGCTCAACAGGGGTTCATTTCTAGTCCCTTACACTTGTGTTTCCCTTCTTGCTTTACTTTGTTGACTCCGGTATCACCAAATGAGGTTACCACATCAATAGCCACCCCCCGAGTCTTAACCCTTGTGCTTTGGCTCGGTAGCCTTATTGTTTTCTGAACAGCTCTAGGTTGACTAGTAGAAACTGCTGTTCCCTTCAACTCTTGGCTACCTGTCCTCCCTCCTCCTTGATAATCTGCTCCCCTCTTCGTGGTTGCAGATGTCTATCTCTTCTGTTTCGGGAGGTTCACCGTAGCATGCGGGTAACCTGTCACCCCTTTCCGGTGAACCCTCTGACTCTTGGTCGACTCATCTCAATGACACGCTCCTTCGTCAACCTTTATTGTAATCCAAGCCGTCCGTCAGCTCCTGGACTCGTTCCCGAGTGGAGGTCATTAATCCTTTAGAGGCAAAAATTGTGAGTCGGCATCTTGACCCCTCTATGGAGGCTGGATCATCTAGTTTCCATGACAAGAATGTAGAAAGGGTTTATTTGAGCTCTACCACTGATGAGAGGGAACAATCAGTTAGTGGGTTTTTGAATGAGGCTGAGCAGCCATTTTTTGACAATGAAGATTTACTGGATGAAGGAGAGGATGTTGAGGTTAGGTTGATAACAGAGGTTGAGCGGAAGCCCCATGTCCCCGCAGGTTTTGTTCCCTCCTGTGAGGATATAGATTCTACCATGAACATTGACAGACTCGAGAGGTTAATGGAATTGTGTAACCCTGGGTGTAACTTGGTGGTACCTAGTGCTGATGAGAAGTGCCACAGGTTCGACAATTTTGAACTCGACCAAGCTATACCCAATGCAGTGCTGTCTGCATCCTTCTTCAAGTTGGGATTCTCTATGCCAATGCATCCTTTTTTTGTTGACATGTTGAACTTCTATGAGATAGCCCCTATGCAACTGTCGCCTAATTCTTTCAGGGTGGCGGCGTGCATGTATATCCTTTACGACTAAACCTTTTCTACCCCTCTCACTGCTAGGGAATTAGGATATTTTTACCAGTTGAAAGATGTGGAAAGGAAAGTGGGTATTTTTTACCTTACTTCCTGGAATAACAGACAGGGTAAATATATAAAGGGGAATAAAAGGGGGATGTACGACTGGCTGGAGATGTTTTTATATTGCTATGACTGCGAGGAAGTGAGAAAATAGTGGAATCTTACTCCGGGTAAGCATCCGGTACCCTCGTACATTACTGGTAACCATATTTTGATTGCCTTTGGATTCAATCCTTACCTTTCTATGATCTTATTTAGGGATTCCGGCTCAAACGTCCCTTGATGGGATTGAGGAAGAAAGAGCTAGAAAGATTATGAGGTTAGCTGCTAATTTAGGGGATGACGAGAGCCTACTAACCCCGAAAACCTTAGTGAGGTTGGGATTTGCGAGACCTATGGCTCCCTCTTCTCCTGCCCAAGGGATGGAGGTGGAGGAAGGGTCTGCCAAAGAATCTGATACCCAGGGTACTACTCGAAAGAAGAAGAGGGCTTCCAACCATTCCAGCCCTGGTAACCCAGGCTTCCACTTTCCATCTTTATACTTCTTTACTCCTTATGTCGTACTTCTTTCTTTGCTTTTTACTTGTTTTTTACCCACACTTTTATGGGCTTTTATGTGTATGTCAGTTGCATGGTTGCTATTGTTTATCCTGTACCTGTGTATTTATCTGCATCCGTAAGCCTGGCTCCGGTAGCCCTACCGGTAGCCTGATATTTCCTCATTTAAATATGTGCTATGGTTACTAACATTTCCAATGTCCCATCATTTCAGGTATGTCAGGATCCATGCCGTCCTTTGTTAAACCATCTGAGAAGTATGAAGATTTGTTAACTGAGGATGAACTGCTTATAATAGAGACCCCTATTGCTGCCACTCCGGTTTCTAGGGTTCTGGCTCCCGCATCCATTAAGGCTGAGCGCTCCGTTACTGAGAAACGCGGACTCTCCCAAGCTTCCGGGAGTTTGAGATCTCCCCGAGAGACGTGATCTTCGAAAAGAGTCAAGGTATCTCAGCAGGGTATACCCGTAGGCGAAGTGGAACAGTTTTATCAGATGTATGGAGGTCAGATCCCCATGGAGACGATCACTGGGTGGGCTAAACAGAAAACTTCTGACGCTGCGAGATCTATGCTGTTTTCAGCGGGTGAGAGCTTCTTCCACCAACTTAAGCTTTCCAACCAACTGGCCCTGGCTACCTGTGGCGATATGAGGCTTCGGGATGAGATTAAACATTTGAAGTCAGATAAGCAGGTCATGGAGGAGGAGAAGAAGAAACTTTTGGATGCCGCCAAGAAGATAGGGTGATATTTCTTCGCTATCTAGGGAGAGGGACAAGCTGAGTAAAGTAATTTCCGACCAGGAGAGGGAAAAAGAAGAGCTGAACACAGCCCAGGATGCTGTAACTAATGAATTAAAGCTGCAGGTTGACACGTTACAGGCTTCAGTGAAGAAACTGAAGGAAGCCCTCCCGGACAGGTACAAAACTGGTTTCTCCATGGGAGTTAATGATTATTTAAAGGCCACCTGGAAGGTGATGCCAAATCTGGATTGGGCTCTCCTTGGTGAAGACGCTGTGAAGCAGGTGAAAGGTTTTGAGGCAGAGGTTGCTAAGTCCCAGGCCCTTACCGCGAGGATAACTCATAAGTTGCCAACTAGCTCGAAAGACAATGTTGAAGGTAACCAAGTTGCTAGGGTTGGGGCTCCCGTTGATGCGGTCGAGAATGCTCCGGGTGATCTTATCAAAACGATCGATCCTGTTGAGGACTCCCCCAATTCTGAGGCTACCAAGGATGCTCCTTCTGCTTAACTAGTTTTTCAAATTATCTTTATTACCTTGAACTTATATCTTGCTGGTTTATGAACTTATGGTTTTAAGCACAGGGGGTGGGCTCCTTAACGCTCCACATATGTAATTTTGAATTCGTAACTTAACTGTTTTATGGCCATGGGGCCTTGATACTCTTGAACTTGTTTTACCAACGTGATGCATGTTTATTTTATTATCTGGTTATTATTGGTTATGTCCTGAATATTTTTCGTATAAGGGTTTTATGTTGGGTGCTTATAGGCTACCACAACTAGTACCCCCGTAACTCAGTTTGGAGTAAGGCTCTCACCATGCTTCTCTGACCTAGTGGCACAGGGGTTATTCTCTGACTATTCAACGAGTGCTAATTTGTAATTGAGACTTTTTACTAATTCTTACACCAGGATACCAATTTGCTAAGTAAGAAAGGTAATCGCTATGACTTAAAACGATTTGTAACTAAATGCAACCATCTAATTCTAGCACGCAATATGGTTTTAGCGACTGATCCTAAGACAAGTTTATACAAGTACTTAGAGGATATATGGCATATTTACACTGATCAAATGAAATAAGTGATAAATCATGAATAAGGAATTGAACAGCAGGATGGTAACGTGATATGAAAGTGTACTTGAGTAGTTATAGTAGCACATACCTAGCTAGGTTGCACAGAAATGATAAACTACTTGTACCTTAGTCCGTGAGACTGTTATTTCGGGTGTGGGGGTACCGTCCGGTAACCCTATAGTATCTGGGAGCCCCAAAGACGGGAACCTGGCCTTGGAAGCCCCATTTGGCAGTAACCCTGCCCAGTAGCCTGGGGTGCCGGAGGCTCAGCCTGGAAGCCTTTGTTCCGGGAGCCCTAGCTATTTTGATAAATTACGTGTGATAATGCAATGTAAGCCATCCCTGCAAGGATGCATTAGTAAAGTATTTGATAATCCATACGTGTTAATTCTTATAACCGCGTAGGTAGATGATTAAAAGATCGATGTATGCCAATCACGGTTCCATACATGATTAAAAGAGGAGGGATCCAGGTGTGCCGATCAGGGTTCCACACAAGCCTAAGTAATGGAGGGAGTCATGCATGCCGATCAGGGTTCCATACATGCCCTAGTAACCAAGTAAGCCATGTGAACCACTCAAGGTTCCATACATGTCTGGTATTGAAGGGATCCAAGTGTGCCGATCAGGGTACCACACAAGCCCAAGTAATGAAGGGAGTCATGCATGCCGATCAAGGTTCCATACATGCCCTAGTGACCAAGTAAGCCATGTGAACCACTCAAGGTTCCATACATGTCTGGTAATAAAAGGATCCAAGTGTGTCGATCAGGGTACCACACAAGCCCAAGTAATGAAGGGAGTCATGCATGCCGATCAAGGTTCCATACATGCCCTAGTGACCAAGTAAGCCATGTGAACCACTCAAGGTTCCATACATGTCTGGTAATAAAGGGATCCAAGTGTGCCGATCAGGGTTCCACACAAGCCCAAGTAATGGAGGGAGTCATGCATGCCGATCAGGGTTCCATACATGCCCTAGTAACCAAGTAAGCCATGTGAACCACTCAAGGTTCCATAAATGTCTGGTATCAATCATGAAAAATTTAAAATTCTGATAATTTCAACCTATTAAGCTAAGAGGTATATTCACTACTACCCCCTAGTTCTGGATGGTAGCCTGGCTTCCATGTAGAACTATGCTTATAGGCCTTCCATATCTTTCTAAAATATTTATAAGTGGTAAATGTAAAAGGAAACAATCAACTTCTACTTTTACTGAAAATTGAAAGAGTACGATTACATCAAATTTCATCCAGACAGGGTGTGCATCCACTACCCCCTGGGCATCTACTTAAAATCATGAAATCCTAAGAACTGAAAGGGAAATGACACAACCACAACTAGTAGGTTGCTTTTATTAATACTAAGCCTGAAAGAGGCCTACATTTGCTTTGAAAGGAGTCTTACTAATAGTATTTCTTTAGGTGCTCGGCATTCCAAGCACGAGGAATAGTGTTCCCATCCATGTCTTCAAGGTGGTAGGTGCCTTCCCAAAAAATAGATTTTATTTTGTAAGGCCCTTCCCAATTTGCTCCAAAGGTTCCATGCCCGGGAACCCTCATGTTGGGCATCATTCTTCTCAGCACTAGGTCGCCAACCTTAAGAGGTCGAGGGCGTACCTTATTGTTATAGTATTTGCGGGTCCTCTGTTGGTAAGCCATAAGTTTCAGCTGGGCGGTAGCCCGGGTTTCCTCTACCATGTCCAGGGCCAGCCTCTGATTTATCTCATTTGCTTCTTGATTGAAGTTATCCCTTCTGTAGGATCCCGCTCCTACTTTCACGGGAACCATAGCCTCACAGCTATAGGCTAGAACAAAAGGAGATTCCCCGATGGTGGACCTGGGAGTAGTGTTGTAAGACCACAAGACCATTGGAAGCTCTTCTGGCCAGTTTCCCTTTTTGTCTTCCAACTTAGCTTTCAAAGTGTGCTTAATGATTTTGTTCACAGCTTCCGTTTGCCCATTTCTTTGGGGGTGGCAAACGGCTGAAAAATCCTTCTTTATTTCCAAGTCTTCACACAGACTCCCCATTTCCTTACTATCAAATTGCTTGCCATTGTCTGAAATCAACTTGTATGGTGCCCCGTACCTACATATGATGGCTCTCTTAACAAACACTTTCAGCTTGTCGGCAGTGATAGTAGCCAGGGGTTCCGCCTCTGCCCACTTGGTAAAGTAGTCGATAGCTACCACAACATATTTCACACCACCTCTGCCTTTAGGAAGTTCTCCAATCAGGTCAATTCCCCATATGGCAAAGGGCCAGGGGCTTCCAATGGGCCTTAGCTCCACTGTAAGAACCCAGATTTTGGGTAAAATTAAAACTTTTATTTATTTAATGATGTAAGAACGAATAGTGGTTACAGCTACGATGTAATAGTTGATATTTTGAAAGAATGAATGGAATTTGACTTTATTATTTCTATGTCTTGAAGAATGCTAATGTGTGACGCCCCCAAATCCGAGGTCAAAGATTCAATTCGTCACATCACCATCCAACCATATCATACCTGTATTAACTTTACAACTCAACAATACATCCATCCAGACCTCAATCTTACGCACAAACAAGTTAGAGCCTCCGAAACGATAATCAAAAGTAACACTAAATATTACAATTCATCTGTACAATCCAGAATCTTACGCACTTCCACTTATACAACTACACTTGAAGACAAGTCTTACTATTACAGTTGAAAACCTATCAGACTTACTCTGTAGTATTTATCAGGAACTAAATCATCTCCGGGGCAAATCTTCTACTCCTCTTCTGCTGGTGCGGAGTTAATCGGCCAAATTCTTCTCTTTCTGAAAAGTTTTTATAAAGCAAGAATGAGCTACATAATGCTCAGCAAGTTCACCATTTTGAAAAATAATAATGTGGTTTATTTCGAAAACATTCCCAACTATATGGGTATATACCTCAGATTTCAAAACATAATTGGACAATATATATGTCCGAGTTTTAATAAAACATCTATACTCACTAAGGAGCTTTAAGAATAACATATGAACCCTTTATAAGGTTCCCATTTCAATATATCTCAAGCTTGAAAATATATACATATGAGTATATCATTTTCGGCAAAACACTCTACGGTTAACATACTGTACAGGGAATACATCATTGCAAACCTCTTTCCTTCCATTAGCTTAGAAGGTTTCTCATTCAAAAACATTTCATTCTTTGAAATAATTGCAAGAGTGCACTAACACGTGCCAATCTTTATAGAAAATCTTGCAGTTCTAGATACTGCACGATGTCAATATTTTTCTTATCAAGATAGAACACTATCGGCAACTTGGCACTTAGGCCTAAGAAGCAGTGTCAGAGCATTTTTCCAAAGTGGAGGAATGGGACTTAAAGAAAACATAAAATCTGACAGGGAGTGACGATGATCAGTCGCCACATCCAAGTCCAATAATCCGCGGGTCTTCTCTACCGGTAGAAGGATAGAAACTACATCTGTAACTATCCTCGGGTGAAAACTACATCCGTAATCACCCTCGATGAAAACTACATCCGTAATCATCCTTCGGCAACACCTGGGCCGGAATAATAATTGATGGACCGCCTGGCTCACGGCCGCTTACACATCCCGGGAATCGTTCGTCAACGATTCCCACACCTGTCAGAGTCCCTTTTTTTTCTTTCTTGTCAAAAATCATTTTGATAGAAAATTCGAGTAGTTAAAGTTCGACCTCAGTCGACCGATAATTCTTGAAAAGTGTACAAGAAGCAAAACCTGACCGGGGGTTTTCGAAAATGTTTTGGGTTCGAAAGAGTTCGAGTTTGAAAACGATGAAGGTATCTTGGATTAGTTTTTCTTTAAAATAATGAACAATAATTAATAAATGATATTTTGAGATTTAATATAAACAATTAATAAAATAATTATTTAATTAAAACAAGCTTTTAATCCAAGATAGATATTTTTGAGTATTTATAATAATGTAAAAATAATAAATACTTAAGTATACGATACTTCCCGAATGACCCATCGGGTTTTCGCAATTTAATCACGATACAATAATATATCGCTCCCCGGTCAATAGCATATTTGGATAGCTACGACCTCTATTGCTAGAGTCGTTGTCCGAAGAAAACATTTTCATTCTAAGTTCAAGGGTGTACAAACATATATGTGCATATATCTCAAACTTCAACATAACCTCATAAAGTATAAGCATATAATACGTTTGAAAGCCACAAACAATACAGTCAAAATCATTATATATAAGTTTTGAAAAGTAAACTTGCCTTGGTAGGGTGGGGTGGTCGAGCTCGCGACGTGGAACGAAGATCTATACATAATCAATATTCGTACGTTAGTACCTTAACAACACTACTTAATCGTAAGGTTTTAAAGGATGTAAGACCAACTTAAAGACTCCAATTTGTGACCACTAACCCTACCATATGACCATGTCACCACTTTATCACATTCGTTACCCATTCGACTCGAATCCATTCCTCAAACTTGAAACACAAGTGAGTACTCTTAAAACTATGTTAAACTAACCTCCTAGGTGATTTTTCACTCGCGCGCACTTCGCTCTAACATTTTTATAAAATTGAAAAATACAAATTTTATTCCAATTCTTTTTGGACAGACTTCACAACTGTATAATCTAACTACCCTCAAATTTTCATAACACTAGCATAAATTTAAGGGGTCCTAACTCAATTCACAAGGGACAACACAGTGCAGTCTGAATTCCAGAACCACACTACACTAATCCGGCCATAACTCAAGATCTACACATCTCCTGGGTATGAACCTTATATTTATAGAAACTACATTCAATTATCTTTCCAACCGTGGTCAGTGGGTCTCAAGGGGACAAAACTCAAGGTCCGAATTTGTCTCACAAGACAGAGCAGTTTACAAAAGTTCCAAACAACACCTTTACAACTACATCACTTTCAAATCTCATTGTACACTTAACCATATCCATCAAGATCCTTACCATTAACACATATATGACTACATAACTCAAGAACATGGCTTACAACATGGATACAAGCATAATATCTCAAGATCTAACCATCAAAAGTCCAAAACCTCCAAGATTTACACTAATACTTTCAAACCTTAAAAGATCCATCAAATCTTGACACAAACTAAAAGTGAGAGGATGTTATACCTTTCTTGAGCCTAGGGAAGCCTTGTACGAGCTTGGGTAGCCTTAAGAACACCTTAGCTAGCTTAGATGAACCTTAAAATTCAAGATCTAAAACAAAAGTTATGGTTAGTCATTATACATCTCCAACTTCCACCATTTTTCTCACCATGCTACACTTTGAATAAAATTATGAAACTTAGTACATACCTTCACAACACCTAGGGGAAGCTTGGGTTTTAATCTTGCGAACTATAGAGGAGTAGAAGTAGAGAAAATGATCTTTCTTCCTCTCTTATTTTTCTGCTCAGATTAGAGCAGTTTGGTAAGGGGGGAAAAGAGCTTTTCTTTTGTTTCTGTTTGGTCAAATAATTGTGTGGTGTATGGATATATTGGTGGTGTACTAGATGATAAGTAATCACATGTCTCCACCCTACTAGCTAGCCCTAAGTTAGGCCATGTCTCCCTTGTACTTAAAGCATGGCTAGATGTACTACTAACCCATGCTACTTAGTTTGCTTTTTGTACTTCTAGTTAGCGTTTCTAACTTATTGGTTTGCATGGCATGTTGCATGGAATATTATCTCGTCTCATTACCCAACCAATTTTTGTTACGTAATCCTTAATTCCTGACGTATCTATAATAAAACTCCTCGTAATAATATTTTGTCGCTTACAAATTTCCTTTGTAATTCATTAAGTGCTAAATTGTATAAATTCCTTAAATATCCATAACTCCTTGTCATAGTCTCTTAAAATCTTTCAACACTCTAGTAGCTCTCAAATCCCAAGTTTTATAAATCTTAATAGTAATAAGACTCTTGCCTCCAGTAATCTTCCCTTTTTCTTGCATAGTGAATGTAACAACATAAATTTCTCAGATAATCAATTCCATTAAACAACATGGGTGACTCAAAAGGTTCCAAATTCACAATGTCATATGATATTATATATAAAAAAAATATTACCAAAAATTATGGTTCTTACAGCCTTCCCTCCTTAAAAGGATTCCGTCCCGGAATCAGGTCGAAAACAGTTGGGGGTACTTTTCACGCATCGTGCTCTCTAGTTCCCATGTTGATTCTTCGACATTCTGGTTCCTCCACAAAACTCTCACTAATTTGACAACCTTGTTCCTCAGCACTTGTTCTTTTCTATCCATGATTTCCACTGGTTTCTCCTCATAAGTCAAATCCGGCTGTAGGTCTATCTGGTCGTATTCTATCACATGCCGAAAGTCCGTATGGTAGGGTCGTAGCATGGACACATGAAACACATTATGCACTTGTTGCAAGCTCGGGGGCAACACGCCTCAAAATCTCAAAAGGTCCTATAAACCTCGGACTTAGCTTCCCTTTCTTTCCAAATCTCATCAATCCTTTCCAGGGGATACCTTTAGCATCACGAAGTCTCCCACCTCATACTCCTTTGATGTCTCATAAAATTTGACCATTCGAAATAATGAGTTTCGTAAAAAAAACTAATGACTTTTACATACACTCGTCTGTACCGTAAAGACGTAATATCAATTCGAAATCTTCATTTAATAATTCGTACATATCGTGATTGCAAAAATTTCTCATCCACCCATAAAATTACTATTCGTCCAGGTTTCGAATATTCACAAAAATTAGGGTTAATGCAGTCTCCTCTCCTTAAAACGATTCTATCTTAAGAACTTAAGGATAATAGCTGTGGATACAATTCCAACCTTACCCTTTCCAACTCTCAGGTTGACACTTCAACCCTATTGTTCTCTCCCTTGGTCTCACCAACGCTTTAATGTTGTTTCTCAACGCATACTCTCCTCGACCTGTATTCCTTATCGGTTGTTCTATAAATGAAAATTTCTATCCCACTACTTATACATTCCTCCTCTACCTTGTTCATAGTATCCATGTTGAGTCCTTGTATCGTTGGCCCGTGAATACTTTGTGGTCGTGTTTTATAATCTGAGACAACGTCAATACGCATGGTATTCCTCATATTCCTTGGCTTGATTAGCACGCATGTGTTGCCTCCCGTCAACCGTTACCGCTTGCTATGGATACTGTATAGTCTTCGGTATACGTCGAACCAGTTCAGCTACTATATCCCTCGTTCATTGACTTCTTCGTAACGCAAGAAAAGAAAAACTTCTTCTTTCGTAGTACGCTTTACAAGAGACGTCCTTACGTTCGCATGGTGACGATCGTGATAACAACATTCATTTCATGGATAAGTTTTTATTCTCGACTGCCCCGTGAAATCTAAGGCACGACACTAAATATAAATTCGATCGTCTGGATAATTCTTCTTCCCTGTCCGTCAGCCACAGATCAAATTAGTACATACGCTCAATCTCTTTATTAATTATACTTGAAAGCACCTTCAATATTCGAAGTTTATCCTTAAGTCTCTATCTGACGTAATCACTGCAGAAGTTTTATATTGCCCCACCATCTCTTCCGTATATAAATCGATAATCTTCTAAATGGAAAGTCTCTCGTAGGTAGATCACTTGGTCCAGCAATTATAAATCAACTAGGGCCATCTCTTGGCTCGGTCTTCGGCGACCTACTCATGAAGTTCATTATAATTCTGTCCACGTTCAAGATTTTCTACAGGCAGAGTTAATCCACTAGATCTCTATCATTTTGTTTTTGACATGTTGCGTTTGTACTTAATAGTTTGCCAATACCATTCTTCATATCCGTTTGCTAAACATTCTCTTAATTCTCTGTACATCTTTGTCCTTCCCCATAATTTAGTCATTTTCCTCTAACATTATTCTTTATTGTATATACTCTATTTTCTTGGTCAATACTGACTGAATTCCAATTTCGAATAATCCATTCTATAGGTATCGGCCACCACACTGGCCTTTCCTGGGTAATAACAGATTTTTCCATTATACTCCCTGCTCCCTTTCGTCACCTTCTCTTTCTTATGTTTAGTTCTTATATGAAGATATACTTATGGAACTTGTGGAAAAATTTTCACACTTTTCTCATAAAGTTAACGTCTCAGTTTTATGCATGAACGCCATCATGACTAATCCCGGACTCGCGGTTAGTATATCCTATCCCGTAACCTTTATGTTGTTTAGAAGTATAGGCTATCATCCCCTTTCTACTGCATCAGCACACCTCTTAAACTCTTAAAAGACGCATCATCGTGACTCTCAAAGTCCTCTTTTTATCATCAAGTATAGCTAACAACGAGGTTGTTGCTAATATCTCATTTCATTCCAAAACTTTGTTCATTAATCCATAAAGGCTTCTGACTCATTAGTCCACTCAAATGATACTACTGTTAGGTCCAAAATAGTTTGTAGCTTCGGTATGACCTAAGGATAGGTCATACCGACCTCCATTAGGTCATATTCGCTGAGCAGAATTGTTTTAAGTCTTAAACACTTATATTAATTCTGATTTAATTAATTAATTGATTAATTTAAAGAATAAATTAATTCTGATTGAATTAATTTATAAAATAAATTAGCCAACTAATTTAATTTAATTAAAAGAGAATTAATATGAAGTCTTTTTATAATTATATTAATTCCAACTTAATTAATCTTTTAATTAATTTATTGAATAAATTAATTCGAATATAATTAATTTATCAAATAAATAAATCAAATGACTTAATTAATTAAGAGAAAATTAATATACTTCCTTGTTTGATAATTATATTAATTCTAACTTAATTAATCTTTTAAATAATTTATTGAATAAATTAATTCGGATAGAATTAATTTATCAAATAAATAATTCAAATGACTTAATTAATTAAGATAAAATTAATATACCTCCTTGATAGCATAACCCTTGTGTTCTTCTATGTCTTGATAAATTTGATCCTCCACAAAGATTATTCCTTAGCAAGTCTTGATTGCAAAACCATTGTGGTTAATTAATTTAGCACCTCTGTTGCTTGCACAATGATTTCTTCCATATACCAGTCTTGATAGCTTGAACCACTGAAGTTAATGATAAACAACCACTGTTTAATGTTGACACTCGATGTACTGTCTGGTTCATGAGTGACTAACCGCAATGATTGTTCTTCATATATTGACTTTAAAGTTGTGGTTCATGTCTTCCTTTTCTTCACTCTTTTTCAAACCTTTATAATATGTATTCTGCCACTGTAGAAACCTCTTGTCACTATAAATAGAATCCACTGTCTTGATTACTCCACTGATGCTTGATCAACTCAATGAACTTCTTCAAGTGTAGTATACCTCAAAACAGTAGATTGACTTTGTCTTCTTTCTCTTGACACTTATACATTTGAGATCCCTGTGACAGTACATACACTATTTACTATTACATTCTTGTTTGAGTTGAGTTGTATCCTCGAAATACAAATAGACTATGTCATATGCCTTTCAATCTCCCCCTATTTGTTTGTTAAACATTAACATACAAATTCCTAGAGGATAACTCAACTACAAACAAGAAGAAGATAAAGCTTTAAAGAGCTATAGTAAATAATACATAAATTTTTTTTTTCTGGTTTAGATATTACAATTCCAGAATCTCAGTTGATGAAAAGATAGATGATTGTTCCTCTGACAATGAATTAAGTAACTCATCTTCATTTCCTGACATATCTGCCTGATAACCCTTAACATCTAATATTGAACATTATCAGCAGATACTTGGGAATTCTTCAGTGGTAAAGAATATGACTTGTCAACCACATACTGAAGAATTCTTCTTTGTCGTTTCATACTTCTCTCCTTCCTTATGTCTCCCCACCTAAGGTGATATGTCTCTTCCTTATAACGGTGAATACCCCTTATCTCCCATGACAAGGCGAATAAATCTATCTCCCCCTGACAAGGTGAATACTCCCCCATTCTAAGGTATATATATATTTTTTTATATCTCTCCCCCTTAGATAGAATATCTCCCTCTCACTAAGGTAAGCTTATAATCTCCCCCTTAGTTGAGTATCTCTTACTAAGATATATCTTCTTCAAAATATCTCTCCCCCTTAGTTGAGTAATCCTCCAAGCAATCAATTATAGCAAACATCCAAATGTAAATTAGATGATACCATTTTTTCAATTATAACTCACCTCTTACCTTTAGTACAACAGATTCTTCATACATATAACATTGTCTGTTGCAATAAAGAAAAGAAGCTTTTCTTGTGTTGAAGGATTTTCATGAAGACTTCCAGAATAGAAGTATGTAGACTGATCAACTTTGCCCTTTAGATATTATAGAATGACCTCACTATTGATCATCCTGACAACCAAATCTCCTGACAATTTCCTTATACCTTCCAAATCTTATAAGTAAACTTTGTTTGGGGAATAAGGAATGAGATTTGGTGCTTATCTTTCTTCTCACTGTGAGTGTGTTATTCTGTTTCGTGTACCTCACAAGTGTTTAACTCATCTCTCCACTCATATCACTTAAAATTAGTGATCTCATCTCTCAACTCTCAAGTGTTTACACTCATGCTCACTAGTGTATCACTCTTATCTCTCATAGCTCCAACATCCATGTGTACCTGCAAGGAAAATCACCCTAGCCCCTTCAAGAGAGGTCATTGGTGGTGCAATGGGGTTTCGCAAATCCCCGATCCTCGTTAGACTCGTCAGACGAATCTGAGTCATAATCTACAAGTTGATAAAATTTTTCCCTTTATATGGGTTTCAGACTTGAATTCTGAGAAGGTAAACAATGAAATCAAAACTTAGAGTTAAAATCATGTTTCCATCTAATGTCTACGAAAACATCACCTTGTTAAACTCATCAGGTAAATCTGAATCATAGTTAACAAGTTGCCGATCCGCACGTATGTCGGATCCGATACCCGCAGGATCAAGAGATGTTCCCTCTGGGGAGTTAGATAATGATCTTGTTGAATTTTGCATTGAGATCAATAACTTCTCTCGAGGTCTGTGAAGACTCTTGGTTCTTTGAGGAACCTTCAACTTATAATCCTAACCGTAAAATGGTCGGAGTATGAGTTGTTTCCGTCAATTCATCCTTAGTGTGTGAAATCTCACTTGGTGCATAGGAAGTATTTTAATATTGTGTATGAGGTAGTGACTTACCAACAGATGCCCTGGCCGACATGCGAATTTCAATAAACTCATCATTTTAAGATAATGAATCCAGAGACTGTTTTAGTGCCATTTTCAGCTCTGCATCCTTTTGGGAGAATGCAGGTGAGCTTACAGATACCTCAAGTTATATACATCTATTCTCCTTGAGAGGTAGAGCTGTGGGTTTACTATCCCTCACATCCTTATTTGCTGCATCAAGTGCAGTTACTCCCTTAATGACCTCTAGTCAAATAAGTTACTTCCACTTCAGGGGGTAAGTTAGGATGTGTTTAGATTTGGATTTATAGTCCGGAATAGAAGTTGTTGGGTTTACAACCTCATGACTTACAATGTGAGAAAATTTCCACTAGGAGCTGAACCTGCATCACATAACAGTAGAGCAATATAGAGATAGAATGCATTTACATCATACCATAACATTGTGTGAAAACATATGCATTATATCCAATGAGAGAAATGATGTACAATTGTGACTTCAAAAAGTTTTACAATATAAGCAATCACAACTGTAAAAAAAATTGAGTTTTTCTTTTAAAAACTGTTAATGTGGAAGAGTTTGTATTTATGCATAAAACAATGTATTATAATGTCTTTTAATGAAAACTAGGTCGTTTTAATTTTAAAAGACACAAACTCTTGACTTTGCAGTAATTTAGAAAGAAAGATTTTATTTAAGTGCTTATTATGTATAGAGACCTTTAACACAAAAGTTAGTGAAAAGACTAATACAAGCACTTGATGTCGTTTAGGTGACAAAGATTACCAAGTACATAATTATAGATAACCAATGTCTCTCCTTTGGCACTTCATTACTTAGCACAACATAAACTAAGTAATTGACTGATGGATGTAAAATATTCTAAGAACTATCATATGTATAAAGTGGTGTATAACCAGAATTAGAGAATTCAATTTTGAAAATTTTCACCACTTCAAAATATGATAGGAGACCGAATGTAATTTTAAGTCTCACTTACTTAGAAAGTTGAACACCTTAATTTATACTAACACTAATGATTTATAGATAAGACACATTTACTCAGAATAAATCCTAAGTAATATCATTAGAGATAATATATACATCACAATTAGTTTGCAATAAAGTATCAGAACAACTAGCAATTGTCAGTAAACAAATATTTTACTATTTGATACCAACTGCTAGTATTTATCAAATACTTTAAAATGCAAGTAATTCTGTTTATGATTACTTTACCAAAATTAAATTATGAGCAAATAAACCATTGAATTGCTTCACGTCATAATTTAACTAGGATATAAATAATCACTGCTAAATACTAAATATTCAATGATACCAATTGTTTGATAAATTGAATCTATTGTAAGATAAATTCAATTTAGTGAAGATTGAATTGTTACATTGAGTACCAATTGACAGAATGAATATTAGTATCTAACTACTTAAGAACATCATTCACTGATATTCATAAGTACGAGGAACTAGTTCACAAGAAATACACAAGCTCTTAAGAAATAACATTTCAAACTTATGACTTCAAGGCAACTCCTCGATAATAACAATTGTTAACTCCTAACAACTGTTTACTGGTAGACAACCTTGGTTCTATAAATAAGACTAGATTACCAAAGCTGTCTTGTCTACAATCTTAGAAATGATATTCTAAGTCCTATACACCTTGATCCATAGTATATAACATTTATTATCAAAGTGATTAGAAGCTTGCAAATAAGCATAAAAATTATTCCAAGTAACTGAACAATGGTCACTTTAGATATTACAATATTCATAGTTCTACTTAGATAATTTTCATACCATGTATAATAATATGAGTGAATTGTAAAAGATATAACAATGATTACTTAGAGGAGTTCTAAGTAATTTCACACATACCAATACATCTCACAATTAGTTAGTAAATAGAATTCTAACTAAATATCATTAACTGATATAAGTCAAAACTTCAATACAACCAATTGTTAGAACCATGATATTAATAATAGTGAATTTCTGAAAATGGGATATTAAAGTTCACTAGAATTAACATCTCATAACTGATTGAAGACCAATACAGATTAGGTCCAAATTAGTTATGTTGTTTATTTGTTTTGATAAATATGAGGTATAGAGTGAATACTAAATTGAATTGCTTCAAGTTCGTAACCCACATAAATCAAAACAAATAATTAAATAATTAAATACTAAATCTCTATGAGTTAGATTTTAGCATTTAAGTATTTAAATTATCCTTAAATAATCACCACTGAAATATATTACAATTATACACATGGCGATCTTTCAACAGATAATTTTCAGTGTGAGGTCTGGATGTAAATAAGTTCATATGTCCTTTCAATACTGATAATTGAATACTTGTAAACTTACTTAAGAATTACTTAACAGATGGGATATACAAATCATATAGCATTAATAAAATCCCAAGTTTACAAATCAATCTTGAAAAATTAATTTCATCAAGTAATTTTAGCAAACATGTCTGCAAGTTAATCTTAAATTAAAGACATGCTCTCGAAAGAATTGATACCTTATGCAAGTTGCTTAGTCCTTGAGTGTTCCACAGAGTTGTTGGAGATGAATTTGATTCCTTGTGTTCTCCTGCTTTCGTACAACTCATTTGATCTATCTCTATGCAGCAAAACATGTCAGAACTGATGTCTCTAGGGTACCATCTCCGGAGATGGGACCAACTTAAGACATCTGAAAATCAAGTGTAATAACTACAAGAATAGATTCTCTAGGATCCACTTGGGGCCTTGCAAATTTGCATATTGAGAATAAAATATGTGTGTAAGTGATCTATTATCAATTGAATAAGATAATGAGCTGATGATTCCCCTATAACATGATTAGGTCCTAATTAGTAGATCCTGAACTTGTTGGGTCAAATATCTCTAGGGTACCATTTCCGCAGATCCGGGTCCATCTTAAGATTTTTGATTACCAACTTGTTAGGTCCAAGCTAATAGGTCAAAAGCCAGCTATAGTGGTGTGTTGGCTTGCAGTCTTGACAGGTCTAGAATCTTCTGAATAGAAACAAAAGATCCTGGACTTACTTTTATTGTCATCATTCTTTTGACTTACTTGTGCTCCAAATAGAATTATTCTTTTGGCTTGCCTGAGCTCCTAAAAGGATTCTTCTATTGGCTTGCATGAAGTAATTCAAAAGAATTGCAACTTTACCAATATCAAAACAGTAAATATCTTGATACTAATTTTGAGTTAAATAGATCAACATATAATATAATCAAGATATCATTGCACATATATATCATTTATGTTTGTGCCTAAAGATGTAGAGAGTTCTATAAATATGACACCAATTGTTAAAAGATACCAACTGTTAAAGATTGATACCAAATATTAAATTATAGATAGGGTGTCATACCATGTCTTCTATGCTTGCTTGAGTGATGATACCAGTTCATACTAACCTGTAGAGATTTTTCATTATCTCACCAACCAGGAGTGCACTTATTCACATTCCTCTAGCATCCAGATTCAGTTGGTCCAGATGTCCATTATGATCCTGAATGTACAACAGGTGCCTGATATCCTCAAGTCTTGTCACTGGTGCTTCTTGTTAGATATACTGTCTTATCAGCTTGTAACCTTGCATCCAGTTTGGCCTTGTCCCTCATAACAATGCTTTGACATCCAGTTAAACTTCTGGTTATCCTTATACCAAATACCGCCTTGTTGTTTAGTCTGGATACCAGCTTCCCTTCAATCTGCATTTTTTACTGATTGAGATCATCTTGCATTGCAATCACTCAACCTGGATCTTTCAAAGCTTTTGTAGCTTTCTTAATTTCTTCTAAAAGAAAACTAAAGAAATAATCATTAGTACTTGAAGCTCTGTTAGTCTTTTACTTCCACCATTAGAAACACTAAGAACTAGGACAAAGAATTAATTGAGTCAACATTCTTTGTCTTGGCAGACATGTTCTCATAGTATCCTTTGACTTTCAGTGTGGTGTTGAGTTGACTAGTTGATCCTTCTGTTGCTCCCCCTAAGCTGCTGCTGGGTTTACATGACGATTCTCCATGTTTGACATTGCTTGGATCTGAATCACCATCACCATTGACAGCTGGGAGCTTGAAGTTGTTGAATATCACTAAGACTTTCAATTACCTTCTGTTGATTAATAACAATCACCCTGTAGGCTGTTGACTCCATTGAGTAACAAAAGAAATTATCCTCTTGAGCATTAGCTGATTGCTAGGATGCTCACTTCCATTTAAAATTGCAAAACACAATTTCCTTCATACTTATGGGGTCTTCCTAAAATTCTTACAGATCAGGGTTTAAGATGTGTTCAATCACCATCAGTGGTGTCTTGTCTTCAGATTGTCTGAACAATAACTTGTTTGTTGAGAGAAGTCATCAGTCATCACCACTAAAATATATTTTACTTTGATGTAGAACTTCTTTGTGATGCTTCTTTGACTTCCCTTTATGATATGCCTCATAATTTTATTTTACTTTAATTTCAGATGAGGCAGTCTCCTTTGCTGATTCGATTTTTAAGAAAGAATCTCTTGATTTGACATTCAGGTGAGAGAGCTCCTTATGTCATAGCTGAACTCTTGTCTGATGAAGCTTTAGATTTGACCTTGTTGACTTCACCTTTGACTGAGATTCCATGTCAGCTACAGATAAGTTCTCTTTCCTTAATCCTCGAACAGTAGGCTCTTCATCTTATAAAAGATGCTTTATTACTGACAACATTCCTTAGCTATTGAATAGCCTTGACCCTAAGTCATACCCTTGCTGTTGTCTCCAAGGGATAACCACTTGGGTTGACTTCACATTCACATTTGATAGCAGGGTTCTTTCTTCGATGATATGCTTTGAATAAATCAATAATAATGCATAATCGATTAACCTGTTAAGCCCTACATTCATAAATGGATAAAAAGTTCTTGGTACCAAAATTGTTTAATTGGGTCCAGATGGATTAGAGATTTCTCTTTCATCAGAGTTAACAATAGTTTTAACCTTAACATGCTCATTCTTATCTTTGACTGACCATTTCTCCTTTTTTATGTCATTGACAAAATATTCACTGAGCAAGGAGAATAATGGTTCCTTCCTAACATAAGGAGGACTAGCAGTCTGTACCTTATTGTAATTCTTAAACATGCTTTTTCTATAATCAATGCAAATGCTCGGAGATGCATTTATGTTATTTGAAATAAGCAGACATGATAATAAGAATACATTGCATACATTCAGCATTAAAACATTGCAGATAAGAATTATGCAACTTAGGCATGTTATGCATTTTAGAAAATTCAGTACTGTCTACTTTAACCTATGCACACTAGTGTAACAGGTTGCAAGTAGATTTACAGATATTCAATAATTTTCTAAACATGCATGGAATAGAAGAATTAACAATTAATCATTAATTCTATCCAATCCATTCCTATTGTTATATTATATTATATAATCTCTATTACCTAAGTCGGTTTTACAAATGACTTGATGTTCTACAGACACCCTAGGTAATTATTCCATCTTTTAAACTTTTTAAACCTTAACAAACAATTCAGAATGAATAAGCAAATCTTGTTCTACTGGGGATCCTGAAACTAGCTTAAGCAGTGGTCATATATGCTTGACATATATCATTTAAGAATTGAGAGATATTGTCTAAGGAACACTTCTAACTCACTATTGCAATTAATTAGATTCAAAAAATATTCATACACATAATAAGATCTTCTAACCAAAGATATAATAATTAAAAACTAAGATCTTAACATGCTTTGAATTTCTGAGAATTACATATTACACTAGTTCGAAGAATTGATACCTGAGACATGTGAGGTGAATCATCTTCAGAGATTGCTATAAAGGCAAGATATTAATTATGCTCTTCTCATCATCATCATCTGATCCATCCCAACTCTTTTCTTCAGCAAGATAAGTTCTGCACTGATGCTTCTGTTTCATCTCATTTAATGAATCCCTATTCATCCTTGTCTGTCAGAATTCTGTACCATGTTGCACACCTTGATAGTTACTTATCACATAAAACTTTTCATAACTGCAACTATCATGTTTTGTTCTTTCCACCAACTCAGTCTTGTAGCCACCTCTTGAACTGTATCCTGAAGAGTTTCTGCTTCGGAATAGATAGGCCTAATTCCTGGATTAAACATTTGTACTCTTTCTAAATTAGTAACTCTTCATGTATGTTCTGAGGTTCCATCATTAATTCCTGACTGAGATGTCTAACTGTCTAGTTCATTCTCAAACCTCCTTGATTCCACTTTACTAAAATCTCTGTTGATTCCTTGAAGGATATTTCTTGGTACAATCCACTAAGTGTAGTAGATGTTATATTGGAGCAATTCACTTAGTGTTTGTATATCACAGAATCAACAGACTTAATTCAAATCTTCGAGAAAAATTCTATCTACTTAATCTCTTCCATTACTGCTTCTGAAAAACCAGTGAATTCTATGGATATAACTTTGAGGAGCTTCCACAAATTTTTCTTCAGTAGGTAGAAATTAATTTCATTGAAAAATTCATTTTCTTCAAAAGATTCAAATCATCTTTGACGTCCAGAGGAATCTTCAACTAACAATCTTCATAGAACTATTGGCTTGGAATAAATTCAAAATATTTAAAATTCAAAAACTTCAAGGACTTGAAAATTTTTGAGAACTAACAAATCTGAAAATAAGTTCAAATTAATTAAAATTTGAAATTCTTAAGAACTGAAAATTTTGAAAATTAGACAATTTGAAAATAAATTCAAGTTGTTTAAAAATCAAAAATTCCAAGTATTAAAAACTTCAAAAAATTAAAAAAGTTGAAATTTAAGTCAAATTAATTAAGAATCAAAAAATCTCAAGAAATGAAATTTTTGAGAGTTAAAGAATCCGAAAATAAATTCAAGTTAATTAAAATTCGAAATTATCAAGAATTAAAAATTTTGAAAATTAAACAATTTGAAAATAAACTCAAGTTGTTTAAAAATCAAAATTTCCAAGAATTAATCATTTCAAGAATTAAAAAATTCGAATATAAGTTAAGATTACTTAACAATCAAAAATATCATAAAATGAAAATTTTTGAAGATTAAACAATTTGAGAATAAATTCAATCTAATTAACAATTGAAAATAAACTCATATTGTTTAAAAATAAAAAATATCATAAATTGAGAATTTTTAAAGGTTAAAGAATTCGAGAATAAATTTAGATTATTTAAAATTCAAAAATCTCAAAATTGAAAATTTTGAAAGTTAAAGAATCCAAAAATAAGATCAAATTATTTAAAGTTCAAAAATCTCAAGTATTGAATTTTTTGAAGGTTAAAAAAAACGAAAATAGAGGAGTTGACTTTTTGGTCTAATACCGGATTTAATTTCTGTATGGGTCAACAAACTCGAAAACCAATTTGAGGGCCACAAAAATAAGGATCTTGATTTGTGCGTCAATCAAAAGGCTCTGATGCCAATTGTTAGGTCCAAAATAGTTTGTAGAAGGGGGGGTTGAATACAAACTATACCGTTTTATCGAATTTGCTTTTTTTTTTAAAAATATTAAAATATTAAATCAAGAACAAATTGATGCGGAATAAAACGAATACCGATATTTCAAGTTTAATATAAAATTTATATTAACTTGATGGGGTGTGTCTAAATACATGAGTACAAATTACAAGGTTTGATGACCAAACTAATTATTACAAATTCTATAGAAAATTCGACATGAATTTTTCTATATTTGTAAATAAAAAGATAGAAATTAATTATTACAAATTCTATAGAAAATTCGACATGAACTTTTCTATATTTGTAATAAAAATATCGAGAGGTTCTAGGGAACTTAATCCGCTAGATAGTTCCATAAGTGCAAGTAAACAATTTCTAGTGGTTTAGATTTATCAATACAAGCTAGAAATAATTTACAAGAATTTATTTGATGTTCAAGGAACTATTTTTCTCTTGGTCTCTCTCTGCTGTGTTCTGCTGGAGAAGTGAAAAATTTCAGAACTGTTCTGCTGTGTCTGCTGGTGTATTTATAGCCATTTAAGTCTTGTATTGATCTGGTATGACTTAAACTGCTTCAAGATATAATAAATCAGCTGTCAGCATGACTTAAACTTGCTCCAAGACATAATTTTCCTTAGGTATGACTTAAATCTTGGGCGGTATGACCAAATCATGTGTCGGTATGACCTAATTTTTGAGCAGCCTTTGGGTATGACATAAAGCACTTTGTCGGTATGACCTAATTTGCTTTTCAGAAATATCTTCAAGTCGGTAAGACTTAATCTGCTCGGTATGACCTAATCAGTCCGAGTATCTTCGGTATGACTTAATCAGTCTGAGTAGCTTCGGTATGACTTAATCAGTCTGAGTAGCTTCAGTATGACTTTATCAGTCTGAGTAGCTTCGGTATGACTTAATCAGTCTGAGTAGCTTCGGTATGACCTAAGGATAGGTCATACCGACCTCCATTAGGTCATATTCGCTGAGCAGAATTGTTTTAAGTCTTAAACACTTATATTAATTCTGATTTAATTAATTAATTGATTAATTTAAAGAATAAATTAATTCTGATTGAATTAATTTATAAAATAAATTAGCCAACTAATTTAATTTAATTAAAAGAGAATTAATATGAAGTCTTTTTTATAATTATATTAATTCCAACTTAATTAATCTTTTAATTAATTTATTGAATAAATTAATTCGAATATAATTAATTTATCAAATAAATAAATCAAATGACTTAATTAATTAAGAGAAAATTAATATACTTCCTTGTTTGATAATTATATTAATTCTAACTTAATTAATCTTTTAAATAATTTATTGAATAAATTAATTCGGATAGAATTAATTTATCAAATAAATAATTCAAATGACTTAATTAATTAAGATAAAATTAATATACCTCCTTGATAGCATAACCCTTGTGGTCTTCTATGTCTTGATAAATTTGATCCTCCACAAAGATTATTCCTTAGCAAGTCTTGATTGCAAAACCATTGTGGTTAATTAATTTAGCACCTCTGTTGCTTGCACAATGATTTCTTCCATATACAAGTCTTGATAGCTTGAACCACTGAAGTTAATGATAAATAACCACTGTTTAATGTTGACACTCGATGTACTGTCTGGTTCATGAGTGACTAACCGCAATGATTGTTCTTCATATATTGACTTTAAAGTTGTGGTTCATGTCTTCCTTTTCTTCACTCTTTTTCAAACCTTTATAATATGTATTCTGCCACTGTAGGAACCTCTTGTCACTATAAATAGAATTCACTGTCTTGATTACTTCACTGATGCTTGATCAACTCAATGAACTTCTTCAAGTGTAGTATACCTCAAAACAGTATATTGACTTTGTCTTCTTTCTCTTGACACTTATACATTTGAGATCCCTGTGACAGTACATATACTATTTACTATTACATTCTTGTTTGAGTTGAGTTGTATCCTCGAAATACAAATAGATTATGTCATATGCCTTTCAACTACCATAATTTTATAACGTTTATATTAG
Organism: Saposhnikovia divaricata; assembly: GCA_036435485.1. NCBI lineage: Eukaryota > Viridiplantae > Streptophyta > Magnoliopsida > Apiales > Apiaceae > Saposhnikovia > Saposhnikovia divaricata. The sequence goes on along the minus strand of CM071600.1, from coordinate 100,166,851 downwards.
TGTGAAATGCCAACTTTGGCACAGTACAGAGGTCGATCTTGAGTTGGTGAAACCCGCTTTTCAACCTTATCTTTGAAAAACAACTACGCGTTTTAACTGGTCAACAATTCCTACATCTCCAGTTAAGGGTATCGATTCTCGATGGTATATGTAAGATGTCATACGCTCGTCCTCTTTCACAACTGGCGCCAATCAGTCTGAGGCCTGCATGCTGCTGCGATTCCCAATAAACTTGATTAGGTGGTAATCTCGAAGGATCATTGGGATATATCCATGCATCCATTTGCTATTAGGGGCCTTTTAAACTTTATATCTCTCTATGTGCATCAATCCCTTTAAGCTAAGTAAAGCTTCACATTCTTGCCACGATATTTCTTCCTTTCTTGTCCATCTCACTTCCATGTTAGTTTCCTCTAAGGATATGTCTTACATCAAAATCGATTTGAATTTCTTGGATCAGGAAAAGGCTTGGTAACTCCAGAATTCATTAATATAACATCCTGACAACGGTTGGTAGGAGCGTACTCCCAACCACCTCATCATTTCTTATAACCTTCCTCACACTAATATTAAAGGTCCTTGTGGTATGCCCCGACATGTTATTCCTACTTTAAATAATTACTTGGCATAACGCTCTGGCTGCACAATTACAACATTTGGTTTTTTTTTTGATCTCATATTGGTGCAACGATTCACAATTGTACATCCTGTTCACCTTAGAGTAATCACTTTTGAAAGGAATGGTTTCAAAATAACAAGGTCCAATAGATAATTTCAATAAGAATTACACATTGGATGTTCCAAGAATGTTGATGGTTCCAAATAATAGGAGTCTCGATTTTTGGAGATGTAAGGATGGACAGAAAGAATACAACAAGGTTTATTCCTTCATGTCCTGATAATTTTGTAATGTGATATCATAGAGAGTGTTGCACGAGGGCAATGATTGTTGGATACAAAAGTCATAAAGACGATCTTTATACCATTCTTACATTTGGTGAATACTTTTCCTCAAAAATAGAGGATCTAAAAGTCCCATTGATAAAGGTCAATCGATCGAAAGCAATTCTACTCTATGACAATAAAAAAAATGAAGCAGTTTATCATTCAAGTAATCTATGGTTTCAAATGAATCTTCATTATATGAATGAAAGAATAGAATATTCAAGTGACATAAAGTCTGATACGAAGATGGGTAGAATTCAAGTTGAGTGGGCGACCTCACTAGGTCTCAATCAAGTTATTCGTCAAAACTTTCATCATCATACTTTACCACATGCAAAATGCATTGCGGAATGAATTAAATTGGGAGTTGGACCAGTGAAACAATAACTAGTCCTTTTCAAGAAACACTAGCAACTAGCTAGACAAAATTTGCTAGTTCACCTGTTTGAGACATCACCACTAGCTAGGACAATTAGCTAGGTGTTCTTCACAACATTACAATTTTGACTAGTTAGAACAATCAACTAGTCATTCATATTGACATATCGACTAGCCAGTTTCAATTGGCTAGAACGGAATTTCAACATCGTAGCCACTGAAGAAACTTTAGGCTAATCGGACAACGAATGGAAATAAGAAGTTATTAAGTTTGAAAAAGAAAACTATAAAATCTGAAGAGAATGTTCTAGGTATCGGAACAATCGATAACCTCTCATCAAATATTACTTACCAGTGAAACGGTCCACCCAAGGGTGCCTCCGTACACATGCTTTATCAGATCCTACAATAGAATTAAATTCAGAATACCAATATCAAAATGATATCCTTACTATGATTTCAATGTACGATGTACAATCTCATCTTGAATAGAAGAAGAGAATTCATGAAGGATGTCTGGACATTAGATCATCCATGTCCTCAGTAATTTGTTAAATATTTATGAGCTCAACTGAAGAGTGCAAGTATGAAAGAAGCAATAAAATATCAATATTCGTTAAGTAATATTCATCGATTAATTAAGGAAATATTCGTTGAACCTTCCTTGGATAATTGAAAGAAAGTGTAAATAGGCCTGAGCCGAACAAGATCATCATAAATTTTTGAATAGAATGTTCATGGATCAAATAAAATTACTTCGGATAAGTCCTGCTTTAGGGAAAGTATCTCACTGGTTGTTATTCCACAAGTTTGGAGTAGAAATCTAGAAGGGTTACCTGATATAAACTAATCGAGGTAACAGGGTTAGTGAACAGTTTAAAATGAAGTAGTGCACCTGCCGGTAGTTACCAAAATAAGTTAATGATCATTCATGCATCTCATTATCACCATTAAGAGGGTAACTCCATCTCTTCGTCTTCGTAATACAAGACACCAACTAGTGCGTCTCTCAATCATCATCTTAAAGTCATTTATCGAGTTGGGGTTTCACAAATATATCTGTCATTTCCGTGCTTTATCTTGAAGACCAAGCTTCACATCATTCTGGGGACACCTGCTAAGTCCATGGGGTCCTACTTCATGCCTTCCGACATGAATCACAAGTGGCCAGTTCCCCCTGGGAACAGATCAAAGAGATCTCTCAGGGATCTCAGTGCAGTCCATAGGTTCAGTGGCGGGTGTGTGTATGTGAACATATACCAAAAATATTGAGGTCTACAATACATATATACTTAGTCCCTGATAACATCTCTATCAAAGGATCCCACTCTAGACCCGCTGGTCTTTTCTTTTGGTAGACTCTGAGATCACTGTATCGCTCGTTGCAACCATATTCAACTTCTCTTGAGTCCCTTTATTCAACTATGGACTGCACTGAGATCCCTGAGAGATCTCTTTGATCTGTTCCTAGGGGGAACTGGCCACTTGCGATTCATGTCGGAAGGCATGAAGTAGGACCCCATGGACTTAGCAGGTGTCCCCGGAATGATGTGAAGCTTGGTCTTCAAGATGAAGCACGGAAATGACAGATATATTTGTGAAACCCCAACTCGATAAATGACTTTAAGATGATGATTGAGAGACGCACTAGTTGGTGTCTTGTATTACGAAGACGAAGAGATGGAGTTACCCTCATAATGGTGATAATGAGATGCATGAATGATCATTAACTTATTTTGGTAACTACCGGCAGGTGCACTACTTCATTTTAAACTGTTCACTAACCATGTTACCTCGATTAGTTTATATCAGGTAACCCTTCTAGCTTTCTACTCCAAACTTGTGGAATAACAACCAGTGAGATACTTTCCCTAAAGCAGGACTTATTCGAAGTAATTTTATTTGATCCATGAACATTCTATTCAAAAATTTATGATGATCTTGTTCGGCTCAGGCCTATTTACACTTTCTTTCAATTATCCAAGGAAGGTTCAACGAATATTTCCTTAATTAATCGATGAATATTACTTAACGAATATTGATATTTTATTGCTTCTTTCATACTTGCACTCTTCAGTTGAGCTCATAAATATTTAACTAATTACTGAGGACATGGATGATCTAATGTCCAGACATCCTTCATGAATTCTCTTCTTCTATTCAAGATGAGATTGTACATCGTACACTGAAATCATAGTAAGGATATCATTTTGATATTGGTATTCTGAATTTAATTCTATTGTAGGATCTGATAAACCATGTGTGCGGAGGCACCCTTGGGTGGACCGTTTCACTGGTAAGTAATATTTGATGAGAGGTTATCGATTGTTCCGATACCTAGAACATTCTCTTCAGATTTTATAGTTTTCTTTTTCAAACTTAATAACTTCTTATTTCCATTCGTTGTCCGAGTAACCTAAAGTTTCTTCAGTGGCTACGATGTTGAAATTTTGTTCTAGCCAATTGAAACTGGCTAGTCGATATGTCAATATGAATGACTAGTTGATTGTTCTAACTAGTCAAAATTGTAATGTTGTGAAGAACACCTAGCTAATTGTCCTTGCTAGTGGTGATGTCTCAAACAGGTGAACTAGCAAATTTTGTCTAGCTAGTTGCTAGTGTTTCTTGAAAAGGACTAATTATTGTTTCACTGGTCCAACTCCCAATTGAATTCATTCAGCAATTCCGCAATGCATTTTGCATGTGGTAAAGTATGATGATGAAAGTTTTGACGAATAACTTGATTGAGACCTAGTGAGGTCGCCCACTCAACTTGAATTCTACCCATCTTCGTATCAGACTTTATGTCACTTGAATATTCTGTTCTTTCATTCATATAATGAAGATTCATTTGAAACCATAGACTACTTGAATGATAAACTACTTCATTTTTTTATTGTCATAGAGTAGAATTGCTTTCGATCGGTTGACCTTTATCAATGGGACTTTTTAGATCCTCTATTTTTTTGAGGAAAAGTATTCACCAGATGTAAGAATGGTATAATGACCGTCTTTATGACTTTTGTATCCAACAATCATTGCCCTCGTGCAACACTCTTTATGATATCAAATTACAAAATTATCAGGATTTGAAGGAATAAACCTTGTTGTATTCTTTCTGTCCATCCTTACATCTCCAAAAATCGAGACTCCTAGTATTTGGAACCATCAACATTCTTGGAACATCCAATGTGGAATTCTTATTGAAATTATCTATTGGACCTTGTTATTTTGAAACCATTCCTTTCAAAAGTGATTACTCTAAGGTGAACAGGAGGTACAATTGTGAACCGTTGCACCAATATGAGATCAAAAAACCAAATGTTGTAATTGTGCTGCCAGAGCGTTATGCCGAGTAATTATTTAAAGTAGGAATAACATGTCGGGGCATACCACAAGGACCTTTAATATTAGTGTGAGGAAGGTTATAAGAAATGATGAGGTGGTTGGGAGTACGCTCCTACCAACCGTTGTCAGGATGTTATATTAATGAATTCTGGAGTTACCAAGCTTTTTCCTGATCCAAGAAATGCAAATCGATTGCGATGTAAGACATATCCTTAGAGGAAACTAACATGGAAGTGAGATGGACAAGAAAGGAAGAAATATCGTGGCAAGAATGTGAAGCTTTACTTAGCTTAAAGGGATTGACGCACATAGAGAGACATAAAGTTTAAAAGGCCCCTAATAGCAAATGGATGCATGGATATATCCCAATGATCCTTCGAGATTACCACCTAATCAAGTTTATTGGGAATCGTAGCAGCATGAAGGCCTCAGGCTGATTGGCGCCAGTTGTGAAGGAGGACGAGCGTATGACATCTTACATATACCATCGAGAACTAATACCCTTATCGGAAATGGAGGAATTGTTGACTAGTTAAAATGCGTAGTTGTTTTTCAAAGATAAGGTTGAAGAGAAGGTTTCACCAACTCAAGATCGACATCCGCACTGCACCAAAGTCGGCATTTCACATTAATATAAACATTATAAATTTTGGTAGTATCATGTGGATTGACTAGTGAGTCAGAAGCCCATGTGGGTTAATAAATAAAGTTTTAAGAATGATATTTGAGATTAGTAACAACCTCGTTGTTAGCTATACTTTATAATGAGAAGGACTTTGAGGGTCACGATGATGCATCTTTCAAGAGTTTAAGAGGTGTGCTGATGCAGTAGAAAGGGGATGATAGCCTATACTTCTAAACAACATAAAGGTTACGGGATATGATATACTAACCGTGAGTCGGGGATTAGTCATGATAGCGTTCACGCATAAAACTGAGACGTTAACCTTATGAGAAAAGTGTGAAATTTTTCCACAAGTGCCATAAGTATATCTTCATATTAGAACTAAACATAAGAAAGAGAAGGTGACGAAAGGGAGCAGGGAGTATAATGGAGAAATTTGTTATTACCCAGGAAAGGCCAGTGTGGTGGCCGATACCTATAGAAGGGATTATTCGAAATTGGAATTCAGTCACTATTGACCAAGGAAATAGAGTATATACAATAAAGAATATTGTTAGAGGAAAATGAATAAATTATGGGGAAGGACAAAGATGTATATAGAATTAAGAGAATGTTTGGCAAACGGATATGAAGAATGGTATTAGCAAACTATTAAGTACAAACGTGACATGTCAAAAGCAGAATGATAGAGATCTAGTGGATTAATTCCGCCTGTAGAAAATCTTGAACGTGGACAAAATTATAATGAATTTCATAAGTAGGTCGCCGAAGACCGAGCCAAGAGATGGCCCTAGTTGATTTATAATTGTTGGACCAAGTGATTTACCTACGAGAGACTTTCCATTTAGAAGATTATCGAATTATATACGGAAGAGATGGTGGTGCAATATAAAACTTCTACAGCGATTACGTCAGATAAAGACTTAAGGTTAAACTTCGAATATTGAAGGTTTTTTCAAGTATATTTAACAAAGAGATTGAGCGTATGTACTAATTTGATCTGTGGCTGACGGACAGGGAAGAAGAATTATCCAGACGATCGAATTTATATTTAGTGTCGTGCCTTAGTTTTCACGGGGCAGTCAAGAATAAAAACTTATCCATGAAATGAATGTTGTTATCACGATCGTCACCATGCGAACGTAAGGACGTCTCTTGTAAAGCGTACTGCGAAAGAAGAAGTTTCGCTTTTCTTGCGTTACGAAGAAGTCAATGAACGAGGGACATAGTAGCTGAACTGGTTTGACGTATACCGAAGACTATACAGTATCCATAGCAAGTGGTAACGGCTAACGGGAGGCAACACATGCGTGCTAATCAGGCCAAGGAATATGAATAATACCATGCGTATTGAAGTTGTCTCAGATTATAAAATACGACCACAAAGTATTCACGGGCCAACAATACAAGGACTCAACACGGATACTATGAACAAGGTAGTAGAGGAATGTATAAGTATTAGGATAGAAATTTTCATGCATAGAACAACCGATAAGGAATACAGGTCGAGGAAGTTTGCGTTGATAAACAACATTAAAGCATTGGTGAGACCAAGGTGAGAGAACAAAAGGGTTGAAGTGTCAACCTGAGAGTTGGAAAGGGTAAAGTTGGAATTGTATCCACAACTATTTTCCTTAGGTTCTTAAGATAGAATCCTTTTAAAGAGATGAGACTGCAATAGCCCTAATTTTCGTGAATATTCGAAACCTGGATGAATAGTAATTTTGTGGGTGGATGAGAAAATTTTGCAATCGCGATATGTACGAATTATTAAATGAAGATTTCGAATTGATATTACGTCTTTACGGTACAGACGAGTGTATGTAAAAGTCATTAGGTTTTTTTACGCAACCCATTATTTCGAATGGTCAAATTTTATGAGATATCAAAGGAGTATGAGGTGGGAGACTCGTGATGCTAAAGGTATCCCCTGGAAAGAATTGATGCGGTTTGTTAAGAAAGAGAAGCTAAGTTTGAGGTTTATTGGACCTTTTGAGATTTTGAGGCGTATTGGGAAGTTAGCCTACGAGTTAGCCTTGCCCCAAGCTTGCAGCAAATTCATAATGTGTTTCATATATCTATGTTACGACCCTACCACACCGACTATCGGCATGTGATAGAGTACAACCAAGTGGACCTATGACCCAACTTGACCTATGTGGAGCAACCCGTGGAAATCATGGATAGAGAAGAACAAGTGCTGAGGAACAAGGTTTTCAAACTAATAAGGAATTGTGAGAAAATCAAGATGTGGAATAATCCACCTGGAAGTTGAAAGAGTGAAACAAAGAAGGAGTAACCCCAGTAATTCCTAAACTGATTCCGGGACGGAATCCTTTTAAGGAGGGGAGACTGTAAGAACCCAAAATTTCGGTAGAATTAAAACTTTTCCTATTATGATGACGTGCATCAATGAATAGTGATTTGGTGGATGAATAGTGATTTTGAGGATTAAGAAAATTTTTCATGCCACCTATGTACGAGACGTAGTGTGGATATTCCGAAGTTATATTAGTAATCTACGGAGTAAATAAGTGTATGTAAATGCGATCGGAATTCAGAAATTCCAAATTCTATTTTCGTGTAATATTTGATCGAGCAGTGAATTATATATCAGTAATATCAAGAAATGAGATATTTAATTTGAGAATTGAGGAGTTAATATTTTGGAATTTTATTATAAGTGATTTGAGAATTTGGAACGAAAACCACTGAGGAAGTGAAACAAACGTTCTAGAAACCGCTGAAACTTTACAATGAGATTAAGCGATTGAGCGAACGAAGCATGGATTAAGGATATGGTATATTAAGAGTCCAAGGAAGGATATGTTATGAGAAAGAATGAGGATTGAGAATAAACTCCTAGAATTGAGAAATAGAGAATGCTTGAGAAATCGGGAGAACGTTTTCTGAGATAAAGAGAAATAAACAAGGGATGTTGGAATTAATATTCATTCGAGGTATTGTGCCATATTAGAGTAATAATATGCAAAGTATAAGTTGTAACGTATTAATTTTTTTCACGAGACAACAAGGAAATCAAATTGTTGGAAAAGGAAACAAACCAAGGGACTAATATGAAAGAAACAAAAGATGAGGACTTTGTTGCAATTGTTGTGGATAAGGAAATCCAAGTGAGCCAATGAGGTGTTGACAACACATTACAATAAGATGCATCCAAATGAGATAGATATATAATACATGTATTGGACATTATTTAGCAAACAAAACAAAACAAACACAAGAAAACACCCATTCTGCCCAGCAGAACAGCAGCTCAGTAAAACGGGCCTAGAGCCTTCATTACTCAATGGAATTTCGTGTTCTTTATATGGTTAGAAAGCTGTGAAGATGCTCTACAACTCTCATTTAGAAGCCTCGATCATAAAAGCTCGGTAAGGGCCTCGTTTTCCATGATCTTTCAGTCGGATTCTAATAACTCCGAATTACTAACTTTGTTTTCTTCATTTCTTTTGATCATCCAAGCTTACCCAAGGCTATACAAGGATTACACAAGGTTTAGAAAGATATTAAACACATCAAGGAAGGTATAAACTCTCTCAACCCTTAGCATGACTTGTTTATAGTTTATATTGTTAGATCTATAAGTTTTGGAGTGAATCTTGGTGATTTGAGTTGTAGATGATGAAATCTTGAAGTTATGTGCTTGTTATGATGGTTGTAAGGCTTGTACTTAGAGTATGTAACCCCATGTATGCTATAGAGACAAGTCTTGGTGGTTTTGATGGTAGATGTGATGTATAAAGTGAGTTCTTGAATATTTGAGAAAAGATGAGTGCTGTGTAAATTCCTGGGAGCATGTACTGTCTTGTAGGAGGGTTTTGAACCCCTAAATCTTGTCACCCGAGGACCTAATTTATATGGTTGAAAAGATAATTGAATGTAGTTTCTAGAAATATAAGGTTCATACCCAGGAGATGTGTAGATCTTGAGTTATGGCCGGATTAGTGCAGTGTGGTTCTGGAATTCGGACTACACTGTGTTGTCCACTTGTGAACTGAGTTAGGACCCCTTAAAATTATGCTAGTGTGATGAAAATTTGAGGGTAGTCAGATTATACAATTGTGAAGGCTGTCCAAAAATAATTGGAATAAAATTTGTATTTTTCAATTTTATAAAAATGTTAAAGCGAAGTGCGCGCGAGTGAAAAATCACCTAGGAGCTTAGTTTAACGTAGTTTTAAGAGTACTCACTTGTGTTTCAAGTTTGAGGGATGGATTCGAGTCGAATGGGTAATGAATGTGATAAAGTGATGACATGGTCATATAGGAGGGTTAGTTGTCAAAAATTGGAGTCGTTAAGTTGGTCTAACATCCTTTAAAAACTTACGATTAAGTAGTGTTGTTAAGGTACTAACGTACGAATATTGATTATGTATAGATCTTCGTTCCACGTCGCAAGCTCGACCACCCCACCCTAACCAAGGCAAGTTTACTTTTCAAAATTTATATATAAGGATTTTCACTGTTGTGTTTGTGGCTTTCAAACGTATTATATGCTTATGCTTTATGAGGTTATGTTGAAGTTTGAGATATATGCACATATGTGTTTGTACACCCTTGAACTTAGAATGAAAATGTTTTCTTCGGACAACGACTCTAGCAATAGAGGTCGTAGCGGTCCAAATATACTATTGACCGGGGAGCGGTATATTATTGTATCGTGATTAAATTGGGAAAACCCGAAGGGTCATTCGGGAAGTATCGTATACTTAAGTATTTATTATTTTTACATTATTATAAATACTCAAAAAATATCTATCTTGGATTAAAAGCTTATTTTAATTAAATAATTATTTTATTAATTGATTATATTAAATCTCAAAATATCATTTATTAATTATTGTTCATTATTTTAAAGACAAAACGAATCCAAGATACCTTCATCGTTTTCAAACTCGAACTCTTTCGAACCCAAAACATTTTCGAAAACCCCCGGTCAGGTTTTTCTTCTTGTACAGTTTTCAAGAATTATCGGTCGACTGAGGTCGAACTTCAACTACTCGAATTTTCTATCAAAATGATTTTTGACAAGAAAGAAAAAAATGGACTCTGGCAGGTGTGGGAATCGTTGACGAACGATTCCCGGGATGTGTAAGCGGCCGTGAGCCAGGCGGTCCATCAATTATTGTTCTGGACCAGGTGTTGCCGAAGGATGATTACGGATGTAGTTTTCATCGAGGGTGATTACGGATGTAGTTTTCACCCGAGGATAGTTACGGATGTAGTTTCTATCCTTCTACCGGTAGAGAAGACCCGCGGATTGTTGGACTTGGTTGTGGCGACTGATCATCGTCAATCCTTGTCAAGTTTTTATGTTTTCTTCCAGTCCCATCCTCCACTTTGGAAAAATACTCAAACACTGCTTCTTGGGCCTAAGTGCCAAGTTGTCGATAGTGTGGTTTTTGATAAGAAAAATATTGACATCGTGCAGTATCTAGAACTGTAAGATTTTCGATAAAGATTGGCACGTGTTAGTGCACTCTTGAAATTATTTCAAAGAATGAAATGTTTTTGAATGAGAAACCTTCTAAGCTAATGGAAGGAAAGAGGTTTGCATTGATGTATTCCCTGTACAGTATGTTAACCGTAGAGTGTTTTGCCGAAAATGATATACTCATATGTATATATTTTCAAACTTGAGATATATTGAAATGGGAACCTTATAATGGGTTCATATGTTATTCTTAAAGCTCCTTAGTGAGTATAGATGTTTTATTCAAACTCGGACATATATATTGTCCAATTATGTTTTGAAATCTGAGATATATACCCATATAGTTGGGAATGTTTTCGAAATAAACCACATTATTATTTTTCAAAATGGTGAACTTGCTGAGCATTATGTAGCTCATTCTTGCTTTATAAAAACTTTTCAGAAAGAGAAGAATTTGGTCGGTTGACTCCGCACCAGCAGAAGAGGAGTAGAAGATTTACCCCGGAGATGATTTAGTTCCTGATAAATACTACAGAGTAAGTCTGATAGGTTTTCAACTGTAATAGTAAGACTTATCTTCAAGTGTAGTTGTATAAGTGGAAGTGCGTAAGACTCTGGATTGTACAGATGAATTGTAATATTTAGTGTTACTTTTGATTATCGTTTCTGCGGCTCTAACTTGTTTGTGCGTAAGATTGAGGTCTGGATGGATGTATTGTTGAGTTGTAAAGTTAATACAGGTATGATATGGTTGGATGTTGATGTGACGACCTGAATCTTTGACCTCGGATTTGGGGGCGCCACAATCATTTTGATAGAAAATTCGAGTAGTTAAAGTTCGACCTCAGTCAACCGATAATTCTTGAAAAGTGTACAAGAAGCAAAACCTGACCGGGGGTTTTCGAAAATGTTTTGGGTTCGAAAGAGTTCGAGTTTGAAAACGATGAAGGTATCTTGGATTAGTTTTGTCTTTAAAATAATGAACAATAATTAATAAATAATATTTTGAGATTTAATATAAACAATTAATAAAATAATTATTTAATTAAAATAAGCTTTTAATCCAAGATAGATATTTTTGAGTATTTATAATAATGTAAAAATAATAAATACTTAAGTATACGATACTTCCCGAATGACCCTTCGGGTTTTCGCAATTTAATCACGATACAATAATATATCGCTCCCCGGTCAATAGCATATTTGGATAGCTACGACCTCTATTGCTAGAGTCGTTGTCCGAAGAAAACATTTTCATTCTAAGTTCAAGGGTTTACAAACATATATGTGCATATATCTCAAACTTCAACATAACCTCATAAAGCATAAGCATATAATACGTTTGAAAGCCACAAACACAACAGTGAAAATCCTTATATATAAGTTTTGAAAAGTAAACTTGCCTTGGTAGGGTGGGGTGGTCGAGCTCGCGACGTGTAACGAAGATCTATACATAATCAATATTCGTACGTTAGTACCTTAACAACACTACTTAATCGTAAGGTTTTAAAGGATGTAAGACCAACTTAAAGACTCCAATTTGTGACCACTAACCCTCCCATATGACCATGTCATCACTTTATCACATTCGTTACCCATTCGACTCGAATCCATTCCTCAAACTTGAAACACAAGTGAGTACTCTTAAAACTACGTTAAACTAACCTCCTAGGTAATTTTTCACTCGCGCGCACTTCGCTTTAACATTTTTATAAAATTGAAAAATACAAATTTTATTCCAATTCTTTTTGGACAGCCTTCACAACTGTATAATCTAACTACCCTCAAATTTTCATAACACTAGCATAATTTTAAGGGGTCCTAACTCAGTTCACAAGGGACAACACAGTGCAGTCTGAATTCCAGAACCACACTGCACTAATCCGGCCATAACTCAAGATCTACACATCTCCTGGGTATGAACCTTATATTTCTAGAAACTACATTCAATTATCTTTCCAACCGTGGTCAGTGGGTCTCAAGGGGGAAAAACTCAAGGTCCGAATTTGTCTCACAAGACAGAGCAGTTTACAAAAGTTCCAAACAAAACCTTTACAACTACATCACTTTCAAATCTCATTGTACACTTAACCATAACCATCAAGATCCTTACCATTAACACATATATGACTACATAACTCAAGAACATGGCTTACAACATGGATACAAGCATAATATCTCAAGATCTAACCATCAAAAGTCCAAAACCTCCAAGATTTACACTAATACTTTCAAACCTTAAAAGATCCATCAAATCTTGACACAAACTAAAAGTGAGAGGATGTTATACCTTTCTTGAGCCTAGGGAAGCCTTGTACGAGCTTGGGTAGCCTTAAGAACACCTTAGCTAGTTTAGATGAACCTTAAACTTCAAGATCTAAAACAAAAGTTATGGTTAGTCATTATACATCTCCAACTTCCACCATTTTTCTCACCATGCTACACTTTGAATAAAATTATGAAACTTAGTACATACCTTCACAACACCTAGGGGAAGCTTGGGTTTTAATCTTGCGAACTATAGAGGAGTAGAATTAGAGAAAATGATCTTTCTTCCTCTCTTATTTTTCTGCTCAGATTAGAGCAGTTTGGTAAGGGGGAAAAAAGCTTTTCTTTTGTTTTTGTTTGGTCAAATAATTGTGTGGTGTATGGATATATTGGTGGTGTACTAGATGATAAGTAATCACATGTCTCCACCCTACTAGCTAGCCCTAAGTTAGGCCATGTCTCCCTTGTACTTAAAGCATGGCTAGATGTACTACTAACCCATGCTACTTAGTTTGCTTTTTGTACTTCTAGTTAGCATTTCTAACTTAATTGTTTGCATGGCATGTTGAATGGAATATTATCTCGTCTCATTACCCAACCAATTTTCGTTACGTAATCTTTAATTCTTGACGTACCTATAATAAAACTCCTCGTAATAGTATTTTGTCGCGTACAAATATTCTTTGTAATTCATTAAGTGCTAAATTGTATAAATTCCTTAAATATCCATAACTCCTTGTCATAGTCTCTTAAAATCTTTCAACACTCTAGTAGCTCTCAAATCCCAAGTTTTATAAATCTTAATAGTAATAAGACTCTTGCCTTCAGCAATCTTCCCTTTTTCTTACATAGTGAATGTAACAACATAAATTTCTCTTGCCTTCAGCAATCATCCAGACCGATAACGATTAGTCCAGTGGTTCCGTAAAAAGGGTTAAGGAACGCCCGAAAGAGAACAAGGACATTTCCATAAATATAAGGAATAAAGAGAGAATAAATAATGAATAGTGTTTTTGGTGGAAATAAGAATATTATTAGATGACACTATATAGAAGTACCCGGAACGAAATTCTGAGTTCGTATTAATGATCCAAAGGAAAAGAGTGTATGTAAAAGCTGTCGGATTCTGAAAAATAGCACTTTTATTTTCCCCGAGATTTCCCTGGACACCGAAAGACCTAAGAGATTATTAATAGGATTTAAGGAAAATGGATTCGAGAATTATTAAGAATGATGGAGAATGGTAGTATAAATGTCAAGAAGGTTTCCGGTAAAACCCTAACTAAAAATGATTGAGATATTCGTTCGAACGATCAATCAAATTGAGCAATAACCGGACAAAAGAGCAAGCAGAGATCAAGATGCATGCATGTGCAAATAAGTAATATCTAGTAACTAGGAAGTTACATAAGTAACCAGCAAGATTAGGAAGCTAACTAGTACTTAGCCTTACTTTATCACCTTAACCACCAAAGATCAACACTTGTCCTCCCATTTTTCATCATCCATGACATCACTACTTTAATAAAGTAGCTTTTAGAGAAGATATTATCCAAGGAAATTACTTTATGCATTATTCAAGCTAGCAACCAAGCAAGAACAAAACAACTCTCCATTTTCTCTCCATCCTAGCAAACTCTCGGCCAAGAGCAGAAAAAGGGGGTTACCACCATCAATTGATCTCCAAATTTTGATGGTAAGTACTACATATCATAGCTTAGATCCCCTAAAAATCCTAGCTTCAAATTCATCGTTTAGCATTTTCAAAAAAATCACTAAAGGTGATGATGAATAGTGTTTTCTAAGAACTAATCTTGTTTTCATGATTTCTTTGGATGATCTAAAGTTTGATAAAGCTAGACAAGGACCATACCAAGCTTATTAAGGTTATATCATACTGCAAGGAAGGTAGATCTCTTGAGACCCTAGCATTTGATTTGAGATTTATGAATGTTTTTGATGGATTTAGCTTGGTATGTTTATAGTGATAATTATAAGCATGATTATGTAATTAGTTATATGATTTGAGAAGCATGATGATTTTGAAGTTAAGTCAGTGGTTCTTGGACATTTTCAGATGGGATATATGTGTACAAATTGTATTGATGCCCGGTGTGGCTTGGTTTGATGATTACAATTTTTGGAACGTTCGATATACAGCCGTTATAATGTCCGATTTTACAATATCATGTTTTGTATGCCATTTTTCGTGTCAAAACCCTACTGTCCAGAAACTTTTCTACCATGATTAGATATATTATGTTATGAGCTTCGTTTTGATATAAAGAACGTGTGAAACGGACTTACGATTTAGGAGTTACGGCCGGTTTACTAAAAGTAGTTCGGACTCGTAAACGAGAATTCGTAACTAAAATTGAACCCTCGTAAAATACGTAAGTCAGTGGCGAATCTTGGTAATTAAATAATAGAGGTAAAAAGAAAGGTGTGAGAGAAAACCTCTTGTGAATCGGATCATTTTTCGATTTTATAAAAATGTTCGAATCTAGGTTAAACGCGAACGAACCCCTTAAAAGTATAACTTTGGTTATAACTTAGAAAACGAGCGATTAAACTCGAGATATAATCTTGGTTCGTAATCGATCGAATTTAGAACTTATACTACTTAAGTATACCCTAAGTGTGAGTACGATGACATGTCTTAATGACGAACAAATGTCGAATCGTATCGGTAATAAAAAGAGTTACATTAAAAAGGGGTATAACGAGATAATTCGAAAACATGTTTCGACTTAAGTTAATACTTAACCTTTTGAAAAATGTTAAGTGATTAATCTCGAATCTCTTGACTATTATAGATCACCGAGCAGACTCGGGACACCCTACCACTACCCCTACCCGTGCTCAATTACCAGGCAAGTTTCAACTTTCCCTTTTTAGGTTGTTGTTGTGAATATATATGCTTTCTGCTATACATATGCCATAGCGTGCATGCCTATTTTCAAGTCATATTGATATACTTGTTCCCTGATTGTTCTTTGGCTTATAAGTAGATAGATAATATATCGATTATAAGCCGAATGTCGTTAAGACCCTTAGAGAAGGGCATATGAATCCTATTTGTTGAATATGGACTGGGAGTTAGTACTTCTTGATATATCGTAATTATTTTCGAGGGAAATATTTAAGTAAATAATTTTCATTATTTGGTTGACGAATATTATTTGAATATTCGTCCGAGATTATTTAATTAACGATCATTACTTCAAATATTTATTTGAACGTTATCTATTCAATGAATATTATTTTTCAATATTCATTCAAAGACGAACCATTTATCGAATATTATTTCAAATATTTCTATAAAACCTTCGATTATTAAATAAATATCATTCGGACATTCATTTAGAGCATCATGTATTAAGGGAATATTATTCTCGAATATTCCTTTAAGGTTTAATTTATTAAATGAATATCACTTGGATATTCATTTAAATTATTAATTATTATATGAATACTATTTTTGAATATTAATTTGAAGTCTTGTTTACTTAACGAATATTATTCCAAATATTCCTTTCAAAATTATTTATTAAATGAATATTATTTTAATATTCATTTAAGTAATTATTTATTCAATAAATATTTTCTTAATATTCCTTCGAGGATTATTTTGAGAAATACTCTGATTAAAAATATTCTTTCATTCATTAAATCTTCCGACTCAATAAATATTCTATAAATATTTATTCAATACTTGGAAACAACTTCAAGGTTGTTTATTTTTCTTCAAATATTATTTTCGACCTTCGATCATTCTGAGAATTCTTCGGAGAACCTTACTTGAGAAAGGTTCTATATCTTGTTGACTTCCCGGTCATAGTTTATCCTTTTCACTCGCAACTTGGTTGCTATGGACTCATTAAGTCTGTGTGTACCTTCTCATCATTCTAGGGGTAAGATCGTTGGAACAAGTTGATATCCAATAACAAGCAAGAGCTTGGGAAATGTTAGTGAATTTTCCTTTCCAACTAGATACGACTACTTTGTGGAGTCTTGTCAACAAGTATTTCACTTAGGAAAGGGAGGATAAACTATACGTTTCAATGCTGTGGATTTACTCGAAATAGGAGTCATGTGTAAGAGGCCGAGTCGCGCGGTCTATCACAAGGCCTAATCATTGGCCAGGGAGTTACTATTAAAGGCCATTGACAAGTAGAGCCATCAGTTCTTCCTTCTACCGGTAGTAAACTATATTGGGATGTACCATCCCCGACTGATCATCAGGGAGTGGAACAGCTGGCGCGTGATAACTCCAATATTGGTTCATCTCCCAAATTGGGAATTCCCTGCAACACGTATCGAAGATACTTCTTTCAGGTTGACGGGGTCTTCCACAACACGTATCGAAGAGACTTCGTTCAGGTTGTAGAACTTCGAAAATGTTAATAATTGGAACTGCAATATTTTTCCTTGCGAGTTCCTCTTATATGATAAATAATGATGTCTTGCTTATTTTGACTTAGCAGATATTTCCACAAAATATACACTTTAAGTTATCTTGTAACTTCATCCTTTATATTATACTGGCACTAACTTCGTTAATGCATGGCATATGGAAATAATGATACTTCGAACTGTTATATACTATCACTGTCCTGTTATATTATTATTGGTGGGCTATTGCTCACCCTTGCTTATTTATCATGTCACAACAACAGCTAGGACAAATGGCTCGCGTCAGGCGCACTCGGCGCAAGCGGGTTACCCGACCCACCGGACTCCCCGCTGAGATGCTAGCCGCCATTGCTGAGGTAGCATAGTTGGATAGCTTTTGTTTCCTGTTTAACTATATGTATAATTAATGTAATCAACGGCTAAACTTTTAAAATTATGATGTTATCCTTTTGGGATTGTAATTACTTTCATTCGTAAACCCTTTTATGTAAGACTTATTTCAATTTCATCTCTGGGACTATAAGTTATGAGACTGTAACGACCCGATCCCGGACCCCGGATCTGGGGGTGTTACAGAGATGGTATCAGAGCGAGAGTTATATATCCCAAAAGATGATACAACATTATATAATAATAAATTCACTAATATAATAAGAACCCTTGCCAGGTTCACTTAAAACCCTTACGGGAACTTTTTAAGTATCATGATAGTAACATAGTTCGTCTTGTGTAGGCGAGCGACATGTCGGCCCAGGAGGCAGCTGCGAGACAGCATGATGAGGATATGTTCCAGACTCGGGACCCGTACTATGAGCACTCTCCTGAGGAGGATACTGAGCCTGAGGAGGAGGACGCTGAGGAGGTCCAGGTTAATGCTGATACTGATGTGATCGAGTCTGAGGAGGAGGACCCTGAGGAGGTTTAGGTTGATGCTGACACAGATGTTGTTGAGACTGAAGGGGAAGAGGACCCGGAGGGGATCCAGACAAGACAAGATGCTGAGTTAGTTGCTGAGGATGAGGATTATTGGGTTGTATCTGAGATTAGGACCATGGAGGAGGATACTGATATGACCACTGAGCAGGTCATGGCTGCTGTTGTTGGACAGGTTGTAGATGAGGTTGAGCCAGTGGATGATGCAGTAGGGAGTTCCGAACTACGAGTGCCACCCCTTTCTGTTGAGAGAGCCCCTACCCCACCACCACTACCTGGGAGCCCATTTCCTGATGAGTTTGAGGAGCTTACCCCAGAGCCCCAGCAGACAGAGACTGCCGCTCCAGCTGAGCCATCCACCCCACCTTATGTCCTGATAGGAGGAGTCCCAATATTTTTTCAAAACTTAATTGTGAACGGGCTTTATAGAGAGTTGTCAGTGGTGGATGCCAAGTTGGCAAAGTCTAGAAGGGAGCTAGCAGCAAAGAGAGCCGCCCGGATGAGGTTGCAGGGACGGAGGACTATCAGTGATAGGGTTGGGTATAGGGCTGTGACCCGCATCGAGCTGAGGGCTAGGATGAGGGTGCGACAGTTGCCTACCGATGGGCATGGTAGGGTAGATAGAGCAGATGCCGAGGAGATTTTCCGCATCGCCATGGGGAGGGTTCGGATGATGTTTCATCGTGGCGGCTGATTTCAGATGTAGTGATGCAGTAGTCTAGTTGTCTAGTCATGTACGGACGTAGTAGTGCTGGCTTTTGTAGGGATGGTTTCTTGTATATATTTTCCCTTTTTACAGACTAGACAGATAGACAGCGTATTTCACTTTTGACTTGTTGTTGTTGTTAGGGTGGTTGTACATTAAACTATCGTTGTAAATCGGATGTTGTACCTTTTCGGTACCTGGTATATATTTGTTTCCCTTTCAGTTATTTCAATTTTGTTGGGATGTGATCACGAGTTTATTAGCATATGTACTGTTTTCGATTAAGTTGCCATGAGATATAAAACCGTGGGATACTTAATCCAATCATGTAACGAATTATGCAAGGAAAAAAAAAATCCTTTAAAACAGGTAAGTGAACCTAATGTAAAATTTTCCAAATTTTCAGTAAAATGCCTCCAAGACGAATGGGCACTAGGGCTAACCCCCGTGAATCTATTGACCAAGAGAGCCACAACCAACACGAGGAACCATGAAAGTAGTGAAGAACAAGATTAGGACTATAATGAGCAAGAAGATTCCCAGTATGGAGCAGAGGATGAACCCATGTACTCTAAAGACTTTGAGAGGGAAATAGAGGGTGGAGAAACTGAAGTAGAGCAGGAAGGGGAGAACCAGGGCGGAGACCCCATGGGCTAGTTTATGGATCTACTTAGGCAGAATTTGAACCAATACCCTCAACCACCACCAGGAAACAACACTTAAATGGCAAATTCCTTTAGGGCCTTTAAGTCCCTTAAGCCCCCATAGTTCCACGGATCGGCTGATCCCGTTGAGGCGAGGGCCTGTATCAAGGAAATGGAAAAATATTTCGAGATTCTGAGTATCAATGAGGCTCAGATGACTGTTTTTGCTACTTACCTACTAAAGGGAGATGCCAATTATTGGTGGGAAGCCAAGAAGAACATGGAGACTGATGCTGTCGTAGCCTGGGAAAGGTTCAAACAATTATTCCTGGAGAAGTACTTCCCGAAGTTCATGAAAACTCAGATCGAACTTCAGTTCTTGGAACTAAAACAGAACAATATGTCAGTGGCTGACTATGAGGCCAAATTTATTGAGCTGTCGAGATTTGTGCCAGAATTTGTGGATACCGAAGAAAAGAAAGCTAACAGGTTTCAACAAGGACTGAAACAGTGGATCCAGAATAGAGTGGTGGTGTTAGAGATTACGGATTATGCTACCTTGGTGCAAAAGGCCACCATTGTGGAAGCTGGAAGCGATCAAATGCAGAGAGATAAAGAGAAGGGAGGATTAAAGAGGAAATATGTCAGTATGGGCGGAGGGTCCGTAGGAGGAAAGCCCCCAAACAAGTTTAACCAAGGAGCAGTCTCTCTACCTAGCAGGGGTATGGGATTCAAACCACTTGTGAGCATGAGTGTGAGCCAGGGCGGCCAACATACAGGAGTGTCCCGTTCCCATCAGTCTAGACCCCCCTTTCCAGCATGTGCAACGTGTGGAAAAAGACATTCCAGAGTGTGCAACCAGAAGCAGCCAACCTGTTATAAGTGTGGACGAGTAGGCCACTACTCAAACACCTGCACTGCGGTTGTCCTTAGTACCAACAAAAGCACCACTTGTTTCCTGTGCGGACAGCTAGAGCACATGAGGAAGGATTGCCCAAGGAAGAAACCAGCAGCATCAGGGGCAAGCAGGGCTGCCTCAAATAGGCCACCAACTGCTAGGACTTTTAATATGTCAGTACAAGATGCCGTGAGGACACGGATGTGATAGCAGGTACATTTTCTCTCAATTTAATCAGTGCAAATGTCTTATTTGATTCAGGAGCAACTAAGTCTTTTATATCTAGAGATTTTGCGCATAAATTGAAACTTAAAACCCAGCAACTAAGAGATTCCTTACAAGTAGAAATAGCTATTAAGGAAATCGTACCGGTTATTCAAATTCACCCCGATTGTAAACTAGAAATAGGAGGACGATCCTTCTATGTCGATTTAATTCCTTTTAAGCTAGGGGAATTCGATGTCATCTTGGGTATGGATTGGTTGTCTCGCAATAATGCGCAGATAGATTGTAAAGGGAAAAAGGTTAAGTTGAAAACCCCAGGGAAGAAAGAAATAGTGTTTAAGGGGATGCGACAGACCCAGAAAATTCTGACCATGGCGCAAACCAAGAGATTGTTACGAAAAGGGAACGAGGCTTATTTAGCTTACGTTATAGACACTCAGAAGGAAGTGCCAAGATTGCAAGACATTCCGGTAGTTAATGAGTTCGAGGACGTGTTCCCACAAGATCTTCCCGGACTACCACCTGATAGGGTAATTTATTTTGCCATCGAGTTAGCCCCGGGGACGGCACCGGTTTCGAAGGCCCCGTACCGATTAGCCCCTGTAGAAATGAAGGAGCTAGCTAAACAGTTAAAGGAATTGTTGGATAAGGGCATGATCAGGCCCAGTGTGTCGCCTTGGGGCACACCACTGTTGTTTGTTAAGAAAAAGGATGGGATTATGAGGTTATGCATCGACTACAGTGAGTTGAACAAGATAACCATAAAGAATAAGTACCCATTGCCCAGGATAGACGATTTGTTTGACCAGCTAAGAGGCGCTGAATACTTCTCTAAGATTGACCTGAGAACGGGATATCTCCAACTGAAGATCAAACCTGAAGATATCCCGAAGACTGCATTCTGTACCAGATATGGACATTATGAGTTCTTGGTAATGTCATTTGGATTGAACAACGCCCCAGCAGCCTTCATGGACCTAATGAACAGAGTATTCAAGGAATATTTGGACAAATTCGTGATAGTCTTCATCGATGATATTCTCATCTACTCAAAGACAGAGGCTGAACATGCTGAACATTTGAGGATAACTTTAGAAATACTCAGGAAGGAGCAGTTATATGCCAAGTTCTCCAAGTGTGAGTTTTGGAAGAATGAAGTGCAATTTTAGGGCACGTGATCAATAGAGAAGGAGTATTGGTTGACCCCTCCAAGATAGAAGCAGTTTCAAACTGGGAACGACCAACTACTCCAACCGAGGTGAGGAGTTTCATCGGACTGGCCGGATATTACAGAAGATTTGTCCAGGATTTTGTGAAAATTGCAGCTCCATTAACTCGACTTACCCGCAAAACTGAGAAATTTGAATGGACTGAAAAATGCGAGAAGAGTTTCCAAGAGTTAAAGAAGAGGTTGGTGACAGCCCCAGTGCTGGCATTACCTGATGGAAAAGGAGATTTCGTGATTTACAGTGATGCTGCGCATAAAGGACTGGGATGCGTGCTTATGCAGCACGGCAAGGTAATAGCATATGCGTCTAGGCAACTGAAGGATTATGAGGTCAGATATCCCACGCATGACCTAGAACTAGCAGCCATATTCTCGCTTTAAAGATTTGGAGACACTACTTGTATGGGGAAAAGTGCGAGATTTACACTGACCATAAGAGCCTCAAGTACATTTTCACTCAGAAAGAGCTTAACATGCACCAGAGGAGATGGTTAGAGTTAATCAAGGATTACGACTGTGAAATTCGTTATCACCCGGGCAAAGCCAATGTGGTGGCTGATGCCCTTAGTAGGAAAGAGAAGCTCAAGATGATAACTTCAGAGGAGGAGTTAGTGAAAGATTTTGAGAAGCTGGAAATTGAGATTAAGGTACCTGGAGAGGGCCAAGAAAAGTTGATGGAAATTAGAATCCAACCTCCATTGTTAGAAAAGATTAGACGGTGCCAGGAACGGATGATGGAGGAAGAAGAGAACTCCACGAAAGAGATAATGACCGGGGAGGAAATTAAGTGTGAAAGAGAAAAGGAAGGGATCATGAGGTACACGTACAGGATATGGATCCCAAACGTGCAGGAACTCAAGGATGAGATTTTAAATGAGGCACACAACTCAAGATACTCAGTGCACCCTGGTAGCACCAAAATGTATAGGGATTTGAAGGAGTATTACTGGTGGCCCAATATGAAAAAGGAAGTAGCAGAGTGGGTAAGAAGATGCTTGACCTGCCAGCGAGTGAAAGCAGAGCACCAAAAGCCCAGCGGACTTCTACACCCCTTAGAGATTCCAGAATAGAAATGGGAACACATAGCCTTGGATTTCGTAGTAGGTTTACCAAGGACCAAGGCTAATCATGACGCCATATGGGTAATTGTAGATCGATTGACGAAGTCAGCTCACTTTCTCCCGATCAACGAAAGATACACGGTCGACAGACTAGTGGATATCTATTTAAAAGAGATAGTGGCGCGACATGAAGTCCCAGTCACAATAGTATCCGATCGAGATCCTAGATTTAACTCCAAGTTTTGGAGAAGTTTTCAAGAATGTATAGGGACCCGGCTGAACATGAGCATAGCCTACCACCCCCAGACAGATGGGCAAAGTGAAAGGACCATCCAAACGCTAGAGGATATGTTGAGAGTCTGCGCGATAGACTTCAAAGGAAATTGGGATGATCAGTTGCCATTGATTGCATTTTCCTACAATAACAGTTTTCATTCAAGTATAGGAATGCCACCTTATGAGGCCCTTTATGGAAGGAAATGTCGACCTCCCTTGTATTGGGATGAAGTTGGAGAGCGAAAGATGCTCGGGCCCGAAGTGGTCCAACGAACTAAAGATGCAGTAGATCTAATCAGAGGACGGTTGGTAGCAGCCCAGGATCGACAAAAGAAATATGCCCACTTAGCTTGGAAAGGCAAAGAGTACGAAGTAGGAGACCTAGTGTTCTTAGAAGTGTCACCCTAGAAAGGTTTAATGAGATTTGGAAAGAAAGGGAAGCTGAGTCCCAGATACATTGGACCATTCGAGATCTTCAGACGGATTGGGGAACTAGCTTATGAGCTGGCATTGCCCCCGAATCTACAGCAGGTGCACAATGTGTTCCATGTTTCGATGCTGAGGAAGTATAATCCGGATGCCAAGCACATTGTAGAGTATGAGCAAGTGGACATGCCACCAGACTTGACCTATGTAGAGCAACCTGTGGAAATCATAGACCGAAAAGAACAAGTGCTCCGAAACAAGGTCATTCAGCTAGTCAGAGTTTTGTGGCAGAACCACAATGTAGAAGAATCAACTTGGGAACTTGATAGCGCAATGCAAGAGAAGTACCCCCACTTGTTTTCAAACTGATTCCGGGACGGAATCCTTTTAAGGAGGGGAGACTGTAAGAACCAAGATTTTGGGTAGAATTAAAAATTTTATTTATTTAATGATGTAAGAATTAATAGTGGTTACGGATTCGACTTTATTATTTCTATGTCTTGAAGAATGCTAATGGTTGACAACTTAGGTAAGAATTATCTATCTCCTAGAGGAATAAAATACGGCAACCCCAAGCAGATGAATACTCTCATGTCATCCAGACCGATAACAAGGGTTAAGGAACGCCCGAAAGAGAACAAGGACATTTTCATAAATATAAGGAATAAAGAGAGAATAAATATTGAATAGTGTTTTTGGTGGAAATAAGAATATTATTAGACGACGCTATATAGAAGTACCCGGAACGAAATTCTGAGTTCGTATTAATGATCCAGGGGGAAAAAGAGTGTATGTAAAAGCTGTCGGATTCTGAAAAATAGCACTTTTATATTCCCCGAGATTTCCCTGGACACCGAAAGACCTAAGAGATTATTAATAGGATTTAAGGAAAATGGATTCGAGAATTATTAAGAATGATGGAGAATGGTAGTATAAATGTCAAGAAGGTTTCCGGTAAAACCCTAACTAAAAACGATTGAGATATTCGTTCGAACGATCAATCAAATTGAGCAATAATCGGACAAAAGAGCAAGCAGAGATCAAGATGCATGCATGTGAAAATAATAAATATCTAGTAACTAGGAAGTTACATAAGTAACTAGCAAGATTAGGAAGCTAACTAGTACTTAGCCTTACTTTATCACCTTAACCAGCAAAGATCAACACTTGTCCTCCCATTTTTCATCATCCATGACATCACTACTTTAATAA
Source organism: Saposhnikovia divaricata (assembly GCA_036435485.1). Lineage (NCBI taxonomy): Eukaryota > Viridiplantae > Streptophyta > Magnoliopsida > Apiales > Apiaceae > Saposhnikovia > Saposhnikovia divaricata. The sequence goes on along the minus strand of CM071600.1, from coordinate 100,141,805 downwards.
AGTAGCTTTTAGAGAAGATATTATCCAAGGAAATTACTTTATGCATTATTCAAGCTAACAACCAAGCAAGAACAAAACAACTCTCCATTTTCTCTCCATCCGAGCAAACTCTCGGCAAAGAGCAGAAAAAGGGGGTTCCCACCATCAATTAATCTCCAAATTTTGATGGTAAGTACTACATATCATAGCTTAGATCCCCTAAAAATCCTAGCTTCAAATTCATCTTTTACCATTTTCAAAAAAATCACTAAAGGTGATGATGAATAGTTTTTTCTTAGAACTAATCTTGTTTTCATGATTTCTTTGGATGATCTAAAGTTTGATAAAGCTAGACAAGGACCATACCAAGCTTATTAAGGTTATAGCATACTCCAAGGAAGGTAGATCTCTTGAAACCCTAGCATTTGATTTGAGATTTATGAATGTTTTTGATGGATTTAGCTTGGTATGATTATAGTGATAATTATAAGCATGATTATGTAATTAGTTATATGATTTGTGAAGCATGATGATTTTGAAGTTAAGTCAGTGGTTCTTGGACATTTTCAGATGGGAAATATGTGTACAAATTGTATTAATGCCAGGTGTGGCTTGGTTTGATGATTACAATTTTCGGAACGTTCGATATACAGCCGTTATAATGTCCAATTTTACAATATCATGTTTTGTATGCCATTTTTCGTCTCAAAACCCTACTGTCCAGAAACGTTTCTGCCATGATTAGATAGATTATGTTATGAGCTTCGTTTTGATATAAAGAACGTGTGAAATGGACTTACGGTTTAGGAGTTACGGCCGGTTTACTAAAAGTAGTTCGGACTCGTAAACGAGAATTCGTAACTAAAATTGAACCCTCGTAAAATACGTAAGTCAGTGGAAAATTTTGGTAATTAAATAATAGAAGTAAAAAGGAAGGTGTGAGAGAAAACCTCATGTGAATCGGATCATTTTTCGATTTTATAAAAATGTTCGAATCTAGGTTAAACGCGAACGAACCCCTTAAAAGTATAACTTTGGTTATAACTTAGAAAACGAGCGATAAAACTCGAGATATAATCTTGGTTCGTAATCGATCGAATTTAGAACTTATATGACTTAAGTATACCCTAAGTGTGAGTACGATGACATGTCTTAATGACGAACAAATGTCGAATCGTATTGGTAATAAAAAGAGTTACATTAAAAAGGGGTATAACGAGATAATTCGAAAACATGTTTCGACTTAAGTTAATACTTAACTTTTTGAAAAATGTTAAGTGATTAATCTCGAATCTCTTGACTATTATAGATCGCCGAGCTGACTCGGGACACCCTACCCCTACCCCTACCCGTGCTCAATTACCAGACAAGTTTCAACTTTCCCTTTTTAAGCTGTTGTTGTGAATATATATGCTTTCTGTTATACATATGCCATAGCATGCATGCCTACTTTCAAGTCATATTGATATACTTGTTCCCTGATTGTTCTTTGGCTTATAAGTAGATAGATAATATATCGATTATAAGCCGGATGTCGTTAAGACCCTTAGAGAAGGGCATATGAATCCTATTTGTTGAATATAGACCAGGAGTCAGTACTTCTTGATATATCGTAATTATTTTCGAGGGAAATATTTAAGTAAATAATTTTCATTATTTGGTTGACGAATATTATTTGAATATTCGTCCGAGATTATTTAATTAACGATCATTACTTCAAATATTTATTTGAACGTTATCTATTCAATGAATATTATTTTTCAATATTCATTCAAAGATGAACCATTTATCGAATATTATTTCAAATATTTCTATAAAACCTTCGATTATTAAATAAATATCATTCGGACATTCATTTAGAGCATCATGTATTAAGGGAATATTATTCTCGAATATTCCTTTAAGGTTTAATTTATTAAATGAATATCACTTGGATATTCATTTAAATTATTAATTATTATATGAATACTATTTTTGAATATTAATTTGAAGTCTTATTTACTTAACGAATATTATTCCAAATATTCCTTTCAAAATTATTTATTAAATGAATATTATTTTAATATTCATTTAAGTAATTATTTATTCAATATATATTTTCTTAATATTCCTTCGAGGATTATTTTGAGAAATACTCTGATTAAAAATATTCTTTCATTCATTAAATCTTCTGACTCAATAAATATTCTATAAATATTGATTCAATACTTGGAAACAACTTCAAGGTTGTTTATTTTTCTTCAAATATTATTTTCGACCTTCGATCATTCTTAGAATTCTTCGGAGTCATACGATTAAATTTATATTAAGAAAGGTCCTCTAGATTCTATTCTTCACTCGAATCTATCTCTTAAATTATATGAGAAACTTACTTGAGAAAGGTTCTGTATCTTGTTGACTTCCCGGTCATAGTTTATCCTTTTCACTCGCAACTTGGTTGCTATGGACTCATTAAGTCTGTGTGTACCTTCTCATCATTCGAGGGGTAAGATCGTTGGAACAAGTTAATATCCATTAACAAGCAAGAGCTTGGAAATGTTAGTGAATTTTCCTTTCCAACTAGATACGACTACTTTGTGGAGTCTTGTCAACAAGTATTTCACTTGGGGAAGGGACGATAAACTATACGTTTCAATGCTGTGGATTTACTCGAACTAGAAGTCGTGTTTAAGAGGCCGAGTCGCGCGGTCCATCACAATGCCTAATCATTGGCCAGGGAGTTACTATTAAAGGCCATTGACAAGTGGAACCATCAGTTCTTCCTTCTACCGGTAGTAAACTATATTGGGCTGTACCATCCCCGACTGATCATCAGGGAGTGGAACAGCTGGCGCGTGATAACTCCAATATTGGTTCATCTCCCAAATTGGGAATTCCCTGCAACACGTATCGAAGATACTTCTTTCAGGTTGACGGTGTCTTCCACAACACGTATCAAAGAGACTTCGTTCAGGTTGTAGAACTTCGAAAATGTTAATAACTGGAACTGCAATATTTTTCCTTGCGAGTTCCTCTTATATGATAAATAATGATGTCTTGCTTATTTTGACTTAGCAGATATTTCCACAAAAAAAACACTATAAGTTACCTTGTAACTTCATCCTTTATATTATACTGGCACTAACTTCGTTAATGCATGGCATATGGAAATAATGATACTTCGAACTGTTATATACTATCACTGTCCTGTTATATTATTATTGGTGGGCTATTGCTCACCCTTGCTTATTTATCATGTCACAACAACAGCTAGGACAGATGGCTCGCGTCAGGCGCACTCGGCGCAAGCGGGTTACCCGACCCACCGGACTCCCCGCTGAGATGCTAGCCGCCATTGCTGAGGTAGCATAGTTAGACAGCTTTTGTTTCCTGTTTAACTATATATATAATTAATGTAATCAACGGCTAAACTTTTAAAATTATGATGTTATCCTTTTGGGATTGTAATAACTTTCATTCGTAAACCCTTTTATGTAAGACTTATTTCAATTTCATCTCTGGGACTATAACTGTGTGTGTGTTGGTGGATATTATTGTGGGGTCATAGCATGCTAATTATTGATTTTGGACTCAAGTCAAGTATTGTGTATAAGTTATGAGACAGTAACGACCCGATCTCGGACCCCGGATCTGGGGGTGTTACATCCACAGCTGGGTTGCTATTGAAATTAGCAAACCTTTTACATTGATCACAAGCTTTGGCAAAGTCATAAGCATCAGATTTCATGGTAGGCCAGTAGTAGCCCTGTCGAAGCACCTTATGAGCAAGAGAGGTACCCCCCGAGTGATTACCACAGATGCCTTCACGGACCTCCCTTCAGATGTATTCACATTCATTTCCAGATATGCATTTAAGTAGAGGTTAGTTAAAACCCCTTTTATACAGGATGCCATCTTAGATTACATACCGGGCGGCCTTGTATTTGAGTTTCCGGGCTTCATCTTTATCTTCCGGAAGCACCCCCTTGGTGATATACTCACGTATTGGGGTTGTCCATTGGCTTTCCACAGAAAATTCTATCTCCATAAACTCCTCTTGATGGATACTTGGCTGGAGTTGGACTTCAAGGGGTATCACCCCTAATAGAACAACTTCTTTTTGGGATCCCAACTTGGCAAGGGCATCGGCATTGGCATATTCCACCCTTGGGATCTGATTCAAATTCAGCACTTTAAACTTACTAATGAGTTCTTGGGCATACCTCATGTAGAGTTCAGTGCGGGGGCCTCGGCTCTGGAAGCTCCCTTTGATTTGCCACACAATCAACATGGAATCACTAAAAACATTTATGTATTCCGCCTTCATTTCTAGAGCTAGTTTCAACCCAGCAATCAGGGCCTCATACTCCGCATCATTGTTGGTAGCCTTGAAGCCAAAGTGTATGGCACTCTGAATTCGGTGCCCCTCTGGGCTTACCAATTTTATCCCAGCACCTGCCCCGTTGCTGTTCACTGCTCCATCCACATATAGGTTCCACCATAGTTGGGGGCTCTCGGCATCCCCTTCGGTAACTGGGCATACCGGTATGGATTCTTCCCCGATAACCTCAAAATCTGGAGGGAACTCTAACAAGAAGTCAGCCAGTGCTAGGCCTTTGATGGCAGTTCGGGGCTTGTAATCTATCTCAAACTGTCCCAACTCGACAGCCCATTTCATCATTCTACCGGAGGCTTCCGGCTTGTGCATCACTTGCCTTAACGGGAAGGACGTTCTAACTTCAATTTTGTGGGCCTGAAAGTAGGGCCTTAGCTTTCTGGAAGCCAATATCAGAGCATATGCTAGCTTTTCCATGCTGGGATACCGGGTTTCCACATCCAACAGCCTTTTGCTCACATAGTATACTGGGTAATGCACTTGTTCTTCCTCCCAGATCAACACATCACTTATAGAATATTCAGAAACAGCTAGATATAGAATGAGTATCTCACCTTCCAAGGGTTTGGAGAGCAATGGTGGGCTTCCCAACTGTTCCTTTAGGTTCTTTGAAGGCTTCCTCACGGGTCCTGTAAGAACCCCAAATTTTGGATATAATTAAAACTTTTTATTAAGTAAGGATAAAACGAGGAACAATGATTCCGACAACAAGGTCACCAACTCTAATGAATGGTGGTTTCAAAGAACAATGATTGTAATGAATGGATATTGCTTTGGACAATGATCCTGATGCATTGGTATATTGTCAGAATAGAGTAATTCGATGGTTAAGGACCTAGATAAGAATAATCTATCATCCAGGAAGGAGCTAATGGATCCTTGAAGGGAAATGAGTACGTGCATAGTGTTTCCCATACGTGCATAGTATTTCCCGTACGTGCATAGTGTTTCCTGTACGTGCATAGTAATTTGGTGGATGAATAGTGATTTTGTAAGTTGGAAAACTTTTCACGCCACCCTATGTACGGGACGTGATATGGATGTTTCGAAGTCATATTAGTGATACGCGGAGGAAATAAGTGAATGCAGAGACGATCGGAATTCAGAAATTCCAAATTCTTTTCGGTATAATATTTGACCGGACAGTGGATTAAATATTATTATAATCCAAGAATTGAGATATTAACTTTGAGGATTTGATATTTTGGGATGTTATTATATTTGATTTAAGAATAAGGTAGGAAACCACTGAGGAGTGGTTATGGCTACAATGTAATAATTGATATTTGGAAAGAATGAATGGAATTCGACTTTATTATTTCTATGTCTTGAAGAATGCTAAAGGGTGACAACATAGGTAAGAATAATCTATCTTCTAAGGGAATAAGATATGGCTATTTCAAGCAGGAAAATATTCTCATGTCATCCAGATCGGTAACGATTAATCCAGTAGTTCCGTAAAAAGGATAAGGAACGATCGAAAGAGAATACGGACAATTGTACCACCCTAAGAGAGCAAGTAAAGAATACAGAATGAATAGTTTTTTTGGTGGGAGTATATAATAATATGAGACGACACTATATAGAAGTATTCGGAACGGATTTCCGAGTTCGTATTAGTGATCCAGGGGGAAAATAAGTGTATGTAAAAGCTGTCGGATTCTGAAAAACCGCACTTTTATTTTCTCCGAGAGTTCCCTGGACACTGATAGCCTTAAGTATTTAACGAATGGATTTAAGGAATATAAATTGGAAAGTTAGAATGAAAGATGGAGAATGAAAGTATTATTATTAAAGAGGATTCCCGGTAAACCCTAATTAGAAATCCGTGAAATATTCCTACGAACGATCAATCGAAACGGGCAATAACCGGACACAGAAACAAGCAGAGGAAGCAAGAGTCTTGTGCAAGCTACTAGTATAAAATATCTAGTAACCAAACTAGAATCAAGGAACTAGCACCCTAGAGAATGCAACTAAGTACTTAGCAAGGCAACCATGTAGTTAGGCTAGAACCACCACATTTTCAACACTTGTCATGGTAATTCCTCATCCAACACCTCATCACTTTATTAAAGCAACCAAGGATGAGATATTATGCAAAACACTTCACTTTGTGCATTATTGCAAAAGCAACCAACAAAAATATCAAACTCTCTCCAAATGTTCATCCATTCGGCCCATTTGGAAATTCCAAATCCAAAATCCAACTTCCAACCATTTGTTGATCTTGAAACTTTTATGGTGAGTTCTATATTTCAAGAAACTAATCTCCTAGAAATTTCAAGTCCTAACTCTTTTGTTTCCATTTTCAAAAAAATCATTAAAATGGAGGGTGAATAGTGTTTTCATGAAAACTAATCTTGATTTTTCTTGTTTCATGGTTGATATAGCAAGCTTAAGCACTCCTAAGGATCATGCAAAGCTTAGTGAGGCTAGTAAACACTCTAAGGAAGGTATAAAACTTGAAAACCCTTGGTGTCCTTTTAAGAACTTATGAGTTTTATGGATGATTTAGTGATTAGTATGTTATGTTATGCTTAGATCCATGATTAGTAGTTGTTATGGTTGTGATTTGGTTTATGAACCATGTAATGGTTAAGATGAGTTGTTGTTAGACTAGTCATGATGTTTATCATGTGTTTGGGTGGTTGATTTGATCTTGGTAAGATTGTGATAAAGTGTAAAAACTTTGGAAAACGCGTAAACATAGCCGTTATAATGCCCGATTTTGCAATACCATGTTTTGTATGCCATTTTTCATGTCGAACCCCTACTGTCCAGAGACCTTATCTGCCATGATAGGATAGGTAATGTTCTAAGCTTTGTTTGGATATAAAGATCACGTGAAACGGACTTACTGTTTAGGATTTATGACCAAATTACTAAAAGTAGTTCGAATCCGTAAACGAAAGTTCGTAACTGTAATTGAACCCTCGTAAACTATGTAACGTCATGGCGAATCTTGGTAAATAAATACTAGAGGTAAAAAGGAAGGTGTGAAAGAAAACCGTATGTCAAAAGGATCATTTTTCGATTTATTAAAAATGTTCGAGTCGAGGTTAAACGCGAACGAACCCCTAAAAGACGACTCTTTTATAACTTCGGTAAAACACTTAGAAAACGGGCGATAAAACTCGGAGTATAATATTGGTTCGTAACGATCAACCTTAGAACTCATATGACTTAAGTATGTCCCAAGTATAAGTGCAGTGATATGTCGTATTAACGAACGAATGTCGGGTCGGATCAGTGATAATAAGTAATCCACTAAAAGGGGTATAACGAGATAACTCGAGAACGTGTTTCGATTTAATTATAACTTAACTTTTAATATGTTAAGTGATTAATCCCGAATGCCTTGGCTATTTATAGATCACCAAGCTGAACCGGGACCCGCTACCACTACCCCTTACCATACTCGACTATCAGGCAAGTTTCAATTCCCTTCTTTAGGCTGTTGTTGTGATTGAATAAATATATATATGTTTTCTGATATACATATGCCATAGCATGCATGCCTGCTTTCAAAGTTATATCACTATGCTTGTTCCTTGATTGTTATTGGCTTATAAATTAGATAGCTATCGTATCAGTTATAAGCCGGATTATTGTAAGACCCTCATAGAAGGGCGTATACATCTTATTCATCATTATAGACCGGGAGTCAATATTTCTTGATATATCGAGATTACCTCGAAGGAAAATATTTAAGTAAATATTTTCCATTATTCAGGCAACGAATATTATTTGAATATTCGTTCGGGATTATTTATTTAATGATCCTTACTTCAAATAATTATTTGAACGTAATCATTCGACGAATAATATTTGTCAATATTCATTCAGAGTCGAATTGATTATCGATTATTATTTCGAATATTCTTCTAAAGATGAGAATACTAAATGAATATTACTGGATATTCATTTAGAATATTATTCATTAAATGAATATTACTTTATCGATATTCATTTAAATTCCTATTAATTATGAATATCATTTTGAATATTCATCCAGGGTTCTATTTAATCATCGAATATTATTTTAAATATTTTAAATATTCCTTTCAGGACTTATTAAGTAATAAATATTATTTTGAATATTCATTTGATTATTTAATTGTGCAATAAATATTCTCTCGATATTTCTTCAAGAATTATTTGGGAAATACTCTGATTAAAGATATTCTTTCATATTCCTAAATAATCTGTAAAATATTTTAATTCAATAAATATTCTCTGAATATTTATTCCATGCTTAGAATAACATCGATAAGGTTTATCTTCTTCGATTATTACAGAAAATATATCGGAGTCATATTATTATTAATCTTATATCAAGAAAGGTTCTCAGACATCATTCTTATTTGAGTCTATCTCCTTAATAATAAGGGAACCTTACTTGGAAGATGTTATTTATCTTGTCGACTTCCCGGTCATAAAGTATTCCCTTCACTCGCAACTCGGGTGCTGTTGACTTATTAAGTCATTGCTTACCTTCTCATCTTTCGAGGGGTAAGATTACTGGAACAAGTTGATATCCGTTACCAAGTAATAGCTTGGGAGTTATTGGTAAATTTTCCTTTCCAACTAGATACGACTACTTTGTGGAGTCTTATCAACAAGTAATATACTTGGGGAAAGGGGGACGAACGTTACATTCAGAATCATGAATTCTATTTGAACTAGGAGTCGTGTAAGAGGCCGAGTAGCGCCGGTCCATCCCCTTTGGCCCAACCGTTGGCCGGGGAGAGCTAGTAAGGCGGTATACAAGTAAAGCCGTCAGTTCTTCCTTCTACCGGTAGTAAATCTAAATTGAGCTGTACGATCTTGACTGATCATCAAGATTGGAACAGCGGGCGCGGTGAATACTCCATCATTGGTTCATCATCCAAATTTATTTATTTCCTGCAACATGATTACTGTTGGCAGAGTTGGAAAAGGGTCATAACTGGAATTGCAACCTTTTCTTGCAAGTTCCTCTTCTTAATAACAATAAGAATATCTTGCTTACTTTGATGTAGCAGATATTTCTACAAACAATTACTTTAAGTTACCTTGTAACTTCATCGTTCATATTATACTGGCATCATTTCCGTAAATGCATGGCATATGGTTTGAAAGATACTTTTGAACTGTTATACATTATCGTTCAGTTATATATTATTGTTGGTGGGCTATTGCTCACCCTTGCTTTATTATTATATCACAACAACAGCTAGACCAGATGACTCGCACAAGGCGCACTCGACGCGGGCGAGGACGATGAGACTACCAGAGCTGAAGAAGAAGCTATTGGTAGGGTATATTTATTCTTTCAGTACCAAGAATAGGGTCTAGTATGACTTATGTAAATGGATGGCAAAGAGTATGTATTATATTGAAATTCTTTTGGATTGTAAGAACTCATAATGTGATTAATAAAAAATTTGATTGTTACTCTGATTTCATCTCTGGGACTGTAACGGGTGTGTTTTATATTGTTGTGTTGGGTTATAGAGACGTAATTTATTTTATGTTAAGGAAAGTTCAATTGTTGTGGACAGAATTGGAAACCGTAACCACCGGATCCCGGACCCCGGATCTGGGGGTGTTACAGGTCCATTCAAAGTTTTGACCCTTCTTGATAGCCTTAAAGAACTCTTTGCATTTTTCGAAATACCGAGATACAAATCTGTTTAGAGCTGCCACCCTTCCGGTAAGCCCTTGGACTTCTTTAACATTCCTTGGGGATCTGAGTTCCAGAAATGCCTTGATTTTGGCAGGGTTCGCCTCAATCCCTCTGTGGTTCACAATGAATCCAAGAAATTTTCCAGACTCCACACCAAAAACACATTTTTGGGGGTTTAGTTTCATCCGGTACTTCCTTAGGATATCAAACATCTCAGATAGGTGTAACACACACTACACCAAAACTGGCCATTAGTAACGGATATATCCGTTACTAATGACATTAGTAACGGATATATCCGTTACTAATCGTCCGTCACAATTGTTTTTTTTTAAATTTTGTAACAGATATATCCGTTACTAATTAGTAACGGATATATCCGTTACAAATATATTAGTAACGGATATATCCGTTACTAATTAGTAACGGATATCTGGAATTAGTAACGGATATATCCGTTACTAATTAGTAACGGATATATCCGTTACAAATAGATTAGTAACGGATATATCCGTTACTAATTAGTAACGGATATCTGGAATTAGTAACGGATATATCCGTTACTAATTAGTAACGGATATATCCGTTACAAATAGATTAGTAACGGATATATCCGTTACAAATTAGTAACGGATATCTGAAATTAGTAACGGATATATCCGTTACTAATTAGTAACGGATATATCTGTTTCAAAATAAAAAAAAAGCAATTGTGACGGACGATTAGTAACGGATATATCCGTTACTAATTAGTAACGGATGTTGAGAATTAGTAACGGATATATCCGTTACTAATTAGTAACGGATGTTTAGAATTAGTAACGGATATATCCGTTACTAATATTAAAAAAATTTAATAAGCTCTCAGCCAATCAGAGGCTGCCACCACAGCCGCCCCCACCTCTCAGCCAATCACATCGCGCCACCTGTACTCTCAGCCAATCAGAGGCTGCCACCACAGTCGCCCCCACCTCTCACCCAACCACCTCAATTTTTCCAGATTTGTTGAAGTAAGGTTTCGAACCCCTGACCTCCTCTCAGGTAGTACACCCACTCAACCAACTGTGACACGCGAGTATTTGTGATATATATGGAAATACAATCCTTATACTATGAACTTTTACATGTTTTTGTTTTATAAATTCGTTTAAAATTATAATTTTTTTTAAAAATTCGTTTTAATTTAATTTTACATATTTTTTAAAATTTAATTTTTTAAAAATTCGTTATAATTATTTATTTTAAAAAAATAGAAAATAATTATTTTTTAAAAAAATCGAAAATAATTTTTTTTTAAAAAAAATCGAAAATAATTATTATTTTTTAAAAAATCGAAAATAATTATTTTTTTAAAAAAAACGAAAATAATTAATTTTTTTAAAAAATCGAAAATAATTAATTTTTTTAAAAATCGAAAATAATTAAATTTTTTTTAAAAAAATCGAAAATATTTTTTTTAAAAAAAAATCGAAAATAATTATTATTTTTTAAAAAATCGAAAATAATTATTTTTTTTAAAGAAACGAAAATAATTAATTTTTTTAAAAAAATCGAAAATAATTATTTTTTTTAAAATAATCGAAAATAATTATTTTTTTAAAAAAATCGAAAATAATTATTTTTTTAAAAAAATTGAAAATAATTTTTTTTAAAAAAAATTCGAAAATAATTATTATTTTTTTAAAAATCGAAAATAATTATTTTTTTAAACAACGAAAATAATTAATTTTTTAAAAAAATCGAAAATAATTAAATTTTTTTAAAAAAATCGAAAATAATTTTTTTTTAAAAAAAATCGAAAATAATTATTACTTTTTAAAAAATCGAAAATAATTAATTTTTTAAAAAAATAGAAAATAATTAAATTTTTTTAAAAAATCGAAAATAATTATTTTTTAAAAAAAATCGAAAATAAATATTTTTTTAAAAAAATCGAAAATAATTATTTTTAAAAAAACGAAAATAATTTTTTTTTACAAAATCGAAAATAATTTTTTTTAAAAAAAATAATCAAAAATAATTATTTGATATACACAAAAAATTAAAAAATTACAAGCTTATTTGATGTGATTTTATAATATAAATCTCCGAAAAACAATACTCGCGATAACTGTTATCGTCCCGATTGCACAAAACAATATTTTTAAAATATTTTTTCGACGATCCAACCGTACGGTTGTTAATATCTAAGGATTTTAGTGATATACACAAAAAATTAAAAAATTACAAGCTTATTTGATGTGATTTTATAATATAAATCTCCAAAAAACAATACTCACGATATCTAGTATCGTCCCGATTGCACAAAACAATATTTTTAAAATCTTTTTTCGACGATCCAACCGTACGGTTGTTAATATCTAATGATTTTAGTGATATACACAAAAAATTAAAAAATTACAAGCTTATTTGATGTGATTTTATAATATAAATCTCCAAAAAACAATACTCGCGATAACTAGTATCGTCCCGATTGCACAAAACAATATTTTTAAAATGTTTTTTCGACGATGCAACCATAAGGTTGTTAATATCTAATGATTTTAGTGATATACACAAAAAATTAAAAAATTACAAGCTTATTTGATGTGATTTTATAATATAAATCTCCGAAAAACAATACTCGCGATAACTAGTATCGTCCCGATTGCACAAAACAATATTTTTTCGACGATCCAACCGTACGGCTGTTAATATCTAAGGATTTTAGTGATATACACAAAAAATTAAAAAATTACAAGCTTATTTGATGTGATTTTATAATATAAATCTTTTAAAAGTATTAAATTAGTAATAGATATATTATTCCTTAGTAACGGATATATCCGTTACTAATTAGTAACGGATATATGTGCATTAGTAACGGATATATCCGTTACTAATTAGTAACGGATATATCCGTTACTAATTCTATGTATCCGTTACTAATTAGTAACAGATATTTAATATTAGTAACGGATATATCCGTTACTAATTAGTAACGGATACATAGAATTAGTAACGGATATATCCGTTACTAATTAGTAACGGATATCTGACACATTAGTAACGGATATATCCGTTACTAATTAGTAACGGATATATCTGTTACTAATGCCATCAGTAACGGATATATCCGTTACTCATTAGTAACGGATATATCCGTTACTAATGGCTTTTTTTATCTGTTAGTAATTTGCCAGTTTGGTGTAGTGACATGGTCGGCTACCCGCTTTGATTTGACCAACATATCATCAACATAGACTTCCATAGTCTTACCAATATGTTCTTTAAACATCATGTTTACCAGCCTTTGGTAGGTAGCCCCGGCATTCAGCAACCCAGACGGCGTCCCTACATAATAGTACAATCCTCTATCAGTTATGAAGTTTGTTTGCTCCTGGTCTGGCTCATACGTTGGTATCTGGTTATACCCAGAATAGGCATCCATAAAGCTCAGCAAAGCATGGCCTGCCATGGAATCCACCAATTGGTCAATTCTAGGTAGCGGGAAGCTATCCTTAGGACAGGCCTTATTTAAATCAGTGAAGTCCACACATGTCCTCCATTTCCCATTGGGCTTCCGGACCAGTACTGTGATGCCCCTAGATCCGGGGTCGGAGACCTAGGCGCTCACGGTCCATTTTCCATTAATAACATACCTGTTCTTGCGCATAATGTATAAAACAGCCATCGACCCCACAATAAAACTCACACCGCACACACACACAGGTTAGAGTCTCAGAAACGTCATACACTTGATTAAGCAAAAGTAAAAGTTTCAGAGTTATTATAGACCGAATTAAATAGCATTTATGCTACCAGCAACACTTCGATATGAAGCGGAGTTGGCGGCTTGAATGTTTGATACGGTACACTGATTTGCACAGGTCATACTTATAAATAAAACGTACTAACAAAATTTGCCAACCAATCCGGCTAATGGGGCCTACCGGTGGAATCTCAACTGCTGCCTCGGGTCTAGTCACCTGCTTTCGGGCAGTCTGTCTAGCTCTTTCCATTTCTCTTAACTGTTGTGTTTGTAAATTTGAAAACAAGCAAGAGTGAGAAACTATAGCTCAGCAAGAAATATATGTATAAGGTAAGCAATATAACATTACATGTGTTTAGCAGTTATTAAACTCGTTTATATCAATCCGTTATAAATCATTTGTCATCGTTGATAAATTTCAAAGGTGCACCAATACGTGCCCTTGTTTTCAAAGTAAACTTGCAGTTCTAGATACTGCATGAAGTCAACATCTTTCTCATCAAAATAGAACACTATCGGCAACTTGGCACATAAGCCTAAGAAGCAGTGTCAGAGCATTTTTCCAAAGTGGAGGAATGGGACTTAATGAAAACATAAAACCTGACAGGGATTGACGATGATCAGTCGCCACATCCAAGTCCAATAATCCGTGGGTCTTCTCTACCGGTAGAAGGATAGAAACTACATCTGTAACTATCCCCGGGTGAAAACTACATCCGTAATCACCCTCGATGAAAACTACATCCGTAATCATCCTTCGACAACACCTGGGCCGGAATAATAATTGATGGACCGCCTGGCTTACGGCCGCTTACACATCCCGGGAATCGTTCGTCAACGGTTCCCACACCTGCCAGAGTCCCTTTTTCTTTTTCTTTTAAAACTTGATTTTGATTGAAAATTGAGTAATTGAGGTCCGACATCAGTCGACCGACGATTCTTGAAATTGAACAAGAAGCAAAACCTGACCGGGGGTTTTCGAAAATGTTTTGAGTTCGAAAGAGTTCGAGTTTGAAAGTGCTAAAGGTATCTTGGATTAGCTTTGTCTTTAAAATACTGAACAATAATTAATTAATGGTATTTTAAGATTTAATATTAATAATTAATAAAATAATAATTAAATTAAATTAGCTTTTAATCCAAGATAGGTATTTTTGAGTATTTATGATGATATAAGAATAATTACTTAAGTATACGATACTTCCCGAATGACCCTTCGGGTTTTTCGCAATTTAATTACGATATAATAATATACCGCTCCCCGGTCAATGGAATATATGGACCGCTACGACCTCTATTGCTAGAGTCGTTGTCCGAAGAAAACTTTTCATTCTAAGTTCAAGGGGTACAAACATATATGTGCATATGTATCTCAATTTCATCATTACTTCAATAAGCATAAACATATGATACGATTGAAAACTACAAACACAACAGTGAAATTCCTTATATATGTAAGTTTTGAAAAGTAAACTTGCCTTGGTGAGGTTGGGGTGGTCGAGCTTGCGGAGTGGAATGATCTATACATAATCAATAGCCGTTTGTTAGTACCTTAACAATATCTCTTTTAATTGCGAGGTTTTAGGGGGTACAAAATTAACTTAATGACTTCGTCTTATGACTCTCTAGCCCCACTATAGGTTCATGTCATCACTCGATTACGCTCGTCACTTATTCAACTTAATTTGGTTACCATACCCGAATCATATTCATTCCCCCTTAAATCACACTCCACTTACGACTTTTTCACTTGCGCGAATTTTACTCTAACATTTTTATAAAATTGAAAAATACATATTTTAATCCAATTCTTTTTGGGTAGCCTTCATCACTGCATTTACTAGTTCCTCTAATTTTTCCATTATCCTAAATAAATTTTTAGGGGTTTAAACAAGGTTCACAAGGGGACCATCTAGTGCAGTTCGGATTCCAGAAACACATTTCACTTCTCAGGCCATAACTCAAAATCTATACATCACCTAGTCCTGAACCTTATATTTCTGGAAACTACATCCAAGTACCTTTCCAACAATATATATTAGGACTTCAGGGGACAAGATTTAGGGGTTCAAAACCCTCCTACAAGACAGTACAAGTTCCTGGAAAATTACTCAACATGCTTTTACCACTTAACCATTCAAGAATCTTATATAAACATCACAACCATCATCTAAACCACCAAGATCATACTCTATAGCATACATGGAGTTACATACACTAACCACAAGCTTAAAAATCACAACCACAACATTTAAACTCAAGATCTACATCATCCATAACTTATACGTCCAAGATTCACACTAACATCCATGGATCTAACATTAAACACCATAAATAATTCATGGCCAAGAGGGGTTAGGGTTTTTATACGTTATTGAGTATCTAGGAGCCTTGGGTATGCCTTAAAAGTCTCAAGAACACCTTGGATGAGCTCCTACAATCCTTACAACTCAAGATCTAAATGAAAACTAAACATTGTTATTATTCATCAAAACTTCAAAAATTTATAACTTAAAAACTAATGGATGAAGGGTGTTGGAATTCATAGCATACCTTTCTTATATGGTGTAGAGTACCTAGGATTTTTGTCTTGAATTAAGAGTGATGAGAAGTGGAAGAAAAGAATTCTTCTTCCCCTTTCTTCTAGCTTGGCCGAGAGCTATGTTGAACAAGGGGGGAGAGAGAGTTGTTTTGTTTGCTTTTTGGTGTTGGTTGAATAAAGTGAATTGTGTTGGTTGATATGTATTAGGTGTATGTATATGTATCACATGTTGCAAGTCTAGTGCCTAGGCCATACATCCTTGTCTCCTTGGACAATGCACCAAACTAGTTACTATTCCTCTAGTTATCTTTGCATTACTAGTTTGCTTTTCTAACTACCTAGTTGCATGGGACTTGCATGCAATATCTTTCCTTGTATCATTATTCTTCCACCAATGCTTGACACTTAATCTTTAATTCATATCGTATCTTAATTAATTTCTCGTAATAATATTTTGTCGCGTAGAGATTTCCCTTGTAATTCCTTAAGTACTTAATTGTGTAAATTCCTCGAATATCCATAACTCCTCGTCATAATTCCTAATAAATCTTTTAATTCTCAAATAACTCTCAAGTCCCAAGTTTTATAAATCTTACTAACAATAAGATTCTTGCCTTCAACAACCTTCCCTTTATCTTACATGGTGAATGTAACAACATAATTTCTCAGACAATCAATTCCATTAAACAACAGGGATGACTAAAAAGGTTCCAAATTCACAATGTCATATGATATTATATAAAAGAAAATATTACCAAAATTAGGGTTCTTACAAGTACCGGGTTTGCCAGCCATGTTGGGTAGAAGGATTCTTTGATCAATCCTACCTTCAGTAACCGGTCTACCTCTTCCTGGAGGGCGGTAGCCCTTTCACCACTGACTGGCCTTCTTTTTTGCCGGATACCCCTTCTCTCAGGGTCAATATTAAGTTGGTGACACATGATTTTCGGGTCAATCCCCACCATATCAGAGTGACACCATGCAAACACATCTAGGTTGCTTTTAAGGAAAGAAGTCAACCTTTCTCTTGTTTTTTCATTTAGCTGTTGCCCAATTTTCAGGACTTTGCTAGGATCTTCAGCATCCACCAATATGGGAATAGTATCCTCGGCAGCCCCTGCCTTTTCCAGGGTACCGGGCATCCTAGGATCAATATTGATTTCAACCGGGAGCCCCTTCACCTGAAAAAACAAGAGAAAGGTATCTTTCACCACTTCTTGGTTTTCATTCTCTAGCATTGCTTCGTCTAGATCATTATCTGAGGCATCTTTCACTGTGCCATCCACTGGAATGTTTTGAATTTCATCATTTTTCTCGACAGCTTCCAACAGCAAACTTTGTGGAGGTACTACCCCCTAAAAAATAGGAACCTCTTCAGTAGGTTCCTCTGCTAGCTCCACTATCATGATGGTATTGCATGATGCCTTTTCAAACTTCTGTGGCTCTAGCCTGTGGCTTCTCATTAGGGCTTCCCCCTCATCCTTCTCTTCATCTTGAATGGATTTATCTGCCCTCTCGGCAGCCTGTACAACTTTGTTATAGCATTCCCTTGATTCATATTGACATCCTTTCACACAGCCAATGCCATTTGGGGTGGGGAACTTCATCGAAAAGTGATATATTGAGGTTACCACCCTCATATCCTTCAACACTGGTCTCCCAAGTATGGCATTACGAGAAATGTCTTCATCTACCACCATAAACTCAATCATTTGGGTGGCCTTGCAAGGATCCACACCCAATGTCAAGGGCAACTTAACCTTTCCCATGATTTGCACCGGTGAACCCATATAGTTCATTATTAGTAAGCAGCAACTCCTTATCCAAAAGCCCCAATTTCTGGAATGTAGTGTATGCCAAGATATTCACTGAACTGCCATTATCAGTTAGCACCCTGTGCACATTCATCCCACCAATGCTTACGGTTACCACCAAGGCATCATTATGAGGGTGGTGAACCCACTTGGCATCCTCCTCAGTAAAAGAAATATCATCAGTTTCCCCTTTAAACAGCTTAGGGGGCCTTTCTGCAAGGTGGAAAACATTTGTAAGGGGTTTCCCTCTAGCTTCTCGGGCATACCGGTTTCTAGCATTCCGACAGGCACCCCCCAAGTAAGGGCCACCAAAGATGGTGTGGATGCTATTGGCTCGGGTAGTCCTATCTTGGTTTCCCGGAACTTTAACTTTGTTATCTCTCCCTTCTTTATACTTCTTAGCCTCTTGAGCCACAAATTCAGTCAGGTATCCATTTCTGATCAATTCTTCAATTTGATCATTCAGGTGCCTGCAATCGGCAGTCTCATGGCCATTTACCTCATGGAAAGCACAGTACTTCCCCTGATCCTTCTTTCCGGAAGGGCCTGCCCGGTAGGGCCTGTGGAACAGCCCACTTTTCTCATTTACTTCAAGAATATGGCCGATGGGCACAGTCAAAGGAGTATACTCTGAATATTTCTGAAAATTCATCCTTGGAGTGAGTCTGTCCTTGACAGAAACTCTATCCTTAGTTTCATTAACAGCAATAGGGGCATTCTTGTCATCATAGCGAGGGGCTCCTACACCAGCGGTACCGCTTCCGAAAGCCCTCTTGTTGGAATCCCTTTTAGGACTGTAAGAACGATTTCTCTTGTTCCTGTTCCAACCCCTAGAACTGGAATCTTTGGATAACTTTGTCATTGAATCCTCAATCACCTTGTGGCGTTCCGCCTGTTGGTAGGACTCAGCTAGTGTTGCAGGCTCTCCAGTTGGCAACTCTTTCCAAAACACAGTTCCCGGCCTAACCCCAGCTATTAGGAAATTCTTTAGAGTTTCATCAGAAGCCTTCTTCACTTTAGGCACTTGATCATTAAACATTTTGAAGTATTGCCTTAAAGTTTCATATGGATCTTGCTTGATATTAGGTAAAGTATTGACTGGTAGGGCATATGCCACTGTAGCCCTGAATTGAGAGATAAATTGGTCTCCCATCCTCCTCCAGGATTTAATAGATCCTTCGGCCAATCTTTTAAACCATTGGTGGGCATTCCCACTCAGAGTGGAGGCTAGTAACCTGCACCTAGCCAAGTCCTCCACTTGATACACATCCATCTCAGTATTAAAATGGCTCAAGTACTCAACATGGTCTGAGTTACCATTAAATTTCAAATCTGTATTCATCTTGATGAACCTTGGCAAGGGTGCCTTCTTCACTTTCGCTGAAAATGGGGAGCCAGAAATGACTCCAGATTTGAACTTTTGCTCCTCCTTGATTTTTTCCAAGGCTTTCTTCCAGTCAGACATTTTGAATTGTCCATTCTCACCATTTGAAAACATATCACTTCCAGTATCATCATCCTCATAAGCTGTCTTACTCTTCCTAGGAGCCGAGCTCTGATGAGAGCTGGAATCCTAGTCGGTACCCTCACCGGTAGGGACCCTGGTAGAGCGTGATTTCCTGCTTCTATGTCCAGAAGAGTGACCATTTTTTCTGTATCTCTTCTTGTCATCAGATTTAGACCTCCTGGAATTACTTCTAGGGGGTACCGAGTGGGACCTCTCCCTGCGCTCCCGGGAACCCTGAGTTTGGGAACCCCAATTACCATCCCTTTGATCTTTGTTTCCAGTATGACCCAATCTATGACGAAGGTCCTTGTTGGTCAGGCTTTTGCCAATTCTGTCAAAAACACTCAGGCTTCTAGTAGGTGAGCCTTCGGTACCCTGGGTTTCTGGGTTTTCCTATTGGTCGCCCTCATATTCATCAACTTCAGGCTCTTTTGCCTCTTCTTCATCAGTTTGAACACAGTCCGTATTGTTCTCAACATTATCTTCAGTCTCAAAATTCAACCTTGTCGGAGTCACGTTCTTCTTTTTTGCCATCTTTTCATTTTCTCGGAACCCTTTTCCAAGCCGTTAACTCTTTCATTCATCGTGACCAAATTGTCCATAATGTCTTTATTGCTGACATTACCACTGCCACTTTTGTTTCGTCCATTACCATCATGAGACGGTGTCTTATCACTATCGGAATTGTCACTTGCCATATCTCCTCCAAATGACGATTTTTGAGGCCCCTCCTTCGGGCGCCAATTGTTGTGGGAGGAATTTAGCACAATAAATTAGGAGGCCTGTTGCTGGAATAGCACCAATGAATACAGAATTGTCCAACCACCCAGAAAGGCTCGTAGTTAGAGATCAATAGCTAGCCGCCCGGAAAGGCTCACGACTAGGGTTACCGAAGAACACTAGATGTGGTTCCTCGGAAGGATCGGACTGAATCTACGGGATTAGAGCTCAAGGACCATGCAATGGTGATGCATTTGCCAGCCAAGAACCCTAACAATGTTGTGTCACACAGGAGTATACGTGCTCTATGCTTACTCGAGGTGTCAAAGTGTCTAAAAAAGATCCCGTAAACTGCCTACATACCACTATTTATAGTGGATCAAGCCCGTATGTAGTTCTATTATGATGTATTCGGTTGTTTATGATGAATTATCCCATTTCTGAAGGGATTATGACTGATATTTTTGATAATAATCGTGTATGACGTATATAATCACGTTACCAAGCTGTATTAGGACTATTGGAAGCCCATTCCTTGATGTTTATCTCAAAAATGTATGAATTATCATGTTATGTGATTTAGTCAAGCATATATGACATATATCGTCTAATAACTGAAGATTTATCTGATTAGAAGTGTAAATCAATTATAAAGACGTGTTCCTAAAAAGTAGGAGGTTTGCCTTATCCGAATTGGCAGCCTAACCAGGCTTCCGACGGAAGCTGGGGGTACCGCCCGGTAGCCTGGCTCCGGTACCCCCTCCGATAACCCCATCATGGAAGCTACTATTGAAGGCTTATTGAATGACTAGCAGTGGTTGCAGGTTACCTACAAGGGGATGCCCTTGGGACCCTAAACCACATATTTCCCTACTGCCATGCCCATGGTAACCCCTGGGGCTGCCATTATCCCTTGGAAACCTGATAGATCACTTATTTTCCTCATGGGTCTGGACCCTAATCCTCTAGTGGGCTTAAATCTAACCCATACAAGATTTTGGTCACAACACTTTTTAATGCTAATGCAAACAAAAAATTGCTTAGCTTTAATATTAATTCACCAATTTATTGCTTAATTTATGTGTTCACAGACTCACATAAGAACAAAAGATGATGATCTAGCTGGATGCATAAAGGTATGAATTAACGAATGCCTA
The DNA here is from genome assembly GCA_036435485.1 of Saposhnikovia divaricata. Classification (NCBI taxonomy): domain Eukaryota; kingdom Viridiplantae; phylum Streptophyta; class Magnoliopsida; order Apiales; family Apiaceae; genus Saposhnikovia; species Saposhnikovia divaricata. The sequence goes on along the minus strand of CM071600.1, from coordinate 100,120,289 downwards.
CTCTTCCTTCATATGTCTGGTTATACAAATTTCTTTATTCGGTAAACTATACTCAAATTAACTTAATATTCTAGCAAATCCAACTATGTTTACCATATAATGTCACTAATACATGGTTCACACATTTGACAGAGCCTGGAGGGACTGGTCAAGTACATATCGTAGCTAGTTGCAATTCAATCCAAGATGTTATCTTTTTCCATTTACCGATTTCTACTTATTCAAGAAATTCTTCAGGGAGTTAAACACATATTATAGGCAATCCACTCAAAATGATCCTTAGTGTTGTAAACTTGAGTTCTTGTAAGCTGTTCATAAATGAAGATTTGTTAGATTTTGTGCAGATGTATAAATTGGTTCTTTCCGCATTTGTATTTTTGTAAAGACAAAGTGTTGATGCAAATTCCTTGGAAGCTACATTTTTACGATTGATTACGAAATGTTATTGTCATATATCATATAACAAATTTTAACATCTGTGCGTGTGTGCATTTATAGCATTGAAGAAGTATCAACTTGTTCGCTTGTTGTCTTACAGATTTACAGGTACCGGACATTTAGTACAAGTGGGTTTCATTTGCGTAGTTGCCAATTTTATGTAAAGGCCAGGTCATTTAAGCGATATATTCAATCATCCAAGACTCCAAGTACATACAAAGAAATACAAATGAAATTTCACATGTTTTTGGCTCAGAGTAACCGACGAGTTCTTTTCACACTTGTAGCGGCCTGCTGATGGCATAATACACGAGCAACTCAGTATATGGTCTATATAAAGAAAATATTGGCCGCATGCTTTTTAGCAAATGAAAACCCCATCCTATACATGTAATTATGTAGTAATCATATACTTCCTACCTCCAAGGCATCGCATGTGATTCTTTTTAACTTTGTGAATACATAACTGAGCTAATATACAAAATTTAGGATTAAATTTAATGACTTCACCAGAATACAGTTTAAATGACTTGGCCAAAACCAAAGTGAAATTGAATTGTTACTTTCTAATCGATCAGCCTCTTCCAAACTTAATTTATCTAAAATGAAGATTATGCCTTAAAACCTTCATGGCTACACACTAGATGAAAAGTATAAATACCATTTGTAAACCTCAACTTACGGAAGAACAATATCAGGTTCTTCACATCCTCTGAGAATATCAATTTGTTTGAACTACAAAAGAAGTATATCAAGTTTCTGAATCTTTATCATCATGGAACTTATATGTCTCTGATAAACGAGTTAAAAACAACATTCGTATTACTTACAGCAAAGTGTAACGAAATCAGAAAACTCATTACGCAGGTATCAGTACTGAAATATTTCCTAGCTTAGTCTATCAGATGGTTGTACGAACAGACACCACAGTAAGCACCGCAGTGGAAGACTTGTCAAGATGGAACCGAGCATGGTCATTAACAACAATTCTCTCCTCTTTGTAAAGCATCTCTTTCTTTTCCTCATCAGCCTTTTCAAATAAATGTCACCAGAATCATCATCAAACTTGGTATAGCAAACTAGCCCATTGCAGCTCCCATCTACCGTAACCTTTTTCTCCCCGGGGAATCTCAAATCATAATAGTTTTAAAGACTTCCTTTATCATAATATTCAATTTATGAATACAAAGAATGATAAGAGTGATTTATTTTAACAGAGAGAAAAGTATATATACATATACACACACATACAGCTGAAAATAAACCCGCCACTTCAATACAAAATACGCACCATTTCTATTTTTTTGGGATAAATATGGTATTTTATGATATATCTTGATAGGGAAGTGTGAATAACCGTGGGGGGTGTGGGGGAGTCACTTACCATGTTAGGTAGGTATTTCAACTGACTAGGTAATTTCAACTTCCTTTTTTTGGTCAACCAAACAACTCTATCAGTTATGATTTCCTAGTAACTTGAAATACCTGGGTAAGATAGTGCTACCCAAACAAGCACTTATATGTTGATAAGTTGAATGTTAGGAAATCCTAACATTCAACTTTCAACTTATTCTTATTTCTCGATACACGCAATATATAATATCCTTCAAATCTTCAAAATCATATATCTTTTGATCCGTTCATTAGAAAATTGATATGTAGGTCATTATTCCATGGAGAACCATTTTATATGGAGAATCATGGAGAACCCTCTCCATTAATCTCAACCATTAGATCTAAATCAAATCCAACGGCTTATGATAATTCAAAATAAAAAAAAATACAAACATAAATTATATGCTTAGTTAAAGGTCATAACTTTCTCTCTCTTAAATCATCTCTCTCTAAAATCTCTCTCGCCGATATCTCTCTGATCTCTCTCTCTCTCTCTCTCTCTCTCTCTCTCTCTTAAATCATCTCCCTCTAAAATCTCTCTCGCCAATATCTCTATGATCTCTCTCGCACGTTCCTCTCTCTCATAGTCTCTCTCTCTCAATCTCTCCCCCATATTTTTCGTACTCTTTCTCTAATTCTCAATGTAATTAAAATTAATCTTAGATGGCGTCTTCGACAAATCAAGTTCCGTGTTCTTCGAAACAAGTCGATTGTTCCTCAAATCAAGCTCAAATTTGTGATTATGTTGTCCTCCAGTCCATCTCAGGTTCAATTTATAACCAATTTGTCTTGTTTTTAAGTTTTTTATTTGTAATTTATGGTTAGATGTAGGTGTTTGTTGTTTAATTGTATGTATTTTACATTGAACAATAATCTTGTTATTTACAGTGTGAATCATGTAGTTTTCTTGGTTCTATTATAGAACCATTAAACCAAAACAATATACTCCTTCTCAAATATGTAATTTTGTAAAGTGGTTCTGTTTTATAGTTTTGGTTATATCGTGGAACCAAATGATTTCCGTTGGAGGAGGTTATGATCCTAAACAACCTTTTTCTAAAATTATGTATTTCATTTGGTTCTATTATAGAATCATAATATTTGATATCTTAAATGAGTAGTCTTGTAATGCAATTTTGATCAATAGGTTTTGGTTCCACTCTAGAATTGGGAATAGTTGCAAAGCGACAATGTATGTAACTTGGTTCTGCTATACAATAAAATAATAAATATCTTTAATCAGGAGTTTTATGTTTATGTTGAATAGGAACATATGAACCAGACAAAATTGATAGTAGTGTTGAAGTTGAAGGAGCCACAATTATAGTACCGCATGGAAATTTAGATATAAAAGGCCGTCTGCAAATCTACCTCATGAGCAGGATAATTTCATAGTAATTTTCACCATCATAATGTCTACTATGATGAATAATTCTGACTCCTCTTTATGGTACTAGTATTCGAAGTATTTTTTACTTATACAGTTGGAATAGTGTGTCTTAATAGCTTAACTATTCTGATCCCTGCATAAGTGTGTTGGCTACATCTCCTTGTTGCATATATTGTCAATCAAGTACTAAGGTTGTGCACAATCCTGTAAATTTTTACGAAGTCACTAGTAACAATAATCATCATGATAATTAGTTGCATGAGCCATAGGCATCTCTCTTTAGGATCCATCTACTACATTAATATATACAACAAGCTTGCTCATAAATACATAATATATGCTTTCAAATAAGTAAATAACATAGAAGGGTCGAGGTAGGGGACTGCATCTCATAATTTATTTCTCCATATCTGTCTTATAGCTTCCTTCACTAGGCAACTATTCCCGATTCATTTAATAAAAGATATTCCCCTTATATTCCAGAATTATCATTGTTCCTTTACATGTTTATTATGTCAAATAGGTTACTGAAGAATGGCCAGCAGATTGTTTTGTGATGCATGCCAAGACGTGAGATTGGTCAGTGGTTGTTTAGACGCAATAGAACACATATGACGATGAGACACGTGTTACCGGCCAGTGGTTCAGATGCAAGAGTACATGTACGATGCCTGATTATTCCTCCTTGCCTGATGAAATTAATGAGCAAATTCTCTTGAAAATACAAGGCATAAAGTCTATTTTGACATGCACATCTATCTGCAAATCATGGTATGCTTTGATAAAATCGTGTGGGTTCATTACCATGCACCTCTCTCGTCCAAATAGTAATGCAGAGTATTTTCTATGCTCTTATTATCTGCAAAAAAGGTTTCGGGTATGTAATTTTATTTACTTCTTCTTGCCATATGTATATCATCTATGTGGTTTATTAGTAATTCGTTGAAAAGGGATTGAGTGCTTGTGATGTTATGTTAAGAATTCAATTTATTTTGTGACAATTGTTTCTTAACCTTTTCAGTTTTACTTGTATATTTTGTGTGTTCTACAGTCATGGCGTGTGACGCCCCAAATCCGGGGTCCAGATTTGGTGCCACAACCAATACAATTAAATATAACTTAATTATACAGATGACCCCTCAACGAGGATCGATCTCAGGTTATAGTATGAAACAATAATCTAAATTACAACAACTATTATAACTATTATACCTTGTTATCAGAAGCGCAGTCCAATAATGTAAGAGTCCATGCTGATTCTGAAATCTAACTTGAATAGAATGCCTTGCCACACTCGTTCGATAACTGAAAGAAAGTTTTCAATCAATAGCTTGTAAAATAGGTGTTGAGTTTTAGAAATTGTATTTAAGACTTGGATGTCTGCTTGGATTTATAAGGTATAAGGTGATAGACACAATAAAGGTCTTAGTCTAAAGTAGGGGACATGTTATAGAACCAAACTTCATTGCTAATCCATAGAAGGGTAATGACAGGGTGCATAGCAATCAAGGTATTTCAAAAGACAGATCACAGGATAACTCAATAGAAGGGTACAATAAGGTACAGATTACTTGTAAACTAATTTGAAAGAAACATGTTATGAACAACAGAAGCAGATATACTTCACTTGAACAATAAGTGAGGAATAGAAACACTTGCCTCAAAATACGTAGTTCTGTTCCCAAAACATCGATTCGTTACTCACTTTGCGTCAGTCTCTACTTCTTTATATGACGGTCTCTAATTGACTATACATTCATCTTTCTTCTATAATTCTTCCATCTCGATATGCTTCTTCTTGAACTTCTTTCTTCCGATAATGGGGGTCTTGTTGTTCTTTGCTAATTCATATCCTATGGGTGGCTACATTGCCTTACTCTCCCAAGTTTTAAATCTTCCAAATCTTACATTCCTTTTTAACTAAATTCTTTGTCTTTTGCCAAAGCAATTCTGAAAATTTCTTGATTCTCTGCCTTTTACCATATTCCATCTTGGTCAAATCTCCTTTATTGTCAATAATCACGACTCTCTAAACTATACTCATATAAATTATTAACTCCAACCCAGTCACTTTACTCTTTATCCAAAGCTTGGTTAAGGGGTTTTATTATTATATGTTGTTTATATCCAAGATTGTATAATGTTGCTAGTGGCTAGTGGCCCCATATCTGTACCCCGGATTTTGGGATGCTACATCGCGCGCACCTTTGAGTAATCGTAAATAAATTTCGACTTCATGTATTGTGGTGTATAAACATATTATGGTTATGCTTATGGAAATTATAGCTGAGTTAGTTCATCTTATTGCTATTTTAAACATCAATATTCCCACACCATTAACCTATGTGTTTGATGTTTTTGCTCAACAAAGATTGACTGCTAGATATTTAAACCTTAAACCGATAACTCAAGAGTGACGTAGCTTGCTTAGATAATATGCGAATGGATAAAGCTTGTTTTTATAAGTTACGTGAGATGCTTAGAGATGTTGGAGGATTGCGTGGGAATAAAAATTCGAGTTTGGAGGAAGTAGTTGCAATATTTTTGTATACACTTGCTCATGATACAAAAAATAGGAGAGTTCAGTTGCATTTTAGAAGAGGTGGTGAGACCATATCTAGACATTTCAATTCCGTGCTTCGGGTAATTCTTAGATGCCATAACATTTTATTGAAAAAGCCCCAACCAGTGACACAAGATTGCCAAGATGAGAGATGGATATTTAGCAAAAAAAAAAAAGATGAGAGATGGATGTGGTTTCAGGTAATATGAAAGATTAAATTAATTTACCATTTTTTTGGTATTGCAAATTTGGAAAAAATGTGTTGTTAATATTTGTTTTATTTTACAGAATTGCTTGGGTGCTTTGGATGGAACACATATTAAAGTTCGGATTGGCGATAAAGACAAAGTTAGATATAGGAATAGAAAAGGAGAACTCACCACCAATGTCTTAGCAGCGTGCACTCGTGACATGCAATTTACCTATATCTTACCAGGTTGGGAGAGTTCAGCACATGATAATAGAGTGCTCCATGATTCACTTTCTAGAAAAAATTCTTTTAAAGTTCCCCAAGGTAATAAGATTAGTGATCTTTTGATATAAAATTCTTTTTTTATTTTACCAATTAGTAATTCTACGTATTTCATTTTGTAGGATATTACTACTTATGTGATGCTGGATATATGAATTGCGAGGGATTTTTAACCCCATTTAGAGGCCAAAGATATCATTTGAGTGTGTGGAAGAATGGTACTCAACCAACATTAGCTGAAGAGTATTTTAACATGAAGCATTCTCAAGCTAGAAACGTGATAGAAAGATGTTTTGGGTTGCTATAAATGCGTTGGGGGATTTTAAGAAACACTACTTGGTACTCTAGAAAGACTGTTGGTAGAATTATTTTGGCATGTGCGTTGCTGCATAATTTTATACGAACATACATGGATTCAGACCCCATGGAACATTTGCTTAGAGATGACATTGAAGATTCCAATTAGAACAACATTGGAAATATGGAGAGTAGCAACACATGGACTACTTTTAGAAATAATTTAGCAAAAGAAATGTACGATGCACACCTTTAGTCAAGGCACTGATAGTCTTGTCAAACAAAGTGTTTATGGTGTGGAGCTAGGTAGTTTTAGGATTTATTTGCTTATTGAATGAGCTTAAATGATATGTTTTGCATTTTGTTTTCAAAACTAAACTCTAGTTTTAGTAGATTAGTGATGCTAAAGTGTACTTCTGTTTGTGCAAAGTGTGTCATGTTTTATATACTCCAGTATTTTTATAAAATTAGCTTTGTTTGCTAGTTGCTATTGCAGGATTGGATATGATGCTGCTCTGGATATTTACAATCTGAACATTATATAATCAGGTTCTTACAAACTTACAATAGACTTTATTTTACAAGTTATTAACACATATATTTTTACATGTGTAGGAGCCTGTAAAGATGCATGAATTATATGGAATTTAACTATGTTTATCTAACTTAAATAACGAATACAGCAATCATGAGAAACTCTCAAGAAAATGATAGCATCTCTACTCGAAAATGTTCAAGATGGACACATGCAGAGGATCGCGCACTTGTTAATGCAATAAGTGATTTATTGGATTTGGGTGGTTGGAAAACAGACAACGCTCAATTTAAAAGTGGTGCTTGGGCTAAAGTGGAGGCTATTATGCAACATAAATTACCTGGTTGTGACAAAAAAACCAAGCCTCATATCGACTCTAGAGTTAAGCTCTTAAGAAAGCAATATGATGCTATTGCAGAGATGTTAAGTCCAAGTACTGGTGGTTTTGGCTGGAATGATGAAGGAAAGTTTGTCACATGTCCATAATCAGTTTGGGATGATTGGGTAAAGGTAATTATTTAACTAAAGCTTACAATGAACCTGACTTGAAAAATTCATTCCTTTGATAGTTTTAATGAATTATTATTTGATATGGTGTTGATAATGCATTGTAGAGTCACCCAAATGTTGCACGTATGAGGAATAAGCCTTTCCCTTTGATGAGTTAGGCAGAATATTTGGAAAAGATAGAGCTGTAGGAAATGAGTCTGCAAGTGCAATGGATACACTTGAAGAACTGGAGGAAGAAGAAAAAGATATAGAAGAAGATGTACCCAATGTACACACCGAGGATAGTCATGTTCCTAATACACAGAAGCGTTAAATAGAGGCTCCACTTTCAAGCACATCTTCGTCTGCTAGGACAAAGAAGGCAAGGAATGAAACTACTGAAGCTTTAAAATCTTTTTCCAGCAAGCTTGAGAAAATGAGTGGCGTCATGGAGATTGCTAGTGAACACATAGGACGTCTTGTTAATTGTTTTCAACATGAGTCTGATTCCGCCGAAAGAAGGATGCAAGTGTAAGAACCCCAAATTTTGGATATAATTAAAACTTTTATTAAGTAATGATAAAATGAGGAACAATGATTCCAACAACAAGGTCACCAGCTCTAATGAATGGTGGTTTCAAAGAACAATGATTGTAATGAATGGATATTGCTTTGGACAATGATCCTGATGCATTGGTATATTGTCAGAATAGAGTAATTCGATGGTTGAGGACCTAGATAAGAATAATCTACCATCCAGGAAGGAGCTAATGGATCCTTGAAGAGAAATGAATACGTGCATAGTATTTCCCATACGTGCATAGTATTTCCCATACGTGCATAGTATTTCCCGTACGTGCATAGTATTTCCCGTACGTGCATAGTGTTTCCTGTACGTGCATAGTAATTTGGTGGATGAATAGTGACTTTGTAAGTTGGAAAACTTTTCACGCCACCCTATGTACGGGACGTGTTATGGATGTTTCGAAGTCATATTAGTAATACGCGGAGGAAATAAGTGAATGCAGAGACGATCGGAATTCAGAAATTCCAAATTCTTTTTCGGTACAATATTTGACCGAACCGTAAAGAGCCTATCAATACGATCAAGACAAGAGTATTATAATGTTAAGGATTCAAGGATTTTATTTATTAAGTATGATTTGAGGATTTAGAATGAAAACCTTTGAGTTAGAATAACAAGTGTTCTAGAAATCGCTAGAACTTTATAACAAGATTAAGCGATCAAGCAAACGCGAAAGAAATTACGGATTAAATACGTAACGAGATAAAAAAAAACCCTACTTGATCAGCTGGGGTTATATATAAGAATATTTGGTGGAAATGAAATGAAGAAAAGAAATGAGAAAGGAAGTAATGAGGTGGATGGACAAGAAGAAAACAACAAGGCTTCACATCATCAATTTTTCTAACACACCATAAACCTTTGACACTTGTATTAAGAGGAGTATTAGCAGCTATACCCACTTATACATATCACAAATATCATTTGACAACTAGCCAAGCAAACACCACCTCTCCCCCATTTTTCCAGCAGTTGCATTTTCCAGGGCAGGGGTCTTTGCCATTTTTTTTCACCTAGATCTACTCATCTAAAAATCATGAAAAAAATTCATGGAGCTTCTACACATCAAGGTGAAGTTGGGGATTTAATTTCATAATTTTTGAAGATCGTTTGGATGGGTAAATAAATTCGAGAAGTTCACTGTTTTCCCCCCAAAACCAAGGCACTTCGAATTTTGGAGTTTTAAGATTTCAAAATCCACCTTCCAACCATTGTTTGATCTCCAAATTTTTATGGTGAGTCCTATATTTCATAAAAATGATCTCCTAGAAATCTTAGCTTCAAACTCCATGTTTTCCATTTTCAAATAAATCCTCAAAGATGAGGGTGAATAGTGTTTTCAAGAAACTAACTTTGATTTCTTGGTTTCTTTGGATGATTTAAGCTTTGTTAAAGCCATACAAGGACTATATAAGGGTTATTATAGCTTGTACACTCTCCAAGGAAGGTATAATTCTTAAGAACCCAAGATCTTACTTTGAGTTTTATATATGTTCTTGATGGTTTTAGATTAGTTAAGATTATGGTGTTGTTATATGCATAAAAGCATGATTATGTAGTTAGTAGTGATGATTTAAGAGTTTTGATGATTATGATGGTTAATTGAAACCTTCTTGGACTGGTTAAGATGAAAACCATGTATAGTATGCCCGGTGTGGCTTGGATTGATTGTTATGAATTTTAGAACGTTCGATTTATAGCCGTCGTAATGCCGAATTTTCGTTAGACTATTAAACACCGAGCATCACAGTAGCTATAACTCACTGTACAGCTTCATTTTCTGCATGATAGGATAGATTATGTTTCAAGCTTCGTTTTGATATAAAGATCGCATGAAACGGAGTTACGGTTTAGGATTTATGACCAAATTACTAAAAGTAGTTCGAATCCGTAAACGAAAGTTCGTAACTGTAATTGAACCCTCGTAAACTATGTAACGTCATGGCGAATCTTGGTAAATAAATACTAGAGGTAAAAAGGAAGGCGTGAAAGAAAACCGTATGTCAAAAAGATCATTTTTCGATTTATTAAAAATGTTCGAGTCGAGGTTAAACGCGAACGAACCCCTAAAAGACGACTCTTTTATAACTTCGGTAAAACACTTAGAAAACGGGCGATAAAACTCGGAGTATAATATTGGTTCGTAACGATCAACCTTAGAACTCATATGACTTAAGTATGTCCCAAGTATAAATGCAATGACATGTCGTATTAACGAACGAATGTCGGGTCGGATCAGTGATAAAAGTAATCCACAAAAAGGGGTATAACGAGATAACTCGAGAACGTGTTTCGAATTAAGTATAACTTAACTTTTAATATGTTAAGTGATTAATCCCGAATGCCTTGGCTATTTATAGATCACCAAGCTGAACCGGGACCCGCTACCACTACCCCTTACCGTACTCGACTACCAGGCAAGTTCCAATTCCCTTCTTTTAGGCTGTTGTTGTGATTGAATAAATATATATATATATGCTGATATACATATGCCATTGCATGCATGCCTACTTTCAAGTTGAAGTGATATACTTGTTCCCTGAATGTTATTGTTGGCTTATAAGCTAGATAGTTATATATCAGTTATAAGCCGATTATTGTAAGACCCTCATAGAAGGGCGTATACATCTTATTAATCAAAAATAGATCGGGAGTCAATATTCCTTGATATATCGAGATTACCTCGGAGGAAAATATTTAAGTAAATATTTTCTATTATTTGGGCGACAAATATTATTTGAATATTCGTTCGAGACTAATTATTTTAACGATCCTTACTTCAAATAATTATTTGAACGTAATCATTCGACGAATAATATTCGTCAATATTCATTCGGAGTCGAATTGATTATCGATTATTATTTCGAATACTCTTCTAAAGATGAGACTACTAAATGAATATTATGTGGACATTCATTTAGAATATTATTTCATTAAATAAATATTACTTTTGAAAATTCATTTAAGGTATTAAGTACTTGATGAATATTATCTTCAATATTCATCTGAAGCTTGATTTACTTATCGAATATTATATCGAATATTCCTTTAAAGCTTGGATTACTAAATGAATATTACTTGATATTCATTTAGGATATTATTTATTAAATGAATATTACTTTATTGATATTCATTTAAATTCCTAATTAATTATGAATATTATTTTGAATATTCATCCAGGGTTCTATTTAATCATCGAATATTATTTTAAATATTTTAAATATTCCTTTCAGGTCTTATTGATTAATGAATATTATTTGGAATATTCATTTGAATATTTAATTATGCAATAAATATTCTCTCGATATTTCTTCAAGAATTATTTGAAAAATACTCTGATTAAAGATATTCTTTCATATTCCTGAATATTCTTTAAATATTTTTAATTCAATAAATATTCTCTGAATAATTATTCCATACTTAGAATAACCTCAATAAGGTTTATCTTCTTCGATTATTACGAAAAATACTTCGGAGTCATATTTTTATTAATCCTATATCAAGGAAGGTTCTCAGACATCATTCTTCTTTGAGTCTACCTCCTTAATAATAAGGGAACCTTACTTGGAAAATGTTATTTATCTTGTCGACTTCCCGGTCATAAAGTATTCCCTTCACTCGCAACTCGGGTGCTGTTGACTTATTAAGTCGTTGCTTACCTTCTCATCTTTCGAGGGGTAAGATCACTGGAACAAGTTGATATCCGTTACCAAGTAATAGCTTGGGAGTTATTGGTAAATTTTCCTTTCCAACTAGATACGACTACTTTGTGGAGTCTTATCAACAAGTATTATACTTGGGGAAAGGGGGACGAACGTTACATTCAGAATCATGAATTCTATTTGAACTAGGAGTCGTGTAAGAGGCCGAGTAGCGCCGGTCCATCCCCTTTGGCCCAATCGTTGGCCGGGGAGAGCTAGTAAGGCGGTACACAAGTAAAGCCGTCAGTTCTTCCTTCTACCGGTAGTAAATCTAAATTGAGCTGTACGATCTCGACTGATCATCAAGATTGGAACAGCGGGCGCGGTGAATACTCCATCATTGGTTCATCATCCAAATTTATTTATTTCCTGCAACATGATTACTGTTGGCAGAGTTGGAAAAGGGTCATAACTGGAATTGCAACCTTTTCTTGCAAGTTCCTCTTCTTAATAACAATAAGAATATCTCGCTTACTTTGATGTAGCAGATATTTCTACAAACAAATACTTTAAGTTACCTTGTAACTTCATCGTTCATATTATACTGGCATCATTTCCGTAAAGGCATGGCATATGGTTTGAAAGATACTTTTGAACTGTTATACATTATCGTTCAGTCATATATTATTGTTGGTGGGCTATTGCTCACCCTTGCTTTATTATTATATCACAACAACAGCTAGACCAGATGACTCGCACAAGGCGCACTCGACGCGGGCGAGGACGATGAGACTACCAGAGCTGAAGAAGAAGCTATTGGTAGGGTATATTTATTCTTTCAGTACCAAGAATATGGTCTAGTATGCCTTATGTAAATGGATGGCAAAGAGTATGTATTTATATTGAAATTCTTTTGGATTGTAAGAACTCATAATGTGATTAATAAAAATTTGAGTGTTACTCTGATTTCATCTCTGGGACTATAACGGGTGTGTTTTATATTATTGTGTTGGGTTATAGAGACGTAATTTATTTTATGTTAAGGAAAGTTCAAGTGTTGTGGACAGAATTGGAAACCGTAACCACCGGATCCCGGTCCCCGGATCTGGGGGTGTTACAGAAGTGGTATCAGAGCGTACGTTATAAACCCCAGAGATGAGGTGACGTTAAAACAATTAATTCAATAAGATAATAAGAACTCTTGCCAAGTTCATAGTCGGACTACTTAATGTAGTGATGACATATAAAACCCTTATGGGAACTCGTAGGTATAATGATAGTAACTTAGCTCGATATCGTATCGACGAGTAAGGTGACTGACCTTGAGGCATACGAGCAACAGCGCGATGATGCTTTATATGCTGAAGATCAGCGGGTAATTCGATGGAGTACCCTACTGGAGACCCGGAAGAGGTTCCAGCAGATAAGGAAAATCCTGTTAGGATGAGGAGCTTACCCATGGGTAATGAGGGTCGCAGCCAGAATGACTGTGATGATTAAGATATGGTGCTCAGAAAAGTGAGTATAAAGAACTGATATATTATTAAGAGATCTGAAGATGCATGTTGAATTCATAGCCGGACTACCAGACGTAGTACCAGCAAGAAAGAAGGATTGGAAGAATTACTTGAGATCTTATACGGAAATAGATGAGAATCCTTAGAGATTTTCATCTTAACAAAGAAAGAGCTAGAGGGATGTATGATTATCAAAGACAGTGATATAGGGCGAGGAGCAGAGTCCCTAGGAATAGTTGAGAAGGAGGTAGTAAGTGCCATATCATCTGATAAATGAATTAGTATGAATATGGTCAGTAATAATTCGCCATGAGAAGGCAGGTGTCGTAGGTTGTAAATTATGGAACCAAATTGAGGTTAATAAGGTGGTTTTATTAAGGAAAATGTTCATTTTATGAATGAATCATTTAGAAAGTAAAGACATTGGGAAGTAATAGAATGATTGGGTAAAAGTTATATAAGGAAGTAGTAAGCAAGACAATGATCTCAGAACCTACCGGAAGATAAGACCAGTGAGTCAAGATGAACTCGTAATGAGACTACTGCCAGAGACTGAGTATAGAGTTAATTCAACTCAGTTAAATGATGAACCAGAAACGTTAGATGCATGTGATTCAGAGGAATATTAAATTCCTTCTTCTCTTTGAATGGATTATAGTAGTTACCTTAAGTTTACTCCGACACGGAATTATAATAGATCAAGTAATACGATCAGCAGTTAAAGAGAAAAATGTGAGAAAATCTTCCTGGAGCTAAAAGGTGAAATTGGTAATGACCAAGAGCTAGCATTGCTTAATGGAAAAAGGAGACTTTGTGCTTCCAATGACGCTTCGCATAAAGGGTTAGGTAGACCGACATTTGGTAGTATTGAATATCAGGACGTTGTGACAGGTTTCAGTTTGAAATTATTGATTCCCTTCTAAGGGATGGATATAATTGATTCCTCTCCAGTGGGTAAACTTCCAATCCGATGATGATTATTTCGTTAACTATGACTGCTTATGATTCCACCTGCTTGGAGGTTCATAGAACTATTCTTCAGGTTTCGAAACTGGTCTCCTTGATGTTACCAGTAGGTGGGTAGATTGATCAAAATTTCCCTGAGTCTGGAAAGGAATTCGGTGAATTTTGGCAAACCTTGTCTTTCTGATAATCAGAGAATGTCATGGAAGAGAGTAGAAACTGGAGCAAACCCTGTGATTTGGGTAAGGTTGCTATAAAATGGGTTAGTAAACGGACCCTGAGCATTACAATCGACGGTAGTGATAATATGATGAAGTGAGATTGGACGAAAACAGAAAATGTAAGTAAGAAACTAGCCGGACGGAGAAACTCCGGGATTGACTTAAGTGAAAAGGCTGTTATGCCAGGAATGGTAAGCTTGCGTGGCACGCAGGATTGATAAGAATAGTTGAAAAGATAAAAGTGGAGGAAAGGTGACCGGAGACGGTGCCGAGTAGTCGATTAAGACTTATATGGAGTAAAGTTTTGGAAAGGTAGAAAGGTATCAAAGAAGAAGGCACTATGCCGGCAATTGCTAGAAAAGTAATGCTATTAGCCAACCCCTAAAATCATATATTTTTATTTTAGTGTGGCCAGTTGAGGCCAAGTCACAACGGACTATAAAGTGACTAGACCAGCAATGAAAAGACAAAGCAGGGTTGCTTCTAAGTAAGCACCGACTGCAAGGGCTTCTGATATAAAGGAAATATTAATGAGATTGTAGGAGTCTTCTACTAAACCCTTTGCAACCCATGTTTTGATGGGGAATTTACTAGACCTTTTTGGGATGGGGTAACCCGTACTAAAGTGACTCATGTGTATATGGTTGTCCAAGATTTTGAGTAAAATGGGAGTATAGTGACTTGAGATGCATGATGTTAGGGTATCATGAATACCATGAACATATTACGACTAAGGGAAGTAAACAACGAAGGTTTAAGAAGAGAGTATAGAAATGGTCAGAGATGGATCAGTATGCTGTAGAAATTTTGTCTAAGGCAAGTACATTTGAGAAGAACGATAAGTACTAATAGATTCACGTTGAACTCGACCAATATTTTCCAAAACATCCTTGCTGCCATTACCAAGTTCTGTAAGAGAGGAGATAGGCATACGTTGCCTTTTTGGAAGGCCAAATAGGCTGACAACTATCTGAAAGAAGAGGGTGGCATTAAGCCACCGATCGATTATCAAATGAGAATGATTGAAAAGAGACCTTTATTAAGGATACATGATCTGATTGCCAATTATAAGATGCAAGAATTCATTGATAGTTGAATTAAGGATAGGATATCAATGAATTAAGACAAACCCTGGGGAATGCACAAGGGGTGGCATTAACCCTAATAACGACATTATGACTTCAGATGATATGAGCTGGACTTGCTAAGGCAACAATGACCGGTAAGGATTATTAGAAAAAAAAAAAAAGAGTTCTGGAAAGAACATAGATAGAATTATTAGAGTATTGATCAATGACATTTTGATATACCCTGTACCCAGAAAATACAGGAGGAAGGATGAGGATGACCTATGAAACCTTACAAGGAAAAAGGTAATATTCCGAACTTCAAAATGGAAGTTTGGTAAGGAATGTATGACATAGTAACAGTAATGCCAGATGAGGCATGTATGAGACCATGAGGAAGTATGGATTGAACCTATAAAGGTTGAGATTATCCTAAGATAAGGAAAGAACTAAGAAGAGAAGTATCCTAAGTAGGATGGGGAATAAACGTGATAAAGTTCCCACGAGTAGGTGGAAGCAATGACTTATGGAGAAAGACTGTTAAATATATTTTTCTTCATCAGCAGAGCTTAAGGGAGAATGCTTTCACCCAAAAATGATGGGAATGAGGTAGAAATGTTTGAATTGGAATATATCCAAGGAACAAGGATTACCAGAAATTATTATTATCAGGAAAGGCCAATGAGGTGGCCGACAGTTTAAGTATAAAGGAATAATTATAAATGTTCATACCGAAGAAACAAAATGATATTTGGAAAGACCTTGAAGGTCATATTGGAGTGGAGGAAGTTACATTCCTTTTGATGATTGTGCAAGAATCGAAGGTAATAATAGTTTAAGTAAAGATTCGATTCCTGATGGAGTCTTAAGCATATTACGTACCTTAGAAGGTCCCGTTTTGAGGCAAACCAGGACCATGGTACAAAATTGATGAAGTAAACCGATAAGTTTCCAGTCTTTTATGGAAGATGCATAAGTGATAGTTTCATCAACCGGACCTAGCTGCGATACTTGAAACTCTTCTGCAATTCTATCTACTTCATGTTATATCTACATCAAGTTCAGGAAGTGTTTCGTATGGATAAGGAATAGTGATCACTTTGTCTCCCTAAGGGATTTGAAACCCGTAGGGTTAACTATTAATGCACTACGTAAACAACAAGCGATGGTGATTCTTCTAAGAAAGTAGATGACAATGTAAAGATAAAGACAGTGCTGCCATTGATTAACTAAATGGCATGTTGATGAATGACAAACAAGTTTATGTTAGTGTACTTCTGCGCAAACAAGATAGAGAATATGAGGTTGATGATTCATGATGTTAAAGATATTCCCATGGAAAGAATTAATGAGATTTGGAGGGAAGGGCGGTTGAGCCCGAGACTTATTGGGCCACCTGAGAGTTTAAAATGTTCGGACGGTGGTATTCGAGCCAGCCTTACCCCCAAAATTATAGCACGGTCATAACGGGTTTTCATGTGGCCAGGCTACGCCAGTAAAATGCAAATGTTCAACAGATGATAGGAGTACAAGAATATAGATATACGACCTGGTCCGACTTACGAAAGACAACCTGTGGAAAACCATGGATAGAAAAGAACAAGTAATGAGAAACAAGGTTGGCAGAAGTAGATTATATGAATCTAAGTTAAAGGAATCGGGCCAGATTCATTTCGGAAAGTTTAAATTGAAATAACGTGATGATTATAGAGTAAATGAGACGGAATACCGATAAGTAGGTACCAAGTGCAAAAAGGTGTCTCAATAAAGAGGTGAAGGTGAAAGTAAATAACAGAAGTAAATAAGAATCAGATAATAAGAAGGATGTGATTGATAAAGAAAAGGCTGGGGAAGCAACTATGGAATGAGAAGCAAGGAGTGTTATGAATGGGTTTTCTAATGAATTCTCAGGATGACAACCTGATAGTGTCAATACTATAGTTATGAAAAAGCTAGTAACATGATATGGGATGTCAGTAATAATGATGCCAAGTGAGAAACCTAAGATTTAACCTGAAAGGTTGAAGGATTTCCCGAATGTGAGTATCGCTAAGATTGAACAAGAGTATTTGTCCATAGAATAATGGACAAAGCAGCAAGATATGTTGACACGTGAGATTGCGATCAAATAGTATTGGATATAATTATGATTAATTTCTTCTTTGATAAACCTCTATAGTTCAGAGGTAAATTCTGAGTATGATATTCTACAATCATGGAAGCTTTCTATAATCCTTTAGAACTCTTTTCTCTTCTTCTCTCTTATTCATCTTCTTTATGAATTGAGAAGAACAACCCTTTTTGGAGGGGAGGTACTGCTACGTGACTATCTGTCTATGTGATAGAAGTCTAAGTGGAATGCTATGACTTGTTTAATTGCTTGTCAAGTACTAAAGGCTGGCCCCCTTCTGTACGAACTATGCAATATAACAAATGTTCAATTGATCATAGTGATCTCTCAACAAATCTTTCCACTTCTCTATATTGATCTAGATTGCGAAGATTAAAGCGATCAGGAAATGCACAGTACGAGCGAGGTTACCTCCGAATCGTAGGGTGATAGTGATACCAATGTTACTGCAGGTATCAATAAGGATAAGACTGAGTAAAAGTATAACCCGGATAGTGAGTTGTACGAAAAGTAGCAACGTTGATGGAAAAAGGATAAAGTATGAATTGTAGCACTAGAAGATGTGCTGAGGAAGGGTAGAACGAATAAGAATTGACCGGGAAGCTAAAGAGTGAACGACAGGCAAACGACTCTTTGCTTCCTACCTGATTCCGGGACGGAATCCTTTTAAGGAGGGGAGACTGTAAGAACCCCAAATTTTGGATATAATTAAAACTTTTATTAAGTAATGATAAAATGAGGAACAATGATTCCAACAACAAGGTCACCAGCTCTAATGAATGGTGGTTTCAAAGAACAATGATTGTAATGAATGGATATTGCTTTGGACAATGATCCTGATGCATTGGTATATTGTCAGAATAGAGTAATTCGATGGTTGAGGACCTAGATAAGAATAATCTACCATCCAGGAAGGAGCTAATGGATCCTTGAAGAGAAATGAATACGTGCATAGTATTTCCCATACGTGCATAGTATTTCCCATACGTGCATAGTATTTCCCGTACGTGCATAGTATTTCCCGTACGTGCATAGTGTTTCCTGTACGTGCATAGTAATTTGGTGGATGAATAGTGACTTTGTAAGTTGGAAAACTTTTCACGCCACCCTATGTACGGGACGTGTTATGGATGTTTCGAAGTCATATTAGTAATACGCGGAGGAAATAAGTGAATGCAGAGACGATCGGAATTCAGAAATTCCAAATTCTTTTTCGGTACAATATTTGACCGAACCGTAAAGAGCCTATCAATACGATCAAGACAAGAGTATTATAATGTTAAGGATTCAAGGATTTTATTTATTAAGTATGATTTGAGGATTTAGAATGAAAACCTTTGAGTTAGAATAACAAGTGTTCTAGAAATCGCTAGAACTTTATAACAAGATTAAGCGATCAAGCAAACGCGAAAGAAATTACGGATTAAATACGTAACGAGATAAAAAAAACCCTACTTGATCAGCTGGGGTTATATATAAGAATATTTGGTGGAAATGAAATGAAGAAAAGAAATGAGAAAGGAAGTAATGAGGTGGATGGACAAGAAGAAAACAACAAGGCTTCACATCATCAATTTTTCTAACACACCATAAACCTTTGACACTTGTATTAAGAGGAGTATTAGCAGCTATACCCACTTATACATATCACAAATATCATTTGACAACTAGCCAAGCAAACACCACCTCTCCCCCATTTTTCCAGCAGTTGCATTTTCCAGGGCAGGGGTCTTTGCCATTTTTTTTCACCTAGATCTACTCATCTAAAAATCATGAAAAAAATTCATGGAGCTTCTACACATCAAGGTGAAGTTGGGGATTTAATTTCATAATTTTTGAAGATCGTTTGGATGGGTAAATAAATTCGAGAAGTTCACTGTTTTCCCCCCAAAACCAAGGCACTTCGAATTTTGGAGTTTTAAGATTTCAAAATCCACCTTCCAACCATTGTTTGATCTCCAAATTTTTATGGTGAGTCCTATATTTCATAAAAATGATCTCCTAGAAATCTTAGCTTCAAACTCCATGTTTTCCATTTTCAAATAAATCCTCAAAGATGAGGGTGAATAGTGTTTTCAAGAAACTAACTTTGATTTCTTGGTTTCTTTGGATGATTTAAGCTTTGTTAAAGCCATACAAGGACTATATAAGGGTTATTATAGCTTGTACACTCTCCAAGGAAGGTATAATTCTTAAGAACCCAAGATCTTACTTTGAGTTTTATATATGTTCTTGATGGTTTTAGATTAGTTAAGATTATGGTGTTGTTATATGCATAAAAGCATGATTATGTAGTTAGTAGTGATGATTTAAGAGTTTTGATGATTATGATGGTTAATTGAAACCTTCTTGGACTGGTTAAGATGAAAACCATGTATAGTGTGCCCGGTGTGGCTTGGATTGATTGTTATGAATTTTAGAACGTTCGATTTATAGCCGTCGTAATGCCGAATTTTCGTTAGACTATTAAACACCGAGCATCACAGTAGCTATAACTCACTGTACAGCTTCATTTTCTGCCATGATAGGATAGATTATGTTTCAAGCTTCGTTTTGATATAAAGATCGCATGAAACGGACTTACGGTTTAGGATTTATGACCAAATTACTAAAAGTAGTTCGAATCCGTAAACGAAAGTTCGTAACTGTAATTGAACCCTCGTAAACTATGTAACGTCATGGCGAATCTTGGTAAATAAATACTAGAGGTAAAAAGGAAGGCGTGAAAGAAAACCGTATGTCAGAAAGATCATTTTTCGATTTATTAAAAATGTTCGAGTCGAGGTTAAACGCGAACGAACCCCTAAAAGACGACTCTTTTATAACTTCGGTAAAACACTTAGAAAACGGGCGATAAAACTCGGAGTATAATATTGGTTCGTAACGATCAACCTTAGAACTCATATGACTTAAGTATGTCCCAAGTATAAATGCAATGACATGTCGTATTAACGAACGAATGTCGGGTCGGATCAGTGATAAAAGTAATCCACAAAAAGGGGTATAACGAGATAACTCGAGAACGTGTTTCGAATTAAGTATAACTTAACTTTTAATATGTTAAGTGTTTAATCCCGAATGCCTTGGCTATTTATAGATCACCAAGCTGAACCGGGACCCGCTACCACTACCCCTTACCGTACTCGACTACCAGGCAAGTTCCAATTCCCTTCTTTTAGGCTGTTGTTGTGATTGAATAAATATATATATATGTATATGCTGATATACATATGCCATTGCATGCATGCCTACTTTCAAGTTGAAGTGATATACTTGTTCCCTGAATGTTATTGTTGGCTTATAAGCTAGATAGTTATATATCAGTTATAAGCCGATTATTGTAAGACCCTCATAGAAGGGCGTATACATCTTATTAATCAAAAATAGACCGGGAGTCAATATTCCTTGATATATCGAGATTACCTCGGAGGAAAATATTTAAGTAAATATTTTCTATTATTTGGGCGACGAATATTATTTGAATATTCGTTCGAGACTAATTATTTTAACGATCCTTACTTCAAATAATTATTTGAACGTAATCATTCGACGAATAATATTCGTCAATATTCATTCGGAGTCGAATTGATTATCGATTATTATTTCGAATACTCTTCTAAAGATGAGACTACTAAATGAATATTATGTGGACATTCATTTAGAACATTATTTCATTAAATAAATATTACTTTTGAAAATTCATTTAAGGTATTAAGTACTTGATGAATATTATCTTCAATATTCATCTGAAGCTTGATTTACTTATCGAATATTATATCGAATATTCCTTTAAAGCTTGGATTACTAAATGAATATTACTTGATATTCATTTAGGATATTATTTATTAAATGAATATTACTTTATTGATATTCATTTAAATTCCTAATTAATTATGAATATTATTTTGAATATTCATCCAGGGTTCTATTTAATCATCGAATATTATTTTAAATATTTTAAATATTCCTTTCAGGTCTTATTGATTAATGAATATTATTTGGAATATTCATTTGAATATTTAATTATGCAATAAATATTCTCTCGATATTTCTTCAAGAATTATTTGAAAAATACTCTGATTAAAGATATTCTTTCATATTCCTGAATATTCTTTAAATATTTTTAATTCAATAAATATTCTCTGAATATTTATTCCATACTTAGAATAACCTCAATAAGGTTTATCTTCTTCGATTATTACGAAAAATATTTCGGAGTCATATTATTATTAATCCTATATCAAGGAAGGTTCTCAGACATCATTCTTCTTTGAGTCTACCTCCTTAATAATAAGGGAACCTTACTTGGAAAATGTTATTTATCTTGTCGACTTCCCGGTCATAAAGTATTCCCTTCACTCGCAACTCGGGTGCTGTTGACTTATTAAGTCGTTGCTTACCTTCTCATCTTTCGAGGGGTAAGATCACTGGAACAAGTTGATATCCGTTACCAAGTAATAGCTTGGGAGTTATTGGTAAATTTTCCTTTCCAACTAGATACGACTACTTTGTGGAGTCTTATCAACAAGTATTATACTTGGGGAAAGGGGGACGAACGTTACATTCAGAATCATGAATTCTATTTGAACTAGGAGTCGTGTAAGAGGCCGAGTAGCGCCGGTCCATCCCCTTTGGCCCAACCGTTGGCTGGGGAGAGCTAGTAAGGCGGTACACAAGTAAAGCCGTCAGTTCTTCCTTCTACCGGTAGTAAATCTAAATTGAGCTGTACGATCTCGACTGATCATCAAGATTGGAACAGCGGGCGCGGTGAATACTCCATCATTGGTTCATCATCCAAATTTATTTATTTCCTGCAACATGATTACTGTTGGCAGAGTTGGAAAAGGGTCATAACTGGAATTGCAACCTTTTCTTGCAAGTTCCTCTTCTTAATAACAATAAGAATATCTCGCTTACTTTGATGTAGCAGATATTTCTACAAACAAATACTTTAAGTTACCTTGTAACTTCATCGTTCATATTATACTGGCATCATTTCCGTAAAGGCATGGCATATGGTTTGAAAGATACTTTTGAACTGTTATACATTATCGTTCAGTCATATATTATTGTTGGTGGGCTATTGCTCACCCTTGCTTTATTATTATATCACAACAACAGCTAGACCAGATGACTCGCACAAGGCGCACTCGACGCGGGCGAGGACGATGAGACTACCAGAGCTGAAGAAGAAGCTATTGGTAGGGTATATTTATTCTTTCAGTACCAAGAATATGGTCTAGTATGCCTTATGTAAATGGATGGCAAAGAGTATGTATTTATATTGAAATTCTTTTGGATTGTAAGAACTCATAATGTGATTAATAAAAATTTGAGTGTTACTCTGATTTCATCTCTGGGACTATAACGGGTGTGTTTTATATTATTGTGTTGGGTTATAGAGACGTAATTTATTTTATGTTAAGGAAAGTTCAAGTGTTGTGGACAGAATTGGAAACCGTAACCACCGGATCCCGGTCCCCGGATCTGGGGGTGTTACACAAGTAACTTCCAAAGTAATGAAAATTAGAGGATTGAGTCCTCCTCAAGTGCTTTTGGCATCGAAAAAAATTGCGCTCAATCCTCTTGCAGTTGATTTCTTCTTTAGTCTTCCGGATGATTACAAATACACTTACGTGCAAGGTTTGCTGATCCCGAATAAACCAAATGAATCTACTAATGAATAAGGTGTAAAGCTTATTTGGAAGTTGTTTGCTCTAGCTTATGTCTCTGTTTATTTTGAAATTGTGTACTCTAGCTTTAAGTGTTATTTTGAAACATTGTGGACATATTAAATTCTTTTTTCAACCTCTGCATTTTCTATTTTGAAGAATGGTTTTTATGTTAGCTAAACTAATTCCAGTATCACTACTTTATGTAGCCTTCTTGTTACTAGTATGACTTCACAAATCGAATGGAAGATTAACTGAGGAACCCAATCTAAATAAATATCCATTAAAATACCTGTTGTGGATCAAAAACTAGGTTACGATTCGTAATTAATGCTAGGGTGGTTGAGCTTCGAGCTTTTATGGCTGTTTCTGCGTTCGAGACTTTAATCGGTCCTCACAGAGTGCTTACGTATCTCGTATTGAGAATCAAGCCAACGTAGTTCTGAGAATGAGGGGTCAGGCCCTTTATATAGGCTGAGAAGCCTTAGAATTATGGTAGGATTCGGAGACTTGGTGGGCAAGTCTTTGAGGAAGGTTCTAGATCTATTCCTTGTAGGAATCAGTTTCCATATTGAATTGTGTATCTTGGAGGCTAAGTCAGGCAAGAGTAATATCCTTGTTTGACTCTTATTTGCTGAGCTGTTTATTACCTCTAATATTAATTATGAAATTAATATTATAATTGGGGTTTTGGGCCTAGCTGGTGGGCCCCACGTTTGGACCATTCTTGGCCTAATTAATGCCACATTAAATGTGTCTTTAGGGCTTATTTTCAGCCCATATCATTTCCCCCCCAACTTCTAGGAAAGCTGATCAGGCTTTCCTTGAAGTTTTACTTGTCTAACTCGAGACTCGGGTCAAGGTTTATCTTTGTACACTATTGTTTCACGAGTATTGTCTTTATGTGAAGCGTGGAGCGACCGACGCGTTCACGACAATGTTAATTCGATGCTAATCGGCACTAATCAGCCTCAACGATGCTTAAAAAATGTTTAAACGACGTTAAACGGCATACAACGGCATTAAACGGCGCTAAACGGTCTTAAACAATGCTTAAACAGTGTTAAACAATGTTGAAAGGATAAACTGGCACTCACGGTGCTCAAACGACACTAATCGGTGTTAATCGGCACTAAACGGTGCTTAAACAATGCTTAAACAGTGTTAAACAATGTTGAAAGGATAAACTGGCACTCACAGTGCTCAAACGACACTAATCGGTGTTAATCGGCACTAAACGGTGCTTAAACAATGCTTAAACAGTGTTAAACAATGTTGAAAGGATAAACTGGCACTCACGGTGCTTAAACGACACTAATCGGTGCTAATCGGCACTAAACGGTGCTTGAACAACACTAAACGGTGCTAATCAGCTTTAAACGACGTTTAAACAATGTTAAACGACGCTAAACGGCGATAAACAGTGCTAAACGGAGGAGATTCGGGAAAATTGTAACCTCTTCCGGGCAGCGAGTCAGCCGACAAGGGTCCTGGTCAGCTGCCAGGTGCTCCTGGTCAGCTGCCAGGAGATCCTGGTCGGCTGCCAGGAGATCCTGGTCGGATGACCCTCCTTGAGGCACCTGGTCGGCTGCTAGGAGATCCTGGTTGCCTGCCGGGTGCTTCTCGATCGCCTGACGTGTGCTTCTCGATCGTCTGACATGTGCTTCTCGATCGTCTGACATGTGCTTCTCGATCGTCTGACATGTGCTTCTCGATCGTCTGACATGTGCTTCTCGATCGTCTGACATGTTGACGGGAGATCCAGGTTGACATTAATGATGTCACAGGATGCTTAAACGACGTTTCAATGTTTGTGTAAACGACGTTAAATGGCATAAAACGGCACTGAATGGTGCTAATTCGAAGGTCGATGTTTGTCACGGAAAGTGAGAAACCTTCAACAAAACCATCAAACGATTCAATCAAACGATAGGGGGTGACAAGATGAGTATCGGGAAGTTAGATGGAGCCTCTCTGTGGCTCCTGGTCGGCTGCCAGGTGCTCCTGGTCGGCTGCCAGGAGATCCTGGTCGGCTGCCAGGAGATCCTGGTCGGCTACCAGGAGATCCTGGTCGGCTGACCCTCCTCTGTGGCACCTGGTCGGCTGCCAGGAGATCCTGGTTGCCTGCCAGGTGCTTCTGGTTGCCTGTCGGGTGCTTCTTGATCGCCCGACAGGTGCCCCAAATTGTCTGTAAGTGTTTAAACGACGTTTCAATCTATGTTGAATGACGTTGAATGGCATTTGACGGCACTACACGGTGCTAATCGATGCTTGAACGATGTGTAGTTGGAGGTCGATGTTTGTTTCAGAAAGTAAGAAATCTTCAACAGAACCATCAAATGATCCGAACAACTGACGGGAGGTGCCATGAGGTCGGCTGCCAGGAGATCCTGGTCGGCCAGACCCTCTCCATGGCACCTGGTCGGCTGCCAGGAGATCCTGGTCGGCCAGACCCTCTCCATGGCACCTGGTCGGCTGCCAGGAGATCCTGGTTGCCTGCCATGTGCTTCTGGTTGCCTGCCGGGTGCTTCTTGACCGCCCGACAGGTGCTCCATGGTTGCTGTGTCGTGCCTCTCGGAGCTTTTCGCAATGCCTGGAGTCTCGTTCTAGAATCTCGTCCTTGATCATGGATGTATGAGTCTCGTTCTAGAATCACGTCCTTGATCATGGATGTATGAGTCTCGTTCTTGAATCACGTCCTTGATCATGGATGTTGTATACCTCCTTTCAGAACATAATCAGTCTCTTTAATAACAAAGACTAACTGATTGTATTCTATCTTCCTTAAACGTAATTTGCTCCTTAAGCTCAGATGAGTGCCTTGGCACAGCTTATTACTATATCTTCACGTAAATCCTTCTTTTCTTTCCCGGAATCATACATACCGGTATAATTATTGCCGGATATAGCAGATGAAATCCATTTTTTCTGTATATGAACGAGAGATGACCTGCAAACACGAACCAGGCTGTGTTTCAACCTGAAATAGGAGGTCATCCATCTTCTATAAAAGAGTGGGAGGAGCCTTCATTTTCATTCACTTCACTTCTTCTTACTTCTAAAATTCTCTCTGAAGTTCTCAAGTTCTACAACTCTCAAGTTCTAGCTTCAAGTTCGAGCTCAAGATGGCAGATGGCGACCGCGCTCCAGCTTCGTCATTCTCTATGTCCGAGGCGATGGCCAAGAGAGCTTTGGCCAAAACATTGCGATGTAATCTTCGACTGAATCCCCCTAGATATATTGATCGTAGATTTAATTCTTTAATTGACTTATTGAGTACTATGAGGGATGCATTTCCCAACAACTCTGAGTTAGCCGCGTATCATAGTCCGTCCAAGTTCGACAAGCAAGATGTCGAAAATATTAAGAAGTTATATGGCTTTCCGGACGCGATCAAGGTTTGCCTTCCTGGCTTAGCTGATAGAACCTGTAATTGGCACCCAGAGAGATTATGTGTCTACAAAGGTGCCTTTGAAGCAGGCCTGAGATTCCCGGTAGACCAGTTCATCATAAGGCTCCTAGCGGAGCTTCAGGTTCACCCCTGCCAATTGTATCCCAATGCATGGCGGTTGATCATCATCTTCATGCTGAGATGCCGAGATTTAGGTATCGAACCAACTACTACAATGTTCAGGAGTATATTCGCCACCAAGAATTCTTCTGAGATTCAGAAGGGATGGGTCAGTATTCAACATAGATCCAATGTTCCACATATTGTGAATGCCTTTTCATTCCCAGATTCTCATCACTACTGGGACAGGGAGTTCGTGATTCTAGTATGGCGTAGTGGCGATTGGGGCCAATTCTTTATGTCTAAGTTTGGGGAAGTGCATGATGCTATGCACTTTGTATGTGATCTTGACGAGAAGGAGCTTCTTGATCGTGATCGACTACTTGCCGACGACGGCCGCACTCACTACAAAGTTTTCTTAACCGAGAAGAGACTTGTAGAAGCTGGACTTAGCTTACTTTCTGCTGATGGTAATGTTTTACCTTCATGTTATGAACTCTGTTTGTTCTTATTCCGATATCTTTTCTGTTGTCTTTTTCAGTTGCTGAGGAGATTGACCGTCGGCCCGAAAACCAGCCGAAAGTTACTAGAAGGATGATCAAGAAAGCCGAGGCGGCTTGCATTCAACCTGGGTCGAAGATCCCTCAGTTCCTGTCGGGATGCTCTTCAAAGAGATCGCGGAATGCTGACGGGAGAGTCAAGACCCCTTTCATCCCTGGTTGGGGGATTTGTGAGCAAGATTCTGTCTTGGGATGCCCAGAGTCAGCCTTGGATTGGTCCAAGTTCAGCATCACTCCCCCCAACCTTTTGACAGTAACTGTCGGGGACAAATTTGATGAAGCGGAGAAACTCGGAGCTCAAGCCCTATATCAGGTTTCCAATCTTTCATCCTAGAAGTAGTGTTTTCACTTAACTTGTGATTATAATTGTCTCATTGCTTCTTTGTTTCAGGAAAATGCCCAGTTCCAGGCTAGCACTCGGCTAGGTCGTGCATACCGAGATGAGAATGTGGCCTTGAAGAAGGAGAAAGCAACTCTTGATGAGAAATACCAAGACTTGGAGTCCAGGGCCATCCGGGCTGAAGTTGATGCTCATTCTCTCCAGAGACAGTATGACTCCTTGTATAACAAGAGGGCAGTAGACTGCAAGCTAGTGGTGAAAGCTTACCAGGAGTCTGAGGATTTCTTTCAGCTTATAGATAAGCATGACGATGAAGTACGCCCGGGTATCATGTCTGTTGGCTGGGATCGAGCCATCAATGCTGTGAGTAAGAGACACCCTACTGTGGTTTTCCCGAGGGACTTTCCAAGTCCTTACTGTCAAGTTGCTTCGGGCGCCGAGGCCATCCCAGTAGCTCAGGCTTCGGGATCCGGCTCTAGGGGAAGTCATCGCCGTTCCGGCTCTGGTTCGAGGGGTGTCCGAGCAACTATGGATGGCTCAGTTTCCTCGGATCCTCGAGGGAAACGGCCTATGACCGTGCAGAAGGGGAGAGTAGTTCGTCAAGCAGTCCCCTCAAACAAGGTAGTTGAAGATAGCTCATCTTCCGAGGAGGAAGAGGTTGAGGCGATGGAAGTGACAGCTCCACCAGTGGCGGTAGCCGAACCGGGTAAAGGCCATGCTGAGGGAAGCTCTGAGGAAGAGAGTGACGAGGAGGAGAGTAGCGAGGAAGAAACCGATGAGGAGGAGAATGGCGAGGAGGATTCCTCGGATGAGTAGTTGGGATCGCTTCGGGCCTTGCATGGCCTAGCTTAGCCGTATGTGGCTTTTATTTCTAGTGTTTCAATCACGGTCCTTCGTGATTAAACTTTTATTTGGTTTAAGTGATGTAACCCTAACTGTTGGACCTTCGGGGTCTTTATTTATGCACTTGTTTGTTTTATTCGTATGTTCATTTATTTTCGGTACTTGGTCTTCCTAGACTCACACTCAACAGGTGCTTGATACATAAACAAAACATAGAATCATAAAATGCAAAACAAGTTTGCATTAATAACTCAAAAAGGGTTCAACCCTTACACAGCTCATTATTGTCCTACTCGGGGCATCAAAACCCTGGGATGGTTTCATCTAACCTTATTTCTACTTCTCCTACTAGATAAATAAAAAACTACATCTTCGCAGAGGCAGCTTAAACATAATAAATCTTGAGGTTCAAGGCATGCCAAGTACGGGGCACCTCAACCCCGTCCAAGGTCTCCAACTTATATGATCCTCATCCCAACGTCTTCCTGACTCGATACGGCCCTTCCCAGTTTGGGGCTAGTTTTCCTTTCTGGCCAACTCCAGAAGCCTCGATCTTCCTCAGAACCAAATCACCTTGCTGAAAGAACCTCTCCTTAACCCTGTGGTTGTAATAGAAAGATGCTTTCTTTTGATGCTCCGCATTTCTGGCGTTTGCCTCATCCCTGACTTCATCAATCAGATCTAGGGCGAGCTTCATACCTTCTTCATTTGTCTCAGGTTCAAATGCCTCCACTCGAGGTGATGCATGCATGATCTCCAGTGGCACAACTGCCTCAGCTCCATAAGCAAGCAGAAACGGGGTTGCTCCTGTGGTCACCTTGCAAGTAGTGCGATAAGCCCAGAGTATAGGCAGTAACTCGTCTACCCAGGTGCTCCTTGAGCGTTCAACCCTTTTCTTAAGTCCATCAAGAATGATCCGATTGGCCACCTCGGCCTGTCCATTTGCTTGCGGATGTGCTACTGAGGTAAAACGAAGCTCAATAGCATTCTCCTCATAGTACTTCTTAAATTCTTCATTATTGAACTGTGTCCCATTATCCATCACAAGGATTCGTGGGATGCCATATCTGCAGATTATGTTCTCCCAAAAGAACTAGGAAACTTGCTTGGTGGTTATTTTGGCTAAAGGCTTAGCCTCAATCCACTTGGTGAAGTAGTCAATGGCGACAATCAAAAACTTCCTCTATGCTGATGCCATAGGGAAAGGACCAAGAATGTCCATCCCCCACATTGCAAATGGAATGGGGGAATTGACTGATGTTAACATCTCAGGCGGCTGCCTGACAATCGGAGTATGCTTCTGGCACCTGTCACACCTCTTGACATAATCCTGTGCATCAGCCATCATCTCTGGCCAGTAGAATCCCAAACGAGTTATTTTGTGAGCCAGGGCCCTACACCCCAGGTGCTGCCCACAGATCCCTTCATGAACTTCTTCCAAAGCTTCCCTTGCCTCTTGAGGCCTCAAGCACTTCAAGTACGGGATGACAAATGATCTCTTGTACAGAATGCCCTCAATCAAAGTGTATCTCAATGCTCTTACTGAAAGTTTTCGTGCCTCCAAGGCATCGTCTGGGAGCCACCCGGTCTCAAGGTGTGCCTTGATAGGATCTATCCAAGAGCTTCCCACATCAATTGGTGCCACTAATTTCGAGTCGATGGTCGGGGCCTTCAAGACCTGGAAGTAAACACTCCCTGCATAGTTTTCTATATCGGAAGAAGCGAACTTAGATAGGGCATCGTCCTTAACGTTCTCTTATCTCGGGATGTATTCTACATAACACTCGTCAAACTGAGTCATGACAGCTTTCACAACTCGCAGATACTTTGCCATAGTTTCATCCTTGGCCTCAAATTCACCATTTACTTGAGAGACTACTAATCTTGAATCTCCACAAACTTTGAGATTCTTGACTCTCATGATTCTGGCCAAGCCTAAACCAGCTATCAAGGCCTCATACTCAGCTTCATTGTTGGTTGTCTGGAAATCCAACTTCAAAGCATATTCGACTGTGAACCCATCGGGGCTTTGCAATACTAAGCATGCGCCACTAGATTTTGTTTTTGATGCTCCATCAAAATAGAGCACCCAATATTCCTTCTGATAAGGTTCAAGTTCTCCATCTTTATCTTGCTTCTCAGGGGTTGTTATCATTTCCTGCCCCCCGACTTCTTGGTTGCTAATGGTGCATTCAACCATGAAGTCAGCCAATGCCTGAGCCTTAATAGCTGTTCGAGGCTTATACGTGATGTCAAATTCTCCAAGTTCAATCGCCCACTTGATTAGCCTTCCACTAGCCTTCGGGCTATGCAAAATGTTTCTCAACTGTTGGTTTGTCAGGACCTCAATCTTATGTGCCTGGAAGTACGGGCGTAACTTCCTCGAGGCTATTATCAATGCCAAGGCGAACTTCTCAATGGGAGAGTAATTCAGCTCCGCCCCGTGCAACACCTTGCTCACATAATAGATAGGTTTCTGGACCTTCTTCTCTTCTCGAATGAGAACGGCGCTCAACGCTTGCTCAGATACCGCCAGGTATATATAAAGAGTCCCTCCGGGACTATGTTTGGCCAGCAACGGGGCTTCAACCATGTACTTCTTCAGTTGTTCAAAGGCCTCTTGGCTCTCAGGGGTCCACTCAAAATTTTTCACCTTCTTCAATGCTTGAAAGAAAGGCAAGCATTTGTCACCAGACTTGGAGATGAATCTTCCTAAAGCCGCTACTCGGCCTGTCAACTTCTGCACATCTCTTATAGAGCGTGGTGGCTCCATGTCTAAGATCGCCTTGATCTTATCAGGATTGGCCTCTATGCCTCGCTTTGAAACCATAAGACCCAAAAATTTGCCTGATCCAACGCCAAAGGCACACTTGGCTGGATTCAACATCATTTTATGGTGCCTCAGCACTTCGAATGCCTCTCTGAGGTGCTTAATGTGGTCTGCCTTGAACAGGCTCTTGACTAGCATGTCATCAACATAGACCTCCATGGTTTTTCCAATCAGATGGGCGAATATCTTATTCACCAGTCGTTGGTAAGTAGCTCCTGCATTTTTTAGACCGAAAGCCATAACAAGATAGTAGAAAACACCGAAGTCAGTTATGAAAGATACCTTAGGGACGCCATCCTTGTGCATCTTAATCTGATTGTAGCCACTGAAACCATCCATGAAGCTAAGCATCTCATGTCCAGCTGTGGCATCTATCAACATGTCTATCCTTGGTAAAGGGAAGCAATCCTTAGGGCATGCGTCATTTAAGTCGGTGAAGTCTATACACATCCTCCACTTACCGTTGGCTTTCTTGACCATCACAGGGTTAGCCAACCATTCTGGAAACTGAATCTCTTCGATAAACCCAGCTTCTACGAGCTTTTCCACTTCTTGCTTTATGGCCTCTTGCCTTTCAGGTGCAAAGTTCCTCTTCTTCTGCTGTATTATCTTCCGATTAGGATCGACATTCAATCTGTGAGTTATGAGTTGGGGATCAATCCCTGGCATATCAGCTACTGTCCAAGCAAACACATCGCCATTTTCTTGCAAGAATGCTATCAATTTGCCCTTCAGGGGTTCCTTCAAAGAGGCTCCTATATAAGTCACCTTCTCAGGGTCACCTAGATCAAGAGGAATAGGTATTAAGTCCTCTGCTGGCTTTCCTTGGTGTTCATCATCACCACGGACATCCATGTCTTCGATCGGAAGTACCTGCCCCCCGATTCCATCAGCCCTTAGTGCGGATACGTAACAACTTCTTGCCATCTTCTAATCACCCTTTTGTTCTCCAACACCATTCTGGGTTGGAAACTTAATCTTCATATGATATGTGGAGGCCACAGCCTTGAAGGCATGAAGTCCAGTCCTTCCTAGGATTGCATTATAAGTTGAGGATGCCTTGATCACAAGGAAATTCAGCATCTGAGTAGCTTCCTTAGGTTCCTGTCCAATGGTCATGGGCAATTGAATAGTACCTTCGACCTTGGACTCAACTCCATTAAATCCGTAGATTGGCATGTTGGTGGGGGTTAACTGAGAATCGGTGTACCCCATTTTCATAAACGCATCGTGAAACAAGATATCAACAGAAGCTCCATTGTCTATCAAGACTCGTTTCACCTCCGAGTTTCCAATTACAGGAGTTATGACCAACGGGTCGTCATGGGGGAATTTCACCCCCTCAAGGTCTGAATCATCAAAACCAATCACTATCTCAGTCTTGGCACACTTCGGGGCTTCTCCTACGATATGCATCACTTCTCTGGCATAGGCCTTTCGGGAGTTTCGGGTAGTGCCACCTGCTGTTGGTCCTCCCCAAATCATATTGATTACTGGCCCTCGGGGCTGTGTATTACGATCACGATCACGATCGCTGTCCCTTTTGTCATTGTTTCTCCTGTCAAAGTCCCTTCTTTGGGTTCCACGGTCATCATTCTTCGTGAACCTGCTTAGCTTTCCTTTCCGGATCAAGAACTCAATCTCATCTTTCAACTGTCTACAATCATCTGTATTATGACCCACATCACGGTGGTACCTACAGTATTGATCCTTGTTCCTTTTCGTGGGATCACCCATAAGTGGCTTCGGCCATCGGAAGTCTTTATCCTTCTCAATATCTAGCAAGATCTGGCTCCTAGGAGCGTTCAACCTTGCATAATCAGAAAACCTCGGTCCCAAACCCTTCTTTGGCGGTGACTCGAAATCCTTGCTAGTCCGGGGATACTTGTCCCTAGCATCGTACTCTTGCTCTTGCTTTCGTTTCTTCGAATCATTAGAACCCTTGCCATTGCCTCCTGTGGTTTCCTTCTTCATGCTGTCCTCAGCCTTGATATATTTGTCGGCCCTCCGTTGGAGCTCGGCCATATTTTCAGGAGGATGTTTTGCCAAAGACCTTTTAAAGAAGAAATCAGTGGTTCCATGTTCCAGGGCTACCATGGCCACCTTATTTTCCAGATCTGCGATATTCAGCGTCTCCTTGGTAAACCGCTTGAGGTAATCTCTAAGATTCTCGTTCTTCCCCTGCACCACATACATAAGAGATGCAGAACTTTTTTCATGAACTCTCCCACTAATGAACTGGCTGACAAAGGCGGCACTCAGTTCTTTGAATGAGCCAATTGAGTTTGCAGGTAAGCGGCTATACCACCTTTGAGCCATGCCAGACAAGGTTTGAGGGAACGCCCTACACTTTAAGGCGTCGCTCGCAGGCTGCAACAGCAGTGCATTTGAGAACGTCCTAACATGGTTTGCGGGATCGCCCGTTCCATCATAGGCCTTGATTGTCGGCATCTTGAACTTCTTTGAGATGCGAGCATTCATCACCTCCTCAGTAAACGGGGGTGTGGGATCATCAGGATCCCCGAGTGGCATCAGATCTTTAGGGTTGCTTCTGGGGGTTTCCACCCTTGTTGACTTTTCAGTTGGGGCTTCGGCCCTTCTTTGCCTTCTTGAAGGCCTCTCCAAATTTATAATTGGAATCCTCTCTGCAGTTGGAGTAGGCTGAGCTTGATTAAATCTATCTTGTTCTCTTGCAATATCGTCCTTCAATTTTAAGATCTCTGCCTCATAAGCCTTGATTTTCTCAGCAGTTGTCAAGGGGAGTCCATCATGGATTCTTCGTGTCCTTCTTTGAGGTTCTTTGCTAGCACGTCGCCTCCTCGGGGCTTCATCTCGATCATCATCCTCAGATGATGCTGAATCATCAGTATAGGGACCAGAGTAGTCATCATATTCTCGATCCCGGATCTGTAAGGCGTGACCGCTTGGTCCAGGTTCCCTTCGTCGAGGGGGGTAATTAGGCAGCCCATACATAGGGTTGGTGTTCAAAGGGAGATCCGTAGTATGGATCTGTACCCCCATGCGATCAACGTTACCAAGAGGAGAAACCACCATCTGGAGAGGGTTAGTTTCTTGGCTTTGATGGACAATCACAGAGTGGGTCCCCTCTACATGGGGAGTCGTCCCTGGGGGCTGAGTGGGCAGAGGTTGAATGACCGCCCCTGTTGACGAGAGTATTTGTCCCTCTTCAGTGACGATAAGTGGATCAGAAGTGGCTGGTGGAGCAGAGTTAAGGGGCACGGCCTCGGTTGATGTTGTTCTTCGTGTTTGAACCATGGTTGATGTTGTGGTCCCACAGACGGCGCCAAATGTTGTGGATCAAAAACTAGGTTACGATTTGTAATTAATGCTAGGGTGGTTGAGCTTCGAGCTTTTATGGCTGTTTCTGCGTTCGAGACTTTAATCGGTCCTCATAGAGTGTCTACGTATCTCGTATTGAGAATCAAGCCAACGTAGTTCTGAGAATGAGGGGTCAAGCCCTTTATATAGGCTGAGAAGCCTTAGAATTATGGTAGGATTCGGAGACTTGGTGGGCAAGTCTTTGAGGAAGGTTCTAGATCTATTCCTTGTAGGAATCAGTTTCCATATTGAATTGTGTATCTTAGAGGCTAAGTCAGGCAAGAGTAATATCTTTGTTTGACTCTTATTTGCTGAGCTGTTTATTACCCTTAATATTAATTACGAAATTAATATTATAATTGGGGTTTTGGGCCCAGCTGGTGGGCCCCACGTTTGGACCATTCTTGGCCTAATTAATGCCACATTAAATGTGTCTTTAGGGCTTATTTTCAGCACATATCAATACCTTGAGCCTCAAATATTATATTCAAAGTTTTTGTTTAATATTTTTCTAGTTATAACATAAATGAAAAAATGAAAGCAAGTGGTGTGTTTAACGTGCTTGTGTATATTTTATGTGTAAAATTTAAAAAAAACAATTATTATGGGAAGGATAAAATAATCATTTGATATATGTTATATGGGAAGTAGATTAGTTGAACCAAACGGGTTATGGGAAACGAATACCCAGGAAGTTTAATTAACTTGGTATCAACCAAACAGAAAAATGATATTTCCCTGGAACTTTATTTATACCGGAAGTGTAACTTAACTAAGGAAGTCAGTTCCCCTGGCGTACTAAACAAGCACTAAGTCATAAGTTGAGCTAAAACTTAAATAGGCAAACACCCATCATAAGTTTTTATGGCCTTATAAGCCATAATTTAACAAGAATATGAAACCCCAAACCGGCCCTTAAATTCTCACCAAACTCTTTTAGGCTACACGTTTTTCCATTTTTGGCACAATTTAAAATTAATTCAAATTCAAAATTTGTGGAGAAGAAACTACATCGAGTGGCCATAATATGGACAGTAACAAATGTGTTGAGAAAGAAAATTGCATGTAATGTAACTGTACATTACTATACGTTCGTACAACCATACAATATGTAACACAATTTGCTTAGGAATAAGAAGGTAAATTCAGTAGAACTGCAAAACAAAGCGGTTCAACTCTCCACGACAAGTAAAATAGACGACATTGTGAGCAATTGCTTTATCAACCAGTTTTTCTTTAAAAAAAATGAAATTTTCACAATCAAGATATAATAACTGCACGCAAAAGGCGAAATTTTCTATGCATTTTTCGCATAGATTGGTAATTCTTTCCAAAAAGAAAAAACATGAGCTTGGGAAGGATGCAAATGAAAAATCATTTCCTACTGAACAGATTTTCAATCCTTTTTTAGTAGGCACTCCCTTCTAAAATTTCAAATGAGTAGTTTAACGTATTTCGAAAAAGATTCCAAAAAATTTCCAAATGTCACGTGGCATGGTTTTATTCGTGGAATTCATATTAACTTACGAGGGGTCCATCTCACTAATGAAAATATAACCAATTATATGCTGACAACTCAGTATTCGGAAACGGTTTCGGGAATGATTTCAGGAACACTTTCGAAAACTCTAGCATTTTTCATTTCAAATTATAAGAAAACTTTGCAGATTTTTGATCCGTGCCTCAATATTTGGTGAAATTTTAAGATTTCAACATATCAATCCTTCAAATTTAAAACAGAAATTGTTTGATCTCGCATTTTTCGTTCGAGTACTTGGTTAAAATGACCTAGACGAATGTTTAGATATCACACCAACGAGGAGCACCAAACTTTTTATGCATGTATATAAAATATAACTAAAAAAATATATAAATGGCGGAGAAGAAAAAAATCGAAGAATTGGAGGGGCACGAACTTAATTTTTTATAAATATTTAGCTTCTAAGATGAAATTTTAAGAAAAATAGTGATGATCAACTTATAAATAAATAGGAGTGCTTGCTCGAGTTAAAAGTCCATTAGGAGAAAAATGGAACAACCGATAAAATTGTGTCAAACAAGAGAGATTTGCAATTGTAAAAACTTTTGCCTGCAATAATTTAACATTTCGTCGAGGCGAAGAGAAGATCGATATCAAAAAAGAGTAAAGTGCACTTTGTGTACCTGAACTTTGTCGAAAATAGTACTTGCAAAATTATGTTTTAGAAACTAACATTTGCAATACTAAACAAACACTTTACTTAAATTTCGTGTACAACCGTCTATCTATTTCCAACTCTGTTAAATCATCAGGGACAAAATAGTCTTTTCCACACGAACTTTATTTATATTTTTACTTTTCTTATTCCCTTTACCCCACCCCTCATGTGTCTCTCTCTATTCACTTTGTTCTCTCTTCCCACAGTCTCTTTCAATTTTACCGCCGTCGCCACCATCGTCCACGAAGCTTGGGTGCAAACCACTCAAGAACACCACCGAATTAAAGTCCATCATCTCCTCTACCTACATCAAATAACCGAAATCGAACTTGGGTACCCTGATATCTTTGACAGACTCTTTCACTTGACGAGGGGTGGTATAAGCAAAGCTTCGAAAATAATTAAATTAAGTTAGGACATATTTTCAGGTAAAGCTACTCGTCTTGCCAATATGTCTGTCTTTTGTGTAATTGATAAGTAATTAATAAATGATTGTGAAAGTTTTTCAGGTTACAATTCGATTCTACGAGGTGGATATATTACACATCACGAGTATATACAGGTAGGGAAGGGTCGGGATGTAGGAATGAATCAAATATCCCAGTTGAAGCTAAGGTTGCCAATGGAAATGGAGAGCAGACACTTAATCGTGATGTCTATCAACTTGGACGCCGGTTTGACTTTTATGGAATGCTTTCATTCTACTTCACCACCGTGCTTATAATATATGGGTTCTGTTTACTGTTTCAAGAAGTTACAAGTATGGGTTCTGTTGGTGGTGATGCATTTTATTTTTTTTGTGATTTTGAATTTGATATGAACTCATGTTTTCAGGTCACTGTGCTTATAAAATATGTCTTTTTATATGGACGTCTCTACATGGTGCTAACTGGGTTGGAAAAGCGTATTAACTATCCAGATCTTCCTCATCCATACAAATCTCTAGAGCCTATTAACAATCCACATCTTCATTTAGACAAATCTCTGGAAAAGTCTTTGGCCCCCCAGTCCGCATATCAGCTGGGATTGTTGCTTGTGCTACCTATGGTCATGGAAATTGCTCTGGAGAGAGGGTTTTGCTTTGCTCTTGGTGATTTCATAAGTATGTAGCTACAGTTGGCCTCTCTGTTCTTTACTTTCCAGCTTGGGACGAAAGCTCATTATTATGGTAAAACAATTCTGCACGGAGGCTCTAAGTATCGAGCTACAGGTCATGGATTTGTTGTTTTTCATGAAAAATTTGTCAAAAATAATAGGCTGTACTCACGCAGTCATTTCGGGAAAGGGTTGGAGATGGCTATATTGCTAATCATCTATTGCGTGGGAACCATATCGTAGTTTAGATCTAAACTTGTTGAGCATGTTTATGTACCTCCAACTGCTATCAATGGGTAGACGGAAATTTGGTATCGAGTTTCATCTCATGTTCAGGATTGTGAAGGTGCTTTTGTTCCTTGTATTTGCAACAGTTGGAACAGAGTGAGTAGAGAGAGACACACGGGGGGTGGGGGTGAAGGGAATAAGAAAAGTAAAAATAAAAATAAAGCCCGTGTGAAGAAGACTGTTTTGTCCCTGATGATTTTTTTTCGAATAAAAGAGAATTTTCAGTAACTCAAATAAACCAACATAGCTTCTTGAACTTCTACAGGAATATCACTCCCTTGATGTATACGATCAGAGATTACATGAGATGCTCGTGCTAAGTAATGAATCATCCCATTTGCAGATCATTTAACAAAGAACAAAGATACATTTGGTAAACGGTTGTACACGAATTTTAAGTAAAGTGTTTTTTTAATATTTCAAATAGTAGTTTCTAAAATATAGTATTGCAAGTGGTATTTTCGACAAAGTTCAGGTACATAAAGTGCACTTTATTTTTTAAATTCATAGAGGTGCTTACACAATTTGACCCATTAGTGAAAGAACATGTTAGATTAGTAAAAGTAGATATATTGCATATAAATTTTTCGAACCATAATATTTAAAATGAGTTAATTATGACATTAGTAAACGAGATCAGGACTATAATCATAAAGAAAAATTTTAAAAGTAAAATATTGTGCTCATATTTTAGATTGTACACCTGATAAAAATCGTGTGGAACAAATGTCTCTTGTGATTCGGTCTATTTATTTTTGTGTGACTCTAAAAAAAATTGAAGAGTTCTTCTAAATATAATTTTTGATAATTGATGATAAAAGCATTTGAACTCTTTAATAAGTTTGAAAAGATTCTTAATGATCTTGTATAACTTGATGCTAATGATGTTAAAGGACAAGCGTATCAGTTTTACCGTTATCTTATTCTGCAACTTCATTTACACACATGTCGTTGGTGACACTTCTTGGAAGTGTTCAGTGCATGAAGTTAGTTACTCCAGTTCATCACATTCCGTCGCAGTCTATCATCATACACTCTTTTTTGTAAAGCTTCAATTTTTTTTTAAAGCAACACACACTTTTTTGGCTATCAAAGATATCAGCTAATAAAATATATTATTTTGCCCACTTTAGTTTATAGTTTATAATGAAGATCAGTTAAAGGGATTATTAACATAATGTCATTTTTATATGATGTTATCTTCTTTACTTTCAGTTCAAGTTTTTATCTTATCATTGTTGCTGTTAATTGTTACTACTCATAAATAATATTATGATTACTATTTCATTGATAGAAAACATATTCATAAACAATATTATGATTACTATTTTATTGAGTGAAAACATCCACTGCTACTATCTTTTAAAAATTTAACATAAACATATAAAAGACAACATTTTCTAACTTCATCTAGCATATCCAAATTTCTAGAATCGATCCTAGATACAATATTAAAATTTTCTTTTTTTTGACAGGAATGACAATTTTCATTCATGAAAAGAAACAGATAATGCATCTGAAAATATAATAAAAGCTCATCATCTAACCGAAAGTTATGCTTAACCAATCCATGGGTCTAACGATCCATAAGAAAGAGATTCCCTGGAAGTTTAGATAATAAAACTTTTATATCCACCAAAAAGGCCTCGTTAAAAAATCCCACAAGAGCAAAATTTTATGGGAAAAAACTCAAGTGGGGAAAAAGAGTGCTCTACTATAAATAAATGAGTATATCATTATACAAAAGCCTAATAATCAAATGAATAGAATTTCTTAATTCTTCAGCTTGATTCATCCACTATAATAATTCATATTCCCGCCTTCATCCATCTTCTCACACTTCTTCCCACCAAAATAGGTATCTTGTTGATCCCCCTAAAATCCAAAATTCTGCCCTCACCCATCTTCTTTTTACAATTCTTCTTATCCAAGGAATACTGAAAATATCAACAAAACAACCACAACAAATAAAACTGTCAAAGAAACATTAATCAAATATACATTAAATAATTATTATACGTAGTATACATATTAAAATTGAACATTTTTATATATATATAACCAAAGGGGTCCCCTTTGATTAGACATAAAATACCGATTCCTCATAAGAGATCTACTAGAAAGTCATCTAAAATGTCAACAGATTCATCAACTGATGACAGATTACAAACACCAATAAATGGTCCAAAAGCCAAAATAATATTGCACACCCTTTATAGGCACGTACATAAAAATATATGGCACACCCTTTATAGGCACGTAGAAAAAAAAAGTCTTGTGCTAATATATTTCAGAAGTTGTTCTAATCTGAAATATGGATGCTCTTTGCAATGTAGACACGTAGTGAGTTATGTATGTGCATATAGCAGAAAGATCAAGGGAGAACCTCTATTGATGAGAGAACCAAAAGATCCTCTAATCTACCATTAGTTATTTTTAAAATTTGCTTTCACTGAACATTACAACAATGTTAAAACAACAAAATTGAAAACAATTCGAGTACATCTAGTTGCTTGTATTTCTTGAAAACCAAACAAACAAACGAATAAAAAAAAGGTTTCGACTCTACATTTAGCATGATGATAGAGCCAATAATTTACGAATGCACGTATGACCATGCATGAGCAAATTGAGAACTTTTGAATATGATGCAAGAAACTACATCAATGAAAAATCTGTTGATAAATTAACCTGACAAGGTGATGAGAGCTCATGAAATAGTTTACATTAATCAATGATCTCTGACAGTACTTTAAGTCTCATTTAATAAACTTCAAATTAACCTCTTAAACTTTCCTTGGGGCACCAAAATAGGTAGTGGTCTGACCATAACAGTTTATCCCTCATTGAAAAAGACTATCTA
Organism: Saposhnikovia divaricata; assembly: GCA_036435485.1. Classification (NCBI taxonomy): domain Eukaryota; kingdom Viridiplantae; phylum Streptophyta; class Magnoliopsida; order Apiales; family Apiaceae; genus Saposhnikovia; species Saposhnikovia divaricata. The sequence goes on along the minus strand of CM071600.1, from coordinate 100,079,045 downwards.
TTGCACAAATTATATAATAAAAAAAATTTAAATCAATTGCCCCAATAATTTGACTGAACCTAGTAGAGTTCAACAACTCTTTAAAGGTAAATATAGATCTGATTATCCAAAATCATGTCTTCTATACATACATTATTATACCTTATTATACAGTAAAACCTCTATAAATATTATTTAGGAATCAGAAAAATTTATTAATTTATGAAAATTATTAATTAATGGAGGTTAAATTTACATTATCTTACTTATGTTGGGACCAAAAATTTATAATAAAAATATTAATTTATCATAATATCGATTATTAATTTAACGAGGTTTTAATGTACTGTGTTATCCGTAATAATAAAAGCAAAGCGACCCAATGGCCAAGTGGAAGGGGTAATTCTTTATTCTCATTTTTTTTATAAAAATGTTAGGAGATTCAAAATACTTTATGTTAAAGTTTTGGGCTTATTTTTTCATTTTTTGGATAAACCAAATATTTTCAAAAATGTTACTAATTATTATTTTTGGAACAATATATATATATATATATATATATATATATATATATATATATGTGTGTGCATTTTTCTGAACCGAATACTTAATTTATCATTTTTTAAAGTTGGAAAATAAAATTAATGAGGCCAAAATTATTATATATTTAGAGTAAAAAGCACTTCGTGTACTTGCACTTTACGTGTTTCTACACTTGGGATACTGAATTTCAAAATCCTCCACTTGCAATACTATAATTTAATTTTCGGTACACTTTGTGTATCTCCGTCAAATCAGGTTAACACCGTTAACTAAAATAGGGGTAAAATAGTCTTTCAAGAGGAGAGATTTTCTGGAGAGATTGACTTGTCCTCCTCTTCCTTGTATCTATACAATCTATACATACATAATTATTTATTCATATTTTACATGTGAATTTCTGGATTGAGCAAAGAGTTCTGCTTAAATGCTTTAGGACATGCTAGGCTTAATCTCTTCAATATAAATGGTATCAATGTGCAATTGTTTGGTGGATTTTGTATGCACCAATTCAACGTTCATTTCAAAATTGGTGGGTCTGGGTGATGGAGGCAGCGTTGTGGGTGTGGGTGATGGAGGCGGAATTGGTGGGTTGGTCGGAAGGGGGAGAACAGCGCCGGAATGAAGTGGGTGGCGGAGGTGAAGAAGAGGAGCGGAGGTGGTTGTGAGATGAGGCGATGGAGAAGAAGATTAGTAGTGCAGCGACATGGCGCGGTGTTTAATTAGGCTGTGTTGAATGAACGAAGAGGCGAAGGGAGGATGGTGGTGTTGAACGGAGGATGGTGGTGTTGAACGGAGGAGCTGTTGGTGGTAGGATTTGTGGTTGAAGGCTGGGAAGAGGGAGAAAATAGAGGTGGGTGTTGGTGAAGAACAGTGTTGGGTGGCTAGGTGATTGCAGGAGGAGTGATGTCGGAAATTGAAGGAAATGGGTGCTGTTGGGAAAAACGGAGAAGAAGGAGATGAACGGAGTTGAGGTGGAGAGGATTTTCACTCGAAATGACTATTTTGCCCTCGACAAATTAATGGAGTTAATCGATAATTGACGGGAGTACTCTCTTTGTAAAAAGTTGAAAAGTTTAGTGTTATAAGTGAGGGATTTTGAAGTTCGGTATTTCAAGTACAAAAACAAGCAAAGTACAAGCACACGAAATGCTTTTTACTCGTATATTTAAGATAAGTCAAAGAGACCTTATACCCGTTGATGTATGTAGTTATTACTTACTAGTGTTCCGGTTTTGTTTTTGCAATTTTCATAAGATGTATCGGTAACAATGTTGTGTTTTTCTCATTTGAATGGTAACCTCTCTCTAAAATAATTATCCTCATCATTCTTTGTTAAAAAAGCAATTTATACTATTATATAATAGTTGAAAAATTAAAAGTTTTGGTACCTATTTTTTAGTACTTTGTGAATTTATTTATTTACCCTTCATTACAAAGAAAAATATATACGATATCTTTAATATTAAAACACCTAAAATAAATAATAACATAATATAATTAAGGAAAATGCTAGAGTCCCCGAAAATTTTCCCAAAAGCTGACGTGTCACCTATATAATTAGTAACTTTCTTAATATTAATACGGGACCCCGCCTGCATACATATGCGCCCACAAATTACAATTCGACACTTAGCATGCCATATCATTCGGGATAAAATTTGGGAACGGTTTTGGGATACATAGCACTACCCATTAATTAATTGTAATTAGTCGATTGCCTTTTTCACATTTACTTTTACTTGAAAATATTACCTTTTATAAACACCTAAAAATATCAATCGTATCTGCATATCTTCATATCATTAATATTTCCTTTCGAATTAAAACACGTTACCTTTTTGATTTAAAATAATTGATAAAATAATATAATTAATGGTAATTAGTCGATTGCCTTTTTTACATTTACTTTTAGTTGAAGATATTACCTTTTATAAACACCTAAAAACATCATTCGTATCATATTTTCCTATCATTAATATTTTCTTTCAAATTAAAACACGTTCCCTTTTCGATTTAAAACTAATCTTATCACACCATATTTTTTAATTATTAATAAAATATATTAAAAATCCATATACGTTATTTATAATAAGGAAACATTAGTATAATTCGTTAACATTAGTATATTAAATTGTATTAAATTAAAATTAAAAAGTTATTAAAAATAATGATTATATAAAAACATTATGTAATATTAAATATAACTTATAACATAATAAAACAAACACCATATCAATAAATTTATTTATAACATAATAAAATTTTATTATAAATTTATAAATTTATATCTTCCAATCAATAATATTTTTTTATAATTTAAACACGTTAACTTTTAATTTAAAATATAATCTTGCAATAATTAATATATACCCAAAAATTTCACACCATATCTTCTAATCACTAAAAAAATATAATAGACATCCGTATACTACGAATAATGACAGTTAGAATTTTAGTAAAAAATCAGAACCGTTAGATCTAATGATTAGATATATTGTATGATTAAATTAATTTACTAATAGCGACATATTTATTTTAAAATTTTATAATATAAGTTTTAAACCATGCATATCAGTAATTAAATTTATATTAAATAATTAAAATAAAATAAAATATTATAAATAATGATTATATAAAAATATAATTGTAACATAAAATAAAATTTATTACATATTAAAAAAAATCCGTACATCGCACGGGTTATAAGCTAGTATTATAAATTTTTGTTGTATCCTTTCTTTTATGCTTATTTATACATATTTCAAGTGTTTTGATTGGAAATTTAGAATGATTTTTTCTTAATCTTTTGTGAATTGTAATAATTTTTTTAATTTCGTCACTAACAAAAGTTTTAAAAATAATCATTTTAATTACGCAATAAAAGAATTTTAAAATGCGTGTTTAAAAATTAAATTGCAAGTTTTTAGAAATAAAAGGAGTTTGATATTAGAATTTATTGAATTAAAATATCATACCTTTAGAATATTCTACATATTTATAAGGTTTTCTGTAAAGAGAAAATTACCAAAATAATCATATTTGAGCATGTCTTGCCCTATTTACCGATCTAATACGGCGTTTCGTGTGAAGTATCAATGACTAATACGGCGTTTCGTGTGCCGTATCAGCAACTGAGCCGTATCAGCAGCTAATACGGCGTTCGGTGTGCCGTATCAGAATTGATACTTCACACGAAACGCCGTATCAGTGCTGATACTCTTATAGGCCCCGCCAGGGGTACTAAACTTTTAACCTAATACGTTATACCAAACGCCGTATCTCGATGTTACGGCACACGAAACGCCGTATAAAATGATGATATGGCACACCAAACGTCGTATTTGAAGGATATCGTGCACGCAATACCGTATTCCGTCAGTATTTAGGGTCAACTTTTCTAGAATCAGTAATTTGGGCAAATTTATCCCAAAAATGATTATTTTGAACCTTCACCCTTCTGTAAATGGTAATATGTATCTTTTGAATATACATTTGCGTTCTAAAATATTCTATATATTTGATTCATAGAATTTTGAAATTCATAAAATCCTTATTATCATGAATTTTGAAAGTTGTCGAGTTTGTTGTTTAGACAGACTATGGTATCCCTATTTTGATTATTTCTTGGAAGTTTGAGCGAACTTAGGGAGACGATGCTAAAATATATGTTTTTTTTTAATTTTTTACATGTATTTTAAGATACATAAAAATGATAGTTTCATATTTTATTTTTTAAATCTTTTTTGTGAATTAAATTTTAAATATCAAATTTTAATTTTAATTTTTTTTTGAAAAATAACATATGAAACTATATTCTTTATTAACCTTAAAATACATGTAAAAAATTAAATAAAATATATTTTTCGGACACAGGAAATATATGATTATAGATAAGATTAAATGTTGCACACTAAATTATTTAAGAGTGAATTATAGCATACAACTTAAACCATTGCAAAACATTGATCCCAATAGTGACTTATGATATAAGCGTCATTTACAAGTCCTACACTATAACTATGGATCTAGTGATTGTAGAAGTTTAATTGATTTATTTGTTATTTTTAATTATTCAATAATTTAGAAAGTGCTTATATTTTATGGGTTAATTGGTTGCAGTTGGATAATTAAACTCAAAAAAACATTCAGTCAACTCATCAAAGTAATTAAAATTTGCAATTGTCCAACCGCCTTGAACTCCATGTAACGTCCGTGACGAAAAACTGACGTGATGTGCTTATTTGTTAAAAATTATATACATTATTCGCTGAGGTTGTTTGGTTCTTTAAAAACAAAAATTTTACTTAAATAATGAAACATTTTTGGAGTAAATATAAATAGTTTCTTTATTTCTTTTTCTTTCTCTTTCCTCACAATCTCTCTCTTCCGTGTAAAATCTCCCTCCCTAGTTCTTCATTTTTCTTTTTCTTTTCAGTTTTTAAAATCCTTCATTTTTTATGATTTTGTTGCTTAAATTCGTATATATAGTACCCATTGGCTTGTTTTTCCAACCTCTACAACCCTGTTCCCTTTAATTTGGATTCTGCAAATTTTTAGAAATTAAGGGTTTTTGATTTCTTGATTTAATGGTTCGTTTTTTATGCTGAAATTGATGGGAGGAGGATTGTGATGATTATGGGGTCGATTCGCTACAAAATCCCGGTAGGAGAGGAGGAGAGATTTAGGGTGGATTTGTATGTCTTGTACATATTGAGTGTGTTATGTGTGTATATAGTGTGTGTGTGTTGTGAGTTGTGTCCGTGTGTGTGTGTTTTGTGCCAGAAAAGCCACCACCAAACGGTGGTGGTAGTGGTCGTTGGTTGAGCGATGGAAACAAGAAGGAAAGAGGGGGAGGGGGAGAGAGAGGTCACCAGAAACTCGCCAGATAAAAAGGTGGAGGTGGTGATGGGGTGATGTAGTAATCAAAGAAATTAGGGGTTTTTGATTTCTTGATTTAATGGTTCGTTTTTTATGTTGTTTATCAGTCTTTGTTTTAAAATTATATAATAAACTAACTTCCTATCTTGCCTATCTATCGTTATTTAGGCTATTAATTAAATTTTGCTGAATTTTTGGTTAAGTCGAAGGTTTTGAATCTTTTGGTTATGTTAACAGGATGATTGTTTGCGTAAATAAACGATTAGGTTGTGTTGCTTGTCTTGAATCGAGGGAGAGAGAGAAGAGAGAGATACGAGAGAGAGAAGATAGATAGAGAGACGAGAGAGAGAAGAGAGTACTGGGGGGAAAGAGAAGAAAGATGATAGAATAATAAAAGAAAAATAAGTGAAAACTATTTATATTACTTTTAAATTAATATGAATCGGGTCCAGAATTTTGGGTTTAAAGTTTTTCGATTCAATTTTAAGTTAAAATAGTGACATGGCATCACACGTGACAACACTTAACGGGGCACCGTTAAAAGTCAATGCGAGTTAACGACCATGCAAGTTATTTCGTGTTTAATGATTAAATCGCAATAAATTATTAGTGTACTCACTCAATTGAAAGTTTTTTGAGTTTGATTACCCAACTGCAAGTTGAGCACGAGTTGAGTTATGAAATAGCCAATTAACCCCATAATTGGTAAATTCATAAATGAACTCGTACTCAACTTGCAGTTGGGTAATCGAACTCAAAAAACTTGCAGGCAACTCATCAAAGTAATTAAAACTTGAAGTTGGGTAACCGCCGTTAACTCCATGTAACGTCCATGATGGAAAATTGACGTGATGTGCTAATGTGTTAAAAATTATACATGTGGTGTGTTGATATGTTAAAATATTTTTTTCTTTCTTAGTTTCTAACCCCCCCACATGTCTTCCCCAAATAATTCATCTATTTCATTTAATCTATTTTATTTCATTTTATTTTTTTTTATTATTATTATTACATCACCCCATCACCACCTCCACCTTCTTCTCCGGCAAGTTCCCGGTCGGAGAAGTTTCCGACGACCACCACCACCCATTTCCTTCACCTCGTCTCCTCCCATTTCCTTCATCTCGTGCCGTCCATTCCTTTCAGCAACAGCCACCTCACCGCCCCTCTACCACTAACTCTCTCCTCCTCTCCTGCTGTTGCCACAACCATCACCGTCGGCGAAGCCGCGGTGATCCTCCCCCTCCCCGATTCTATCTTCCAACCACAATAATAATCACATAAATCAATTCGTGATTACACCCCAAATCAATTTATAATATCAGTTTCAACATCTAATTCAAGAATCTAAAATCCCCAAAAATTTAGAAACCCTAATTATAATTATATAAAGCTAAACTTGAGTTCCTTGAGCCTTTTCTGACTGTTCAGGGCGTGCACATGTGTGTGGTTGCATGTGCAGTTGTAAACCGAAAGGGATTTTTCAATTTCTTTAATTGATTTCTTTTGATGATGATTATTGCTGGGTGTCACTTGTAGTTTATATATGTACGTTTGGATTATGTATACATACATGTATATATTTGTGTATGCATTGGGATTCTTGTTGGGATTCTTGAGTCTGTGCTGATTGGGATGTGATAATCTTTGCTATATGTTAGATACTACTGTGATAAGGCATTTTAGTAATTTCACACATGCAGAAAATCAACTAAAAATTATTTTAAATCATTTCTAAATTTACAGGTCTATGTGGCAGCTGATTTGCAATGTGAGGAGAGAGAAAAGTATATGTGACAGCTTATGTGTACAAAATTAACGAACTTCCGTTAGAAGTCAACAAAAGTTAACGGACGTGCAAGGTTTTAATAGTTTAGTTATGAGATTGCAAGATTTAATTAATTTGATGACGTTAATGCAAGTTTTTTTAGTTCAGTTATCAACTCAGAAGTTAAGGGTAAATTCAATGATGAATTAACCAATTAATCCAAAAAAAAATTAGATCGTGTTATGATATGAATGAGATGTATGATTGTCAAAGTGTAAGACCCGTAAAACTGGGAACAAGGAATCGAAGCTACATAAACCAGCTTGCAATATTACATTTCCAATACACGCTAGCCACCATATGAACTGTATACGTGGGATCAATTAACTGCGCTCACATGACCAAATGGCATAACATGTACTATAAATAGGTCATCATGTAATTCATTTTTACTTGTCCATGCAGTGAAATAATAATATCAGTGATAGTCTTTCTCTCTATCAATCTTGTCCCTCGTTACTTTTATATAAGCATAAGGTTATAAGTACTTATATAAGGTTAGTATATATAAAGGTATTCATACTTTAATTTCACAATACGTTATCAACATGAGTCTCTGCCCGAGCTTTATACGACAAGGGAGGTACAATCCAATTTAATCTATTTTAGTTGAAGTTCTGTCCAAATTTTATTTGATAAATAAGGTACGATCTAATCCTATTTATTTTACAAACGTTGTTATCATCATGCCTGTTATTTATAAATTTATTAATGTTATTGCTTGAATTAAACGTTAATTATGTTTATGTAATTTTAATTTTTATGTTATCGATTATTTTATGTCACAAATTTTATTATAAAATATATGTTTAGTTGTTCATGTGTTAATGTTCCATATCGTGATAACATGTTTTAAATATTTATTTTATATTCAGAATGGCGAATCTCGCTAAACTAGACTTTGTTGCACTGGATGTGTTTATGGATAATTATCTGTCTTGGGTGCTTGATGCCGGATTACATCTTAGTGCTAACGGGTTAAAAGATACCATAGAAATAGGAAAAATCCCAACTGTTGAACAAAATGCCAAAGCAATTATTTTCCTTAGGCACCAAATTCATGAAAACTTAAAATCTGAATACCTCACAGTCAAAAATCCACTCACTCTTTGGACCAATCTCAAAGATAGGTTTGACCACCAAAAACTTGTCCATCTGGCACATGCTCGTTATGACTGAATCAATTTAAGGTTACAAGATTTTAAATCTGTTGCTGAATATAATTCTGCCTTGTTCAAAATAAGTTCAAAGCTAATCCTGTGTGGTGAAAAAGTTACAGATGCCGAGATGATATAAAAGACACTTTCGACCTTTCACCCCAACACTATGATCTTGGCACAACAATACAGGGAATGCAATTTCCAGAAATATAGTGAGCTGATATCTCTCCTTCTTGTAGCTAAGAAAAATAATGAGTTCTTGCTGAAAAATCATCAGATACGTCCCACAGGCTCTGCCCAGTTACCTGAAGTACATAACACGTCATTCCGGAAGAATGAGCGTGGGAAAGGGCATAGAAGAGGACGAGGTTATGGACAAAACCATGGACGTGGAAATTTTCCTGGTCGATTTCGAAATCAGTATAACTCTGGTCACCTGAAGTGGTAGCGTGATGGCTACAACAACTCTAACCACCAGAAGTGGCAAAATGAGGTGTCAAATAAAAGGAAGGCACCACAAGAAGGAGATACTAGAGATATATGCTTGTAGATCTTTACGAGTCATCTAAAAAACAGAATTGACAAAGGGTGGAAACAAATTGGCTAGCTTTAACGATGAACTAATCAACAAGACTCCAATTGAACTTGATAATAGTGCTAATCTTTACTACGGCTTAGACGACTAGTTCTTATATGTATCATTTTAAAGTTCCTTATGTATTTGCTTTGACTTCCTATTTAAATGTACTTGTTTTATGTACTTGGGTTTGCTTTAATAAAATTATTGTTCACTTATATTTGTGCACAGTATAAATATGGGAGATATATGCATTGCTGATTGCGCCACCACTCACACAATTCTGCAAAATCAGAAATATTTTTCACAGTTGACTAAAACCAACTCACACGTCTGGACCATTTCGGGCACATCAAATATAATAGAGGGTTTTGGGAAAGCCAGTTTTATCCTACCAAACGAGACACAAATTCACGTACATAATGCTCTTTATTTTATTAAATCCACTAGAAATCTTTTGAGTTTTAAGGACATTCGTCTTAATGGTTTCCACGTAAACACTACTAGTGAGAATGAAAAAGAATATCTGCTTATCACTTCAACCTTTGCAGGTAAAAAGAAAAACTTAGAAAAATTACAGTCAATATCTTTTGGCTTATATTCTACCCAAATTAGAGTCATTGAGTCTCATAGTATCACCATTCCGAAAATCATAGACCCAAAATCACTCACTCACCCTGTTGGACATTGTGACGCCCTCCCGACCTGGGGCCTAGATCGGAGAGTCACTAACACACATCTAGATGCAAACAACCTAAAATATAATATAAATATAACATGCTGTCTGGCCCCAACACTACTATCCAAGATCTTTCACAGGTAATGGCATGAAACAAGCAAGCCATCGTCTAACTAATTATTATTACAAAATTGAATTCAAAATATATTATTATTACAAACCAAAGTTCTCAAAGGTTCTGCTTCCAGTTCTCAAAACTAACTAAAGATCTCCTCACTGAGCTGTTATTGCATCTACCTCGGGAGTTATCTCAAAACGGACCAACTCAGGGCCACGGTAGGTGTGCTTCCTCGCGGTTTGGATTGTACGAACCATGATTCTTAGATTACTGTCAAAAGGGTTAGACAAAATAATAATGAGCCAACGCTCAGCAAGTAAGTAAAGATCTCAACTGAATATAATAGAACAGGGTATTGCAAAGGATGACAGTAATTCAAGATGTAACATAAATATGCTAGAAGCGATAAAAACAATACTGGTATTTAGTAAAAACAGGATATCATTTGATATTTCAAAACTGTGTAAAGTAATTGACATTTCAATCGATAAACCAATTTCATTTCAAAGTAAATAAAATATAATCATCACTTTAAGAAAACTGATTGGAGGTTTTTATTTTATAACAGACAATACGGGTGATCAGCCCATAAAGTCCCCATACCGGACACAAAGTCCCTCTGGCCATCATTTCCTTTCATTAGGATAGCTTGGGTTCCCAAGAGGCAACACATTGGCCTATAAAGGTGTTGAACTGGACAGACCAGAAATACACAATACTACATCTCAAAAACTAACGGAACCAGCATTACCCGTTCGCCCCGTCTCTCCAATCGTCAGGAATCCGTGGAAACCATTTAGACGGAGTTCCTAACATTTTTATTAGAAATCTTATTTTAAAACATTAGACTTTACAAAACTCTTTTTAACTTTATAAAACATTTTAATACTTAATTTTTTCGAAAACCTTTACTTCGAAGTACCTTCGACTCTCTGATAACAGATCAGCCCAGTCTAAGTAACTTCAAAGTATTTTAAGAAAACAACTCATTTTGATTTGAAATGATAAAAGTCAAAAGGTTGGACTAAGTGTTCTGACATCAATGAAAGAGGGTACAAGTCTGAATCATAAAGATATAGACTCAAGTGGAAATCTGTATTTCAATCAGAGTATAAAGGAAACAGTCCAAGTCAAGGTCAAAGATATCAATTAGGTTTAGTTTTGAAATCATTTGATCAAGTTGTAAAGTTTAAAAATCATTGATAAAGGGATAACAAGTTTGTAAAACAGTGTTTAGGGCAATATGATATTTGATAAGTATTATAAAAATCAACACAAGGTATCCGGGTTACGGACATAAGTCAAGTGGAATAATGGTTTATCGGTCAGTCAATATGAATGGATTATAGTAAATCATAGGACATATATGGTCAAGAAGCAATTAAAAAGAATTATGCTGGTCTAGGGTGTACATGTGTTGAACCAGGGTTTATCAATAAAGATTTTGGGTACATGCAAAGGTAAGTTTATGACAGAAGTATGATCGACATGGTATAGAATAGGCATGCTTGAATCAACAAGATATAACAGTTTCAATAATATGAACTTTCAGAGGAAAAACAGAGCTACTTGCCTCTGATAGAATGCAACAGCTAACAGCTCAGCCTACTGAAACTCAACCTTAGCTTTCCCTTTATTGCTAAGGCTTTCGTCCTTCGTATCTACATAAATCATAATCACTACTTTAGAATACTATACCACTTACTCGTCTCATCTTAATGTACCCAAACGATTATTATATCGCATTATTATTTAACATATAATATACGTACCTGATATTACATTATCAGATTGACTCGTAGTCCACTAATCAATTAAACATATAGCACATAGCATATAGATCATGCAACTCACATAAGTCACTTAACACTTAGCAGATATGCATGATTCATAAACAATCATGCTATTTAATACATACTTTATTCCTTATATCTCACGAAAATCGGACAGAGTCTCCTTTATAATATGGACTATTCGTCGGAAAATATCTGATTCCAATTCACAATCAAATACCTAGGATGGATTTAAGATCCACCTACAAACCCAAGGATTTATAATCATATTACTACTTATACCATATCCCTAACAAAATCCGAAATCAATAACTAAACAATCATATTCACTTAAGCATCAAACTCATATAATTCCTTCTTATAATCTAAAGTTCGAATTTTAACTTATATACATTCGAAAACACTCACACATGCAATCGTTTTAATTAGAACTTACACTATAATTAATCAACTAGTATAAATCAAAATTATAACTTATCATAAACCGAACAATTCATACATTTACATATAAATTCGAATAATTCCAATTAATTCGTAATTAAATCTCCAAAATTCGAATTATAAAATAAAAGAGATCATGTATGTAGCTCATATAATTCGAAAACATCTCAAGAAATTAATACAAATTAAAACATCTTTTCGAATAACTTAACAAATAATTAAACGAATTAACTCATTCGAATTAATCACAAAATTCGAATATAATCATCAAGAAATCATCATAATACTTTGTAAATCATGCATGCAAGTATTAAATTATGTTAAACAGAATTTATAGAGATTTATAGGCCTTAAATTCATCATTGGCCACCACCGGTTCACCGGAGTTCATCACCGGTGGCGGTGAAGCTTCGGGGTTTCCCATATTTGGGACTTCCAACTAGAATTCCACCGATTAATCTTATTATACATAGCAGTTAACAAGAATCAAAGCATAGCAACTCAGAATCAAGCCAAACTCGAAGTGGGTGTGTGATTTCTTCACAAAAATCGAACATATATACACGGCAAACATATATATACATACACGAACACAATAACTCAACACCAACATGATTTTAAGCATCAATAATAGCTACTAAACATCATGGACATTAATTTAAAGTAAGAATCGCTGCAAACATGCTATAATCGAAGCAAAACCGAAATGGATTTTGAAATTATCATCAAGATAACAACATGCAATCATAGTCTCGTATAGAGGGAAGGAAATCGAGCAAAACTACGGTTTCTGATAATGATATCGAGCTAGAAATCGGTGGTATCAGAAGAGAGAGAGAGAGAGAGAGAGAGAGAGAGAGCGAGAGAGAGAGAGAGAGAGAGAGAGAGAGAGAGAGAGAGTACCGAGAGGAGAGAGATAAGAGAGCAAAAGAGAGAGATTTGCAGTCGTGCAAGAAAATGTGGAAGGAAGAGACTGATGTCTCTTAAGTTTCAAAACCAGGGGCAAAACAGTAATTTGCTAATTGTTATTTTCTTTTCTGAAAATTCACCATTTTAATCACCTTTAAATCAAAATAAAATAGAAAGTGGGGAGAAAATATTTTATAAAAAAATTTAAAATAAAGTTTATGAATTTAGAAGCATTCCCATACTTTTAAAATAATATTTGGATCAAAAATGAATTTTATATGAATTTTTGAAATAAAGGCTCTTTAAAAGAAATAATGCTTTTAAAATACCAAATCACGTAATTAAATATCCATACTAATTTTCATAACTCCATAATATCACAAAGATGATAATGTAAAAGATTTCATGATTTAAAACAACTCCAATGATTTTATATGATTTTCGAAAGATTAAAAATGCACTTTAAAAATAATTTTAATGCTCCAAAAATATAAATAAAATTCTACGAGCATATACGACACATACCAAACATCACATAATCACATAAACATGATTCCACATATACCTTGACTTCATAAAATTTATTTATCACATAATTCACATTTAACAATTAAATAAGCATTTAATAAATTGCGAAAAATTCTAAGTCGTTATAGACATCCCCTCAAAGATCAAAAGGTCATACCACATAATGAACTTCCTTTTTTAGTATGTTCTTTAGGAAAACTAATTGTTCGACCATCTCCAGTTAAACTTCAAACCGAATCTCCAAATTTCTTAGAAAGAATCCAAGGTGACATTTGTGGTCCTATTCATCCGTCATCCGGTCCATTCAGATATTTCATGGTTCTAATTGATGCCTCAACTAGATGGTCTCATGTCTGTCTACTCTCTACACGAAATACATCCTTCGCCAAACTACTTGCTCAAATAATCAAATTGTGAGCCCAATTTCCTGACCATCCCATTAAATCAATTCGACTAGATAATGCTGCTGAATTTACATCTGCGACTTTCAATGTTTATTGTATGTCAGTAGGGATCTCAGTTGAACACACTATAGCTCACGTACATACACAAAATGGCTTAGCAGAATCTCTAATAAAAAGACTTCAACTCATTGCACGTCCTTTACTTTTAAGAGCCAAATTGCCTACATCCTTTTGGGGTCATGCAATACTTCATGCATCAAACATAATTAAGATAAGACCATCTGCTTACCACAAACAATCTCCCCATGAATTAGTTCTTGGTCAAGTTCTTGATATTTCTCACTTTAAAATTTTTGGTTGTGCCCTGTATGTTCCCACTGTACCCCTACAGAGATCCAAAATGGGTCCACAAAGAAGAGTAGGCATATATGTTGGTTTTGACTCACCATCTATCATAAGATATCTTGAACCGTTAACTGGTGATGTGTTTACTGCGTGTTATGCTGATTATCATTTTGAGGAGTCTGTGTTCCCTCCATTAGGGGGAGATAATGTTTTGCATAAATTAAATTCTGAACTATCATGGAATACATTAGGATTAAATGTTATTGAATCATGTACTAAACAATGTGAATCTGAGGTTTTAAGGATCATTCATATGCAAAATATTGCTAATCAAATGCCATATGCTTTTACTGATTCTAGACTAATTATATAATCGCATATACCCGTTGTTAATGCTCCGGCCAGGGTTGAAATCCCGGTTCATAAATCAATTCCTGAAGAATTGATTGATAATTCAAAACCACTCCAGAAGCGTGGTAGACCTGTTGGTGCGAAAGATGTACCACGAAAGCGGAAATTGAATGGACCTGCCCCTGAAGTGGCAAATGTTCCTGAAGTGACTATATCAAATACCCCAGAAGTGGTATCACCTCCTGAAGAGGTTCAAGCCCCTGAAGTGGCTGTGATAAAACCACCCGAAGTGGTATTACCTCCTGAAGAGGATATTGTCCCTGAAGTGGCACATGTTTCCATAGAAGCAAAGGTACCTGAAAATTATGAGATCTCAATGAGTTATGTACATAACAGAAAATTATTTGATCGTGGGAATACTGAGGTTAATGACGTATATGCTTTTTCCGTGGCATTTGATATTGTTATGAACTCCGATCCTGAACCACAAAGTGTGGAAGAATGTTGACAAAGAGATGATTGGCCAAAATGGAAAATTGCAATACAAGAAGAATTGCAATCCTTACGCAAGAGAAATATATTTGGGCCTGCAGTCCGAACACCGACTAGTGTGGTTCCCGTCCGGAATAGATGGGTATTTGCACGAAAACAAAATGAGATAAATGAAATTGTAAGGTATAAGGCCCGGCTGGTAGCCCAGGGATTCTCTCAGAGGCCTGGATTTGATTACCACGAAACCTACTCTCCTGTAATGGATGGAGTCACTTTTGGTTTTATAATAGGTATGGCTTGTATGGAAAGATTAGAAACACGTTTAATGGACGTCGTGACAGCTTACCTTTATGGATCACTTTATTGTGATATTTATATGAAAATCCATGAAGGATTAAAGTTAAAGAAAACAAAGCCTCGATATTTATACTCAGTTAAACTACAACGATCATTATATGGCTTGAAACAATCTGGCCGTATGTAATACAACAGGCTTAATGAATATTTATTGAATGATGGGTATATAAATAATCAAGTGTGTCCATGTGTGTTTATCAAAAGGTCACAATCTGGTTTTGTTATTATTGCAGTGTATGTGGATGATTTGAATATTGTAAGTACTTCTGAAGATATTACTAATGCTGCTAATTATTTGAAAAATGAGTTTGAAATGAAAGATCTTGGAAAGACAAGATTTTGTTTAGATATTCAGGTGGAGCACTTATCTTCAGGAATATTTATTCATCAGTCAACCTACACAAAAAAGGTTCTTGATCGATTCAACATGGACAAAGCTCATCCACTAACTACACCGATGATTGTTCGATCGCTAGAAGTTGAGAAGGATCCTTTCCGTCCTAGAAAAGAAGATGAAGATGCACTTGGGCCTGAAGTTCCATATCTTAGTGCAATTGGAGCTCTTATGTATCTTTTAAATAACACACGACCTGATATTGCATTTGCTGTGAACCTGTTGGCGAGATTCAATATTGATCTAACTAAAATGCATTGGGATGGGATCAAACATATATTCAGATATCTTCGTGGGACAATTGATCTTGGACTATTCTTCCCAAACAATTCAAAATCGAAACTAATTGGATATGTGGATGCTGGGTACATGTCAGAGCCTCATTTTGGGTGATCTCAAACAGGTTATCTATTTACATATTGTGGGTGTAAGAACCCAAAATTTCGGTAGAATTAAAACTTTTCCTATTATGATGAAGTGCATCAATGAATAGTGATTTTGAGGATTAAGAAAATTTTTCATGCCACCTATGTACGAGACGTAGTGTGGATATTCCGAAGTTATACTAGTAATCTACGGAGTAAATAAATGTATGTAAATGCGATCGGAATTCAGAAATTGCAAATTCTATTTTCGTGTAATATTTGACCGAGCAGTGAATTATATATCAGTAATATCAAGAAATGAGATATTTAATTTGAGGAATTGAGGAGTTAATATTTTGGAATTTTATTATAAGTGATTTGAGAATTTGGAACGAAAACCACTGACGAAGTGAAACAAACGTTCTAGAAACCGCTGAAACTTTACAACGAGATTAAGCGATCAAGCGAGCGAATCATGAATTGAGAATAGTAAATATTAGAAGTCCAAGGAAGGATATATTACGAGAGGAAAATGGAATTGAGAATAAAATCCTAGAGTTAAAGGAAATGAGAACAATTGAGAAACCGCGAGAATTTTTTCTGAGATAAAGAGAAAATACAAAGAAAATTGGACACAACGATTGTTTGAGGTATTGGGCCACACTATTACAATGAAGTGCAACATATAAGTTGTAACATATTGATTTAGTAAATATACAAGGGAAGCCCCTTGGTGCAAATAAGAAAAGGAAGGAAGGACTTGGAAACAATATGTATAAAGCAAGAGACTTGCTTGCAATTATGGATAGATAAAGGTAATCCAAATGAACCAATGAGAATATGACACCACATGGCAAGAAGATAAGATGCATCCAAGTGAAAATATCAAGAATTATTGATCACTTTATCACTTTAATCAAACAAAACAAACACCAAATACTCCATTCTGCCCAGCAGGAAAGGAGCTCACTAAAACGGGCCTAGAGACTTCATTACTCAATGAAATTTTTTGTTCTTTATATGGTTAGAAAGCTGTGAAGACGCTCTACAACTTTCATTCAGGAGCCTCGACCAGGAAACGAGTGCAAGGGCTTCGTTTTGGCTGATCTTTGGGGCATGTTTTTCCAGTCAGGAAACTCACTTCCATGTTCTTGATTTCTTTGGTGAGATTGAAGATGGTGAGCATAGAGTAAGGCTTCCCCAAGGTTAACCAAGCTTGTTTGAGATTGTAAGAACATCAAGAAGGTATAAAAACCCTAACCCCTCTTGGCCATGTAGTATTTGTGATGTTTAATGTTAGATCCATGGTTATTAGTGTGAATCTTGGACATATAAGTTATGGATGATGTAGACCTTGAGTTTAAGTGTTGTGGTTGTGATTTTTAAGCTTGTGGTTAGTGTATGTATCTCCATGTATGTTATAAAGTATGATCTTGGTGATTTAGATGTTGGTTGTGATGTGGATGTAAGATTCTTGCTTGGTTTAGTGATATAAGCATGCTGAGTTTTTCCCAGGAACTTGTACTGTCTTGTAGGAGAGTTTTGAACCCCCAAATCTGGTCCCCTGAAGTCCTAATATATATTGTTGGAAAGGTATTTGAATGTAGTTTCCAGAAATATAAGGTTCATGACTAGGTGATATATAGATTTTGAGTTATGGCCTGAGAAGTGAAATGTGTTTCTGGATTCCGGACTGCACTAAGTTGTCCCATTGTGAACCTTGTTTGAACCCCTAAAAAATTATGTAGGATCATGGAAAAATTAGAGAAGCTAGTAAATGCAGTGGGGAAGGCTACCCAAAAAGAATTGGATTAAAATATGTATTTTTCAATTTTATAAAAATGTTGAAGTAAAATCCGCGCAAGTGAAAAACCACTTAGGAGATTAGTTTAAAATAGTTTTAAGAGTATTCACTTGAGTTTCGAGTTTGAGGAATAGATTTGAGTCGAATGGGTAAAGAATGTGATAATGTGATGACATGGTCATATAGGAGGGTTAGTGGGTCAAATGGTGGAGTCGCTAAGATGGCCTTGTATTCTTTAAAACATTATGATTAAGTGGTGTTGCTAAGATACTAACGAGCGAATATTGGATATTTATAGATTGTCGCTCCACTCCACGAGCCCAACCACACCAACCTTCCCAAGGCAAGTTTTCCAACCCTAAGCATTTATTTTCAAGATATTATGTTCCTGATTCTACCTATGCAAGTTTACTTTTCAAAACTTACATATACAAGGACTTTCACTGTTGTGTTTGTAGTTTTCAATCATATCAAATGTTTATGTTTATCGAAGTATTGATGAAATTGAGATGTATAAGTACATATATGTTTGCACCCCTTGAACTTAGAATGAAATGTTTTCTTCGGAAAGCGACTCTAGCAATAGAGGTCGTAGCGGTCCGTATATACTATTGACCGGGGAGCGGTATATTATTATATCGTAACTAAATTGCGAAAACCCGAAGGGTCATTCGGGAAGTATCGTATACTCAAGTAATTATTCTTATATCTTCGTAAATACTCAAAATACCTATCTTGGATTAAAAGCTTATTTAATTAAATAATTATTTTATTAATTATTAATATTAAATCTTAAAATATCATTTATTAATTATTGTTCATTATTTTAAAGACAAAGCTAATCCAAGATACCTTTAGCACTTTCAAACTCGAACTCTTTCGAACTCAAAACATTTTCGAAAACCCCCGGTCAGGTTTGTTTCTTGTGTGATTTCAAGAATCATCGGTCGACTGATGTCGGACCTCAATTACTCTGTTTTCAAAAAAAAAAAGAAAAAGGGACTCTGGCAGGTGTGGGAACCGTTGACGAACGATTCCCGGGATGTGTAAGCGGCCGTGATCCAGGCGGTCCATCAATTATTATTCCGGCCCAGGTGTTGCCGAAGGATGATTACGGATGTAGTTTTCATCGAGGGTGATTACGGATGTAGTTTTCACCCGGGGATAGTTACGGATGTAGTTTCTATCCTTCTACCGGTAGAGAAGACCCGCGGATTATTGGACTTGGATGTGGCGACTGATCATCGTCAATCCCTGTCAGGTTTTATGTTTTCTTCAAGTCCCATCCTCCACTTTGGAAAAATTCTCAAACACTGCTTCTTGGGCCTAAGTGCCAAGTTGCCGATAGTGTGGCTTTTGATGAGAAAAATATTGACATCGTGCAGTATCTAGAACTGCAAGATTTTCTATAAAGATTGGCACGTGTTAGTGCACTCTTGCAATTATTTCAAAGAATGAAATGCTTTTGAATGAGAAACCTTCTAAGCTAATGGAAGGAAAGAGGTTTGCAATGATGTATTCCCTGTACAGTATGTTAACCGTAGAGTGTTTTGCCGAAAATGATATACTCATATGTATATACTTTAAAACTTGAGATATGTTGAAATGGGAACCTTATAAAGGGTTCATATGTTATTCTTAAAGCTCCTTAGTGAGTATAAATGTTTTATTCAAACTCGGACATATATATTATCCAACTATGTTTTGAAATCTGAGATATATGCCCATACAGTTGGGAATGTTTTCAAAATAAACCACATTATTATTTTTTCAAAATGGTGAACTTGCTGAGCATTATGTAGCTCATTCTTGCTTTATAAAAACTTTTCAGAAAGAGAAGAATTTGATCGGTTAACTACGCACCAGCAGAAGAGGAGTAGAAGATTTATCCCTGAGATGATTTAGTTCCTGATAAATACTACAGAGTAAGTCTGATAGGTTTTCAACTGTAATAGTAAGACTTGTCTTCAAGTGTAGTTGTATAAATGGAAGTGTGCAAGATTCTAGATTGTACAGATGAATTGTAATATTTAGTGTTACTTTTGATTATCGTTTCTGAGGCTCTAACTTGTTTGTGTGTAAGATTGAGGTCTGGATGGATGTATTGTTGAGTTGTAAAGTTAATACAGATATGATATGGTTGGATTGTGACGAGACGACCTGAATCTCTGACCTCGGATTTGGGGGCATCACAGAAATGGTATCAGAGCGATAAGTTACAGTACTCAGAAACGAGAATGTTGGGAGTTAAGTCTAAGTAGGAGAATGACATACGAGATCGTAGCAAACTTATTATTGGACTACCGGAAGAGGTATCGGTGAGTCGAATGGACTGGAGTGTTTACTGGAGGTATTATACTAGGGTCGATAGAATCCTTAGAGACCTTCAGAATGATGAATAGAGGTTTGAGAGTCGTACATGACCTATCATAGGTAATGATATAGGAAGCAGAGCGAAATCTCAAGAGCAGCTGAGGTAGAGGCGATATTGCCAATATAATCGATGACTAGGCTGGCATAAATTTTGTGGCCCATAGTCCTCCAAAGTTTAGGAGGCGGCATTTTAAGAATCAAGAAGTTTAGGCTTCCCTACATAATTAAGGGTACTTAGTACTTGGAATAATGAAAGTCTTTTACTTTGCCTATAAGATCCGATTTTCGATAAGTAACGGGTTTACCTGAAAGTTGGTCACTATGTTGTTGTGGATTTCATTACCCTTGATGACGAATTTTACATGTGTTATACGAGAATGTTATCATAAGACGAGCGTGCTAGATAATTCCACGCATGATTCGGACGCTAGAGCATGGTAGTTCAACTTAGAGAACAAACAAGTAGAATTAACAAAGTGACTCAAGAGAAGTTGAATATGGTTGCAACGAGCGATACAGTGATCTCAGAGTCTACCAAAAAAAAAGACCAGCGGGTCTAGAGTGGGGCCCTTTGATAGAGATGTTATCAGGGACTACGTATATATGTATTGTAGACCTCGATATTTTTGGTATATGTTCACATACACACACCCGCCACTGAACCTATGGACTGCACCGAGATCCCTGAGAGATCTCTTTGATCTGTTCCCAGGGGGAACTGGCCACTTGTGATTCATGTCGGAAGGCATGAAGTAGGACCCTATGGACTTAGCAGGTGTCCCCGGAATGATGTGAAGCTTGGTCTTCAAGATAAAGCACGGAAATGACATATATATTTGTGAAACCCCAACTCGATAAATGACTTTAAGATGATGATTGAGAGATGCACTAGTTGGTGTCTTGTATTACGAAGACGAAGAGATGGAGTTACCCTCATAATGGTGGTAATGGAATGCACGAATGATTATTAACTTATTTTGGTAACTACCGGCTGGTGCACTACTTCATTTTAAACTGTTCACTAACCATGTTACCTCGATTAGTTTATATCAGGTAACCCTCCTAGCTTTCTACTTCAAACTTGTGGAATAACAACCAGTGATATACTTTCTCTAAACTGGGACTCATCCAAAGTATCTTAATTGATCCCCGAGCATTCTATTTGAAGTTTATAATTATTTCTGCTCAGGACTATTTACACTTTCTTTCAATTATCCAAGGAATGTTCCACGAATACTTCCTTAATTATTCGACGAATATTACTTAACGAATATTGATATTTGATTGCTTCTTTCATACTTGCACTCTTCAGTTGAGCTCATAAATATTTAACAAATTACTGAGGACATGGATGATCTAATGTCCAGACATCCTTCATGAATTCTTTTCTTCTATTCAGGATGAGATTGTACATCGTACATTGAAATCATAGTAAGGATATCATTTTGATATTGGTATTCTGAATTTAATTCTACTATAGGATCTGATAAAGCAGGTGTACGGAGGCACCCTTGGGTGGACCGTTTCACTGGTAAGTAATATTTGATGAGAGGTTATCGATTGTTCCGATACCTAGAACATTCTCTCCAGATTTTATAGTTTTCTTTTTCAAACTTAATAACTTCTTATTTCCATTCGTTGTCCGAGTAGCCGAAAGTTTCTTCAGTGGCTACGATGTTGAAATTCCGTTCTAGCCAATTGAAACTGGCTAGTCGATATGTCAATATGAATGACTAGTTGATTGTTCTAACTAGTCAAAATTGTAATGTTGTGAAGAACACCTAGCTAATTGTCCTAGCTAGTGGTGATGTCTCAAACAGGTGAACTAGCAAATTTTGTCTCGCTAGTTGCTAGTGTTTCTTGAAAAGGACTAGTTATTGTTCCACTGGTCCAACTCCCAATTTAATTCATTCCGCAACGCATTTTGCATGTGGTAAAGTATGATGATGAAAGTTTTGACGAATAACTTGATTGAGACCTAGTGAGGTCGCCCACTCGACTTGAACTCTTACCCATCTTCGTATCAGACTTTATATCACTTGAATATTTTATTCTTTCATTCACACAATGAGAATTCATTTGAAACCACTGATTACTTGAATGATAAACTACTTCATTCTTTAATTGTCATGGAATAGAATTGCTTTCTATTGGCTGACCTTCATCAATGCGACTTTAGATTTCCTCTTATTATTTAGGAGGAAAAGTATCCACCCGATGTAAGAATTGTATAAAGACCGTCTTTATGACTTTTGTATCCAACAATCATTGCCCTTGTGCAACATTCTCTATGGTATCATATTACAGAATTATCAGGACGGGAAGGAATAAACCCTGTTGTATTCTTTCTGTCCATCCTTACATCTCCAAAAATCGAGACTCCTTGTATTTGGAACCATCAACATTCTTGGAACATCCAATGTGGAATTCTTATTGAAATTATCTATTGGACCTTGTTATTTTGAAATCATTCCTTTCAAAGTGATTACTCTAAGGTGAACGGGAGGTACAATTATGAACCGTTACACCAATATGAGATCAAAAATCAAATGTTGTAATTGTGCAGCCAGAGCGTTATGCCGAGTAATTATTAAAGTAGAAATAACATATCGGGGCATACCACAAGACCTTTAATATTAATGTGGGGAAAGTTATAAGAAATGATGAGGTGGTTGGGAGTACGCTTCTACCAACCGTTGTCAGGATGTTATATTAATGAATTCTGGAGTTACCAAGCCTTTTCCTGATCCAGGAAATGCAAATTGATTGCGATGTATTACATATCCTTAGAGGAAACTAACATGGAAGTGAGATGGACGAGAAAGGAAGAAATATCGTGGCAAGAATGTGAAGCTTTACTTAGCTTAAAGGGATTGATGCACATAGAGAGACATATAGTTTAACAGACCCCTAATAGCAAATGGATGCATGGAGATATGCCAATGATCCTTCGAGATTACCACCTAATCAAGTTTATTGGGAATCGCAGCCGCATGCAGGTCTCAGGCTGATTGGCGCCAGTTGTGAAGGAGGACGAGCATATGACATCATATATATACCATCGAGAACTGTTACCCTTACCGGAAATGGAGGAATTGTTGACTAGTTAAAATGGGTAGTTGTTTTTCAAAGATAAGGTTGAAGAGAAGGTTTCACCAACTCAAGATCGACCTCTGTACTGTGCCAAAGTTGGCATTTCACACTAATATAAACGTTATAAAATTGTGGTAGTATCGTTTGAATGGACTAATGAGTCAGAAGCCTTTATGGATTAATGAACAAAGTTTTGGGATGAAATGAGATATTATCAACAACCTCGTTGTTAGCCATACTTGGTGATAACAAGAGGACTTTGAGAGTCACGATGATGTGTCTTTCAAGAGTTTAAGAGGTGTGCTGATGCAGTAGAAAGGGGATGATAGCCTATACTTCTAAACAACATAAAGGCTACGGGATAAGATATACTAACCGTGAGTCTGGGATTAGTCATGATGGCGTTCACGCATAAAACTGAGACGTTAACCTTATGAGAAAAGTGTGAAAATTTCTCCACAAGTGCCATAAATATATCTTCATATTAGAACCAAACGTAAGAAAGAGAAGGTGACGAAAGGGAGCAGGGGGTATAATGGAGAAATTTATTATTACCCGGGAAAGGCCTGTGTGGTGGCCGATACCTATAGGAGGGCTTATTCGAAATTGGAATTCAGTCAGTATTGACCAAGAAAATAGAGTATATACCATAAAGAATAATGTTAGAGGAAAATAAATAAATTATGGGGAAGGACAAAGATGTATAGAGAATTAAGAGAATGTTTGGCAAACGGATATGAAGAATGGTATTGGCAAACTATTAAGTACAAACGTGACATGTCAAAAGCAGAATGATAGAGATCTAGTGGATTAATTCCGCCTGTAAAAAATCTTGAACGTGGACAAAATTATAATGAATTTCATAAGTAGGTCGCCGAAGTTCGAGCCAAGAGATGACCCTAGTTGAGCTATAATTGTTGGACCAAGTGATTTACCTACGAGAGACTTTTCATTTAGAAGATTATCGAATTATATACGGAAGAGATGGTGGTGCAATATAAAACTTCTGCAGTGATTACGTCAGATAGAGACTTAAGGTTAAACTTCGAATATTGAA
The DNA here is from genome assembly GCA_036435485.1 of Saposhnikovia divaricata. Classification (NCBI taxonomy): domain Eukaryota; kingdom Viridiplantae; phylum Streptophyta; class Magnoliopsida; order Apiales; family Apiaceae; genus Saposhnikovia; species Saposhnikovia divaricata. Next base: position 100,054,577 of record CM071600.1, on the reverse strand, counting down.
GGTGCTTTCAAGTATAATTAATAAAGAGATTGAGCGTATGTACTAATTTGATCTGTGGCTGACGGACAGGGAAGAAGAATTGTCCAAACGATCGAATTTATAATTAGTGTCGTGCCTTAGATTTCACGGGGCAGTCGAGAATAAAAACTTATCCATGAAATGAATGTTGTTATCACGATCGGCACCATGCGAACGTAAGGACGTCTCTTGTAAAGCGTACTACGAAAGAAGAAGTTTCGCTTTTCTTGCGTTACGAAGAAGTCAATGAACGAGGGATATAGTAGCTGAACTGGTTCGACGTATACCGAAGACTATATAGTATCCATAGCAAGTGGTAACGACTGACGGGAGGCAACACATGCGTGCTAATCAAGCCAAGGAAAATGAGGAATACCGTGCGTATTGACGTTGTCTCAGATTATAGAACACGACCACAAAGTATTCACGGCACAACGATACAAGGACTCAACACGGATACTATGAACAAGGTAGAAGAGGAACGTATAAGTAGTGGGATAGAAATTTTCATTCATAGAACAACCGATAAGGAATACAGGTCGAGGAGAGCATGCGTTGAGAAGCAACATTAAAGCGTTGGTGAGACTGCAATAGCCCTAATTTTCGTGAATATTCGAACCTGGATGAAAATTAATTTTATGGGTGGATGAGAAATTTTTGCAATCACGATATGTACGAATTATTAAATGAAGATTTCGAATTGATATTACGCCGTTACGGTGCAGACGAGTGTATGTAAAAGTCATTAGTTTTTACGAAACCCATTATTTCGAATGGTCAAATTTTATGAGATATCAAAGGAGTATGAGGTGGGAGACTTCGTGATGCTAAAGGTATCCCCCTGAAAAGGATTGATGCGGTTTGGTAAGAAAGGGAAGCTAAGTATGAGGTTTATTGGACCTTTTTAGATTTTGAGGCGTATTGGGAAGTTAGCCTACGAGTCAGCCTTGCCCCAAGCTTGCAGCAAATTCATAATGTGTTTCATATGTCTATGTTACGACCCTACCACACCGACTATCAGCATGTGATAGAGTACAACCAAGTGGACCTATGACCCGACTTGACCTATGTGGAGCAACCCGTGGAAATCATGGATAGAGAAGAACAAGTGCTGAGGAAAAAGGTTTTCAAACTAATAAGGAATTGTGAGAAAATCAAGATGTGGAAGAATCCACCTGGAAGTTGAAAGAGTGAAACAAAGAAGGAGTAACCCCAGTGATTCCTAAACTGATTCCGGGACTGAATCCTTTTAAGGAGGGGAGACTGTAAGAACCCAAAATTTCGGTAGAATTAAAACTTTTCCTATTATGATGAAGTGCATCAATGAATAGTGATTTTGAGGATTAAGAAAATTTTTCATGCCACCTATGTACGAGACGTAGTGTGGATATTCCGAAGTTATACTAGTAATCTACGGAGTAAATAAGTGTATGTAAATGCGATCAGAATTCAGAAATTCCAAATTCTATTTTCGTGTAATATTTGACCGAGGAGTGAATTATATATCAGTAATATCAAGAAATGAGATATTTAATTTGAGGAATTGAGGAGTTAATATTTTGAAATTTTATTATAAGTGATTTGAGAATTTGGAACGAAAACCACTGAGGAAGTGAAACAAACGTTCTAGAAACCGCTGAAACTTTACAACGAGATTAAGCGATCAAGCGAGAGAATCATGAATTGAGAATAGTAAATATTAGAAGTCCAAGGAAGGATATATTATGAGAGGAAAATGGAATTGAGAATAAAATCCTAGAGTTAAAGGAAATGAGAACAATTGAGAAACCGCGAGAATTTTTTCTGAGATAAAGAGAAAATACAAAGAAAATTGGACACAACGATTGTTTGAGGTATTGGGCCACACTATTACAATGAAGTGCAACATATAAGTTGTAACATATTGATTTAGTAAATATACAAGGGAAGCCCCTTGGTGCAAATAAGAAAAGGAAGGAAGGACTTGGAAACAATATGTATAAAGCAAGAGACTTGCTTGCAATTATGGATAGATAAAGGTAATCCAAATGAACCAATGAGAATATGACACCACATGGCAAGAAGATAAGATGCATCCAAGTGAAAATATCAAGAATTATTGATCACTTTATCACTTTAATCAAACAAAACAAACACCAAATACTCCATTCTGCCCAGCAGGAAAGGAGCTCACTAAAACGGGCCTAGAGACTTCATTACTCAATGAAATTTTTTGTTCTTTATATGGTTAGAAAGCTGTGAAGACGCTCTACAACTTTCATTCAGGAGCCTCGACCAGGACACGAGTGCAAGGGCTTCGTTTTGGCTGATCTTTGGGGCATGTTTTTCCAGTCAGGAAACTCACTTCCATGTTCTTGATTTCTTTGGTGAGATTGAAGATGGTGAGCATAGAGTAAGGCTTCCCCAAGGTTAACCAAGCTTGTTTGAGATTGTAAGAACATCAAGAAGGTATAAAAACCCTAACCCCTCTTGGCCATGTAGTATTTGTGATGTTTAATGTTAGATCCATGGTTATTAGTGTGAATCTTGGACATATAAGTTATGGATGATGTAGACCTTGAGTTTAAGTGTTGTGGTTGTGATTTTTAAGCTTGTGGTTAGTGTATGTATCTCCATGTATGTTATAAAGTATGATCTTGGTGATTTAGATGTTGGTTGTGATGTGGATGTAAGATTCTTGCTTGGTTTAGTGATATAAGCATGCTGAGTTTTTCCCAGGAACTCGTACTGTCTTGTAGGAGGGTTTTGAACCCCCAAATCTTGTCCCCTGAAGTCCTAATATATATTGTTGGAAAGGTATTTGAATGTAGTTTCCAGAAATATAAGGTTCATGACTAGGTGATGTATAGATTTTGAGTTATGGCCTGAGAAGTGAAATGTGTTTCTGGATTCCGGACTGCACTAAGTGGTCCCCTTGTGAACCTTGTTTGAACCCCTAAAAAATTATGTAGGATCATGGAAAAATTAGAGAAGCTAGTAAATGCAGTGGGGAAGGCTACCCAAAAAGAATTGGATTAAAATATGTATTTTTCAATTTTATAAAAATGTTGAAGTAAAATCCGCGCAAGTGAAAAACCACTTAGGAGATTAGTTTAAAATAGTTTTAAGAGTATTCACTTGAGTTTCGAGTTTGAGGAATAGATTTGAGTCGAATGGGTAAAGAATGTGATAATGTGATGACATGGTCATATAGGAGGGTTAGTGGGTCAAATGGTGGAGTCGCTAAGATGGCCTTGTATTCTTTAAAACATTATGATTAAGTGGTGTTGCTAAGATACTAACGAGCGAATATTGGATATTTATAGATTGTCGCTCCACTCCACGAGCCCAACCACACCAACCTTCCCAAGGCAAGTTTTCCAACCCTAAGCATTTATTTTCAAGATATTATGTTCCTGATTCTACCTATGCAAGTTTACTTTTCAAAACTTACATATACAAGGACTTTCACTGTTGTGTTTGTAGTTTTCAATCATATCAAATGTTTATGTTTATCGAAGTATTGATGAAATTGAGATGTATAAGTACATATATGTTTGCACCCCTTGAACTTAGAATGAAATGTTTTCTTCGGAAAACGACTCTAGCAATAGAGGTCGTAGCGGTCCGTATATACTATTGACCGGGGAGCGGTATATTATTATATCGTAACTAAATTGCGAAAACCCGAAGGGTCATTCGGGAAGTATCGTATACTCAAGTAATTATTCTTATATCTTCGTAAATACTCAAAATACCTATCTTGGATTAAAAGCTTATTTAATTAAATAATTATTTTATTAATTATTAATATTAAATCTTAAAATATCATTTATTAATTATTGTTCATTATTTTAAAGACAAAGCTAATCCAAGATACCTTTAGCACTTTCAAACTCGAACTCTTTCGAACTCAAAGATTTTCGAAAACCCCCGGTCAGGTTTGTTTCTTGTGTGATTTAAAGAATCATCGGTCGACTGATGTCGGACCTCAATTACTCTGTTTTCAATCAAAATTAAATTTTCAAAAAAAAAAAAAGAAAAAGGGACTCTGGCAAGTGTGGGAACCGTTGACGAACGATTCCCGGGATGTGTAATCGGTCGTGAGCCAGGCGGTCCATCAATTATTATTCCGGCCCAGGTGTTGCCGAAGGATAATTACGGATGTAGTTTTCATCGAGGGTGATTACGGATGTAGTTTTCACCCGGGGATAGTTACGGATGTAGTTTCTATCCTTCTACCGGTAGAGAAGACCCGCGGATTATTGGACTTGGATGTGGCAACTGATCATCGTCAATCCCTGTCAGGTTTTATGTTTTCTTCAAGTCCCATCCTCCACTTTGGAAAAAATCTCAAACACTGCTTCTTGGGCCTAAGTGCCAAGTTGCCGATAGTGTGGCTTTTGATAAGAAAAATATTGACATCGTGCAGTATCTAGAACTGCAAGATTTTCTATAAAGATTGGCACGTGTTAGTGCACTCTTGCAATTATTTCAAAGAATGAAATGCTTTTGAATGAGAAACCTTCTAAGCTAATGGAAGGAAAGAGGTTTGCAATGATGTATTCCCTGTACAGTATGTTAACCGTAGAGTGTTTTGCCGAAAATGATATACTCATATGTATATACTTTAAAACTTGAGATATGTTGAAATGGGAACCTTATAAAGGGTTCATATGTTATTCTTAAAGCTCCTTAGTGAGTATAAATGTTTTATTCAAACTCGGACATATATATTGTCCAACTATGTTTTGAAATCTGAGATATATGCCCATACAATTGGGAATGTTTTCAAAATAAACCACATTATTATTTTTTCAAAATGGTGAACTTGCTGAGCATTATGTAGCTCATTCTTGCTTTATAAAAACTTTTCAGAAAGAGAAGAATTTGATCGGTTAACTACGCACCAGCAGAAGAGGAGTAGAAGATTTATCCCTGAGATGATTTAGTTCCTGATAAATACTACAGAGTAAGTCTGATAGGTTTTCAACTGTAATAGTAAGACTTGTCTTCAAGTGTAGTTGTATAAATGGAAGTGTGCAAGATTCTAGATTGTATAGATGAATTGTAATATTTAGTGTTACTTTTGATTATCGTTTCTGAGGCTCTAACTTGTTTGTGTGTAAGATTGAGGTCTGGATGGATGTATTGTTGAGTTGTAAAGTTAATACAGGTATGATATGGTTGGATGGTGACGTGACGACCTGAATCTCTGACCTCAGATTTGGGGGCGTCACAGTGGGACTGCTATATCTTGGAAGTCTACAAAACAGACTATGGCGGCAACTTCATCTAACCATGCAGAGTTATTGGCAATCCATGAAGCAAGCAGAGAATGTATTTGGTTACGGTCTATCATACAACGTATTCGAGAATCATGCGGTTTATCAAGTATTTCAGACAGTCCAATAATTATGTTCGAAGACAACTCAGCTTGCATCAAGCAAATAAAGGAAGGCTATATTAAAGGAGATCGAACAAAGCACATTTTGCTAAAATTCTTCTACACTCATGAACTCCAAGAGAATGGTGACATTGATGTACAACAAGTTCGCTCATGTGATAATCTGGCGGATTTACTTACAAAGTTACTACCCACATCAACCTTTGAAAAGCTGCGAAACAATATTGGTATGCGAAGATTGAGGAACTTACTACAGCAAGATGTCATATTGTGAGACGTTTTATTCAGGGAGAGACTGTACTCTTTTTTCTTCGTCAAGGTTTTTATCCCCCCTTTCAAGGTTTTAACGAGGCAATCAATTTTTGTAATAACTCACATTTGACAATCAAGGGAAAGTGTTATGAGATGTATGATTGTCAAAGTGTAAGACCCATAAAACTGGGAACAAGGAATAGAAGCTACATAAACCAGCTTGCAATATTACATTTCCAATACACGCTAGCCACCATATGAACTGTATACTTGCAATATTACATTTCCAATACACGCTAGCTACCATATGAACTGTATACGCGGGATCAATTAACTGTGCTCATATTGACCAAATGGCACAACATGTACTATAAATAGGTCATCATGTAATTCATTTTTACTTATCCATGTACTGAAATAATAATATCAGTGATAGTCTTTCTCTCTATCAACCTTATCCCTCGTTACTTTTATATAAACACATGATTATAATTACTCATATAAGGTTAGTATATATAACGGTATTCATACTTTAATTTCACAATAAATTGGAGAATAGACGGAATATATATGTGTGGAAACATCTAATCTAAGACCAGGCCGTGCTATCGTGACTAGCAACAAAATGGGTTGGGCCGTGAATTTTTTAAATCCACGTGTCACCAACAAACCTTATCCTTTCACTTTTAACATGTAATTTTAGATTTAAATTTCTCTAAAATTTCTTAATTAGTTTATGGATGTACTTGACATTACATGAAATTGATCTATCTATAATATAATATTTATAATAAATTCTATCATAAAAGAATATTATATTTTTAAATTTCAATTTTGTTTACACTTTGAAATGCATATGTAAAAGTGAAAATTCTAAGAATTCTACGCCTTGAGGCTTTGGTTAGTTGCAAAATCTTTGGGGGTTGGCACAATCATCTATTCCTAAAACTAGGGGTGAGCAAAAAACCGAATTGAAACCGAAACCGAACCGAAACCGGCGAAAACCGAACCGAAAAAACCGAAACCGAAATCGAACCGGCGGTTGCGGTTTTTGATTTTTAAAAACCGAGACTTTCGGTTCCGGTTCCGGTTATAGGTTAAAACCGAACCGGTTAAAACCGAACCGAATCGATTATTAAAATAAATAAATAAATAAAAAAATATATATATATATATATATATATATATATATATAATTTATATAAATTTTTAATAGCATATAAAGATGAATATTCTCTGGCACATCATCTGAACAATCTTACATAGTAAACATAAGTTGCATTTGTTGTGGAGTCTTGTAAGGACGAGGCTACCAATCCATGCACATAATTTGAGAGGCAACTTGTGTTGTGTTGCATGCTACGGAGATGTTTAGTACTAATAAGCAAGGGCTTCATATCTTGACCTAATAGTTCGTATGCAACCCAAAACTGTGCATTTTTTAAGTTTTGTTGTGTAAACTAATATATTGTTCTAAAACTTAGTTCTTTTTATTATCTTTTGATATGAAAGGGGAATAATAGACTGTTATGGAATAAAAAAGTGCAGGTCATTTAACATTGGTACTATTAAAATATTGTTTAGTACTACAAAATAAACTAGATTTAGCATTTGTACATTTACAAGAGTGTAAGCTCTTAATAAGCTGGGTTCATACAAATGCTTATTTTTTTCTTCAACTAAAGCTTTACACTAATATTATTTTGGTCATATTTAATATTAACAAAATTGATGTATATTTATATTATCTATGTAGAGTTAATTTAATAGCAAACTAATAACTTTTATTTTTATTAAAAATATTTTGGTATAAAAGATAATAAAATTCTAAAAAAACATGAAAAAGTTTATTTACAAATTAAACTGAAGATGATGTCTCATGCTTAAAGATGATGACATGAAGTGCACACATGTTTGCATCGATAGATTGTGCACTTGTGCTTATCCATACTTCAACATTAATGTGATTCTCTTCATGATACTTGACAGTGGATTTTATCAGTATAAAATAAATTAAAGGTCTAATTATTTAACTTTTGAGATGTTCTCAATCTATTTTTTTAATCTTTTAAAATTTTAGGATTTTAAACACTAACAAATATAAAAATATATATTAATATATTAGAAATAAAATAAGTGTTCGAATTTATGGAGTAGAATAGTTTGAATTTATAAGGAAGACATATAATTAGAAGTTTTATCGAAAGTAGAGTAAGTATTTATAAGCATATGTGATATGGGCTAAAAGTAAGCCCTAAAGACACATTTAATGTGATATTAATTAGATCTAGTATAGTCCAAACGTGGGGCCCATTTACGGGGCCCAAGACCCTAATTAAATATTAATTTCGTGATTAATATTAAGGGTAATAAACAGCTCAGCAAATAAGAGTCAAATAAGGATACTGCTCCTGCTAAACTTAGCCTTTAAGGCATCCAATTCAATATGGAAACTGATTCCTACAAGGAAATAGTCTAGAACCTTCCTCAAGGAGGTGAATTGCCCGCCAAGTCTCTGAATCCTACCATAATTCTAAGGCTTCTCAGCCTATATAAAGGGCCTGACCCCTCATTTTCAGAACTACGTCTTGGCTTGATTCTCAATACGAGATACGTAGGCACTCTGTGAGGACCGATTTGTCTCGAACACGGAAACAACCATTAAAGCACGAAGTTTCCGAACCCTAGCATTAAATACAATTTCGTAACCTAGTTTTTATTCCACAACATTTGGCGCCGTCTGTGGGAAGCAACACCAACCATGGTTCAAACACGAAGAACAACATCAACCTCGATTGAGGCCATACCCCTTAGCTCTGCTCCACCTGCCACTTCTGATCCGCTTATCACTACTGAAGAAGGGCAATTACCCCCCATCAACAGGGGCGATCATTCAACCTCTAGTCTCTCAACCCCCAGGGACGACTCCCCATGTTGAGGGAACTCTACCAGTGGTCGTCCATCAAAGTCAAGAAGCTAACCCTCTTCAGATGGTGGTTTATCCTCTTGGTAACGTTAATCGTACGCTACCCCCGGGGGTACAGATCTACACTACGGACCTCCCCTTGAATACCAACCCGATGTATGGGCTGCCTAATTATCCCCCTCGACAAAGGGAACCTGGACCAAGCGGTCATGCCTTGCAGATCCGAGATAGAGAGTATGATGACTACTTTGGTCCCTATACTGATGATTCATCATCATCTGAGGACGATGATCGAGATGAAGCCCCAAGGAGGTGACGTGCTAGGAAAAAACCTCTAAGGAGGACATGAAGTATCCATGATGGATCCCCCTTAACAACTGCTGAGAGGATCAAGACTTATGAGGCTGAGATATTAAAGTTGAAGGACGATATGGCGAGAGAACAAGCTAGATTGAATCAAACTCGGCCTCCTCCAACCACAGAGAGGATTCCCATCATCGACTTGGAGAGGTCTTCAAGGAGACAGAAAAGGGCTGATGCCCCAACTAGAAGAACAAGAAGGGTGGAAACCCCAAAGATCTGATGCCACTAGGAGATCCTGATGATCCCACACCCCCGTTTACTGAGGAGGTGATGAATGCTCGTATTTCAAAGAAGTTCAAGATGCCGACAATCAAGGCTTATGATGGAACGGGTGATCCCGCAAACCACGTCAGGACGTTCTCAATGCACTACTGTTGCAGCCTGCAAGTGATGCTTTAAAGTGTAGGGCATTCCCTCAAACTCTGTCAGGCATGGCTCAAAGATGGTATAGCCGCTTGCCCGCGAATTTAATTGGCTCCTTTAAGGAGTTGAGTGCTTCTTTTGTTAACCAGTTCATCAGCGGAAGAGTTCACGAGAAAAGCTCCGCATCTCTCATGTATGTAGTGCAAGGAAAGAACAAAAATTTGAGGGATTAACTCAAGAGATTTACTAAGGAGACATTGAATATCACTGATTTGGAGAACAAGGTGGCCATGGTAGCCCTCGAACACGGAACCAATGATCTCTTTTTTAAAAGGTCATTGCCAAAACACCCCCTGAGAATATGGCTGAGCTCCAACGAAAGGTTGATAAGTATATTAAAGCTGAGAATAGCATGAAGAAAGAAGCCGCAGAAGGTAATGTAAAAGGTATCAATGGTTCAAAGAAGAGAAAGCAAGAGCAAGAGTACGATGCTAGGGACAAGTATCCCCGAATTAGCAAGGACTCTGACTCACCGCCACCAAAGAAGAATTTTGGACCAAGATTTTTTGACTATGCAAGGTTGAATGCTCCTAGGAGTCAGATCTTGTTGGAAATTGAGAAAGATAAGGAATTCCGATGGCCGAAGCCACTTAGGGGAGACCCCACAAAACGAAACAAGGATCAGTACTGTAGGTACCATAAGGATGTGGGACATGATACCGATGATTGTAGGCAACTCAAAGACGAGATTGAATTCTTGATCCGAAGAGGGAAGCTAGGCTAGTTCACGAAGGGTGAAGATCGTGGAAATCAAAGGAGGGATTATGACAGGAAGAATAATGATCGTAGGGACAACGACCGTGATCGCAACCCACAGCCCCGAGGGCCAGTTATCAATATGATTTAGGGAGGCCCGACAGCGGCCGGCACAACTCGAAACTCTCGAAAGGCTTATGCCAGAGAAGTGATGCACATCGTGGGAGAGGCCCCGAAACGTGCTAAGACTGAGATAGTGATTGGTTTTGATGATTCAAACGTCGAAGGGGTGAAATTCCCCCACGAAGACCCATTGGTCATAACCCCTGTAATTGGAAATTCGGAAGTAAAGCGAGTCCTGATAGACAATGGAGCTTCTATTGATATCCTATTTCATGACGCGTTTGTAAAGATGGGGTACACTGACTCTCAGTTAACCCCGACCAACATGCCTATCTACGGATTTAATGGAGTTGAGTCCAAAGTTGAAGGGACCATTCAGTTGCCCATGACTATTGGGCAGGAACCTAAGGAGGCTACTCAGATGCTGAATTTTTTGGTAATCAAGGTTGTCTCGACATACAATGCAATCTTGGGAAGAACCGGACTTCATGCGTTCAAGGCTGTTGCCTCTACCTATCACATGAAGGTCAAGTTTCCAACCCGGAATGGTGTTGGAGAACAGAAAGGAGATGAGAAAATGGCTAGAAGTTGCTATGTGGCTGCTTTGAAAGCCGATGGAGTTGGGGGGCAGGTCCATCCAATTGAAGACATGGATGTCCACAATGTTGATGAGCATTGAGGGAAGCCAGCAGAGGACTTGATCCCCATACCTCTAGATCTGGGCGACCCTGAGAAAGTAACTTATATTGGAGCTTCTCTGAAGGAGCCCTTGAAGGGAAAGTTGACAGCATTCTTACAAGAGAATAGTGATGTGTTTGCTTGGACAGCAGCTGATATGCCAGGGATTGATCCCCAACTCATAACTCACAAGTTGAGTGTTGGTCCTAAATGGAAGACAATAAAATAGAAGAAAAGGAATTTTACTCTTGAAAGGCAAGAGGCCATTAAGCAAGAAGTTGACAAGCTCTTAGAGGCTGGGTTTATTGAAGAGATTCAGTTCCCCGAATGGTTGGCTAACCATGTGATGGTCAAGAAGGCAAATGGGAAGTGGAGGATGTGTATAGACTTCACTGATTTGAATGATGCATGCCCGAAGGATTGTTTTCCCCCGCCAAGGATACACATGTTGATAAATGCCACAGCTGGACATGAGATGTTGAGCATCATGGACGGGTTCAGTGGTTACATTCAGATTAAGATGCACAAGGATGACATCCCAAAGGTATCTTTCATAACTGACTTTGGTGTTTTCTGCTATCTTGTTATGGCTTTTGGTCTAAAGAATGCAGGCGCTACTTATCAACGACTAGTGAATAAGATATTCGCTCATCTGATTCGAAAAACCACGGAGGTCTATGTTGATGACATGTTAGTCAAGAGCCTATTCAAGGCAGACCACATTAAGCACCTCAGAGAGGCATTCCAAGTGCTGAGGCACCACAAGATGATGTTGAATCCAGTAAAGTGTGATTTTGGTGTTGGATCTGGAAAATTTTTAGGTTTGATGGTTTTAAAGAGAGGCATAGAGGCCAACCCTAACAAGATCAAGGTGATTTTAGATATGGAAACGCCATGCTCTATAAGAGATGTGCAGAAGTTGACGGGCCGAGTAGCAGCCTTAGGAAGATTCATCTCTAAGTCTGGTGATAAATGCTTGCCTTTCTTTCAAGCATTGAAGAAGGTGAAAAGTTTTGAGTGGACACTTGAAAGCCAAGAGGCCTTTGAACAAATGAAGAAATACATGGCAGAAGCCCCGTTGTTGGCCAAGCCTAGCTTTGGGGAGACTCTTTACTTATATTTGACAATATCCGAACAAGCACTGAGTGCCATCCTCATTCGCAAAGAGAACAACGTTCAGAAACCTGTCTATTATATGAGCAAGGTGTTGCATGGGGCAGAGTTGAATTACTCTCCCATTGAGAAGTTTGCTTTGGCATTGATAACAGCCTCGAGGAAGCTACGATCGTACTTCCAGGCACACAAGATTGAAGTCCAGACAGACCAGCAATTGAGGAACATATTGCATAGCCCGAAGGCCAGTGGAAGATTGATTAAGTGGGCAATCGAACTTGGAGAATTTGACATCGCGTATAAGCCTCGAACAGCCATCAAGGCTCAAGCATTGGCTGACTTCGTGGTTGAATGAACCATTGGCAACCAAGAAGTCGGGGGGCAGGAGATAGTGACCAACCCCGGAAGAGAGGATAAAGATGAAGAGCTTGTACCTGATTAGAGGGAATATTGGGTGCTCTATTTTGATGGAGCATCAAAAACAAAATCTAGTGGTACAGGTTTAGTCTTGCAAAGCCCCGATGGGTTCACAGTTGAGTATGCTTTGAAGTTGGACTTTCCAACAACCAACAACGAAGCTGAGTATGAAGCCTTGATAGCCGGGTTGGGCTTGGCCAGAACCATGATGGTCAAGAATCTCAAAGTTTGTGGGGATTCAAGACTAGTGGTATCGCAAGTGAATGGTGAATTTGAAGCCAAGGATGAAACTATGGCGAAGTATTTGAGAGTTGTCAAAGCTGTTATGACTCAGTTTGAGGAGTGCTATGTGGAGCACATTCTGAGAGAAGAGAACGTTAAGGCTGATGCCCTGTCTAAGTTTGCTTCTTCTGAGATAGAGAATTATGCAGGGAGTGTTTACTTCCAGGTCTTGAAGGCCCCGACCATTAAATCTAAGTTGGTAGCACCGATTGATGTAAGAAGCTATTGGATAGATCCCATCAAAGCTCACATCGAAACCGGCTGGCTCCCTGACAATGCCTTGGAGGCACGGAAGTTGTCAATGAGAGCATTGAGATATGCCTTGATTGAGGGCATACTTTACAAGAGGTCATTTTTTATCCCATACTTGAAGTATTTGAGGCCCAAAGAGGCAAAGGAAGCTTTGGAGGAAATTCATGAAGGTATCTTTGGGCAGCACTTGGGGGGCAGAGCCCTAGCTCACAAGATTACTCGTTTGGGATTTTATTGGCCAGAGCTGTTGGCCGATGCGCAGAATTATGTCAAGAGGTGCGACAGATGTCAGAAGCACGCTCCCGTTGTAAGGCAGCTTCCTGAGATGTTAACGTCGATTAACTCTCATATCCCTTTCACCATATGGGGAATGGATATACTTGGTCCTTTTCCCGTAGCTTCAGCACAAAGGAAGTTTTTGATAGTAGCCATCTACTACTTCACCAAGTGGATTGAGGCTAAGCCCTTGGCCAAGATAACCACCAAGCAAGTTGCTCAATTATTTTGGGAGAACATCATTTGTAGGTATGGAATCCCACGTATCCTTGTAACAAATAATGGAACACAGTTCAACAATGAGGAGTTTAAGAAGTATTGCGAGGAAAATGCTATTGAGCTTCGTTTCACTTTAGTAGCTCACCCTCAAGCAAATGGACAGGCAGAAGTAGCAAATCGTATTATCCTGGATGGACTAAAAAAGAGAGTCGAACGCTCAAGGAATACTTGGGTGGATGAGTTACTGCCCATACTTTGCGCATATCGCACCACCTGTAAGGTGACGACCGGAACAACCCCGTTTTTGTTGGCTTATGGAGCCGAGGCAGTTGTGGCCTTATAAATTATGCATGCATCACCTCGGGTTGAAGCATTTGAGCCTGAGACCAACGGAGAAGGCATGAGACTTGCTCTTGATCTGATTGATGAAGTTAGGGATGGAGCACACGCTAGGAATGCAGAGCATCAGAAGAGAGCATTTTTTCATTACAACCAAAGGGTTAAGGAGAGGTTCTTTCGACAAGGCGACTTAGTACTGAGGAAGATAGAGGCTTCTGGAGTTGGCGCCCCTAACTAGGAAGGGCCATACCGAGTCAAGAAAACACTAGGACGAGGATCCTACAAGCTGAAAACATTGGATGGGAACGAAGTGCCACGTACTTGGCATGCTTAGAATCTGAAGATCTATTATGTTTGAGCTATCCTTGTAAGGACTTAGATTTTTATCTATTCATTAAGAGAAGTAGAAATAAGGTATGAAGAAACCATCCCAGGGCCGAGCACCCCGAGTAGGACAATAGTAAACTATGTAAGGGTTGAACCCATTTCGAATTGTTAATGTAAGATTGTTTTCCATTCTATGATTCTATAATTCCAACTATGTACCTAGCACTCGATAAGTGTAAGTCTAGAAAGATCAAGTATCAAAAATAAATGAACATACGAATGAGGAAAACAAGTACATAAATATAACACCCCCGAAGGGCCATGGTTTAAATTCGGTTACATCACTTAAGCAAATAAAGTTAAGTCTCGAAGGACCTTGATCGAAAGATAAAAACATATATAGAGCCACAAGTGGCTAACAAGGCCATGCAAAGCCACGAAGCAATCCCAACTACTCCTCTGTGGATTCCTCTTCACCGCTTTCCTCTTCACTGCTTTCCTCCTCACCGCTCTCTTCCTCCGACTCTTCCTCAGCGGAGCCATTTCCCGGTTCAGCCTCCACCATTGGCTGAGCCATAAGCTCCACGACCTCAACCTCTTCCTCCTCGGAAGATGAACTACTTCTATTCTGAACCACCCTCTTTAGAGGGATCGGTTGGCGAACCACTTCATCTCTCCTCGTGGGCATAGGCTTTTTCCCGTGAGAGCCCAAGGAAGATGAGTCGTGGCTGGCAGCTTGAACAACTCCTTTAGAGCTAGATCCAGAACGTCGATGGCTACCTCTGGAGCCGGATCCCGATGTTTGAGGAACAGTTTTAGTTCCCGAACCAGAAGCATGATAAGCCAAGTTTCCTCCACCAGCACCCCAGTTAGGGCAAGGAAAGTGCGATGGAATGGTAACTGAGGGATGCTTGTGACTCACAACTTTGATTGCCTTGTCCCAACCAACGGACATGTTGAAGGGGCGCACCTCATCACCATGCTCATCCATGAATTTCAGAAAATCTTTGGACCTATGATAGGCCTCAATCACCTTGTCAGCATCAGATGCTTTCTTTCTGGCTAAAGAAACAAGTTGTTTGCGGGAGGATAAAGCATCTGCTTCGGCACGGATAACCTGGGAGTGCAAATCTTGAATTTCTTCTTTGAACCTTGCTGATTCTTCAAAGATACATTCTCATCTCTAAAGGCCCGACCTTGGGTAGAGAAAGTCTGAAAGTAGCATTAGCCTGCAAACAGTGAAGTTGATAAGGCATAAGGAGTTTATAAAGTCAAGATCAATAACAATACTGAACTCATCAGAAGGAGTGTCATACCTGATATAAGGCTTGAGCGCCCATAAGCTGAGATTCATCCATCTTGTCGCCCGCATGCAAACTCATTTGATCGGGAGGAGTGATTGAAAGTTTGGACCAGTCTAGAGCTAGTTGAGGGCTCCCAAGGACTGAGTCTTTTTCGCAGATACCCCATGATGGTATGAAAGGGGTCCTAATACCCCCGTCAGCATTTCGAGATCTTTTCCCGCCTTGCGAGCAGCCTTCCAAGAAGTGAGGAATGCGAGGCTTAGTGGGATTCAGTAGTTCCTCAGCCTTTTTCTTCATTCTTTTAGTCACGGTCGGTTGGTTCTCAGGACGAATGTCAATCTCCTTAGCAGCTGAAATGCAATATGAAAAATATCGAAATAAGAACATACAGAGTTCATAATAGCTAAGTAAGAAAGTTACCCTCAATGGACAGAAAGCTAAGGCCAGCCTTAACAAGATTCTTTTCATTCATAAAAATCTTATAATGGGTACGGCCATCATCAGCAAGAAGCTTGTCTCGATCTAGTAGTTCTGAATCACTAAGTTCACACACGAAATGTGAACTATCCTCCACAGATCCAAATCTCTTCACAAAGAAGTTACCCCAATCACCGCCTTCCCACTCAAGAATTAAAAACTCCCTCTCCTAGAAATGTTTAGAATCTGGAAAGGAAAAGGGATTCACTATATGTGGAAGTTTGGCACGGTGTTGAAAACTGATCCATCATTTCTTGCAGTCAGAAGAGTTCCTGGCCCCGAAGATACTCCGAAACATCGTAGTAGACAATGGGATGCCCAACTGGCGGCATCTTATTATGAAAATAATGATGAACCTTCAGGCGTTGGGATATAACTGACAGGGGTTGATTTGAAGCTCTGCCAGCAATCTGATGATAAAAGGATCGATCGAGAATTTTAACCCAGCGTCTAAGGCACCCCAGTGAACGCAAATCCTCTCAGGATGCCAGTTGCAGGTTCTGTCTGTTGGGCTTGGAAGACAAACCTTAATAGCACTTGGAAAATGGTATGTCTTCCTGATTTCTTTGACATCTCGCTCCTTCAACTTACATGGACTATGAAAGGAGTCTAAGCTTGTACTATTAGGGAATACTTCCCCCATAATGCTTAGTAGATCTAGCAAGGATTCAAATCTATGCTCAACATATGAAGGGGGTTTTGTTTTTTCCTTACCTTTGGCGGTCCTCATCTTGCTCCTCTTGGCAAATGCTTCCATCATGGAGACCGGGGGAGCAGTTGCACGGTTGCCTTTAGACATCTTGATCTTGAACTTGAAACTTGAACTTTAACTTGAAACTTGAACTTGATCTTGAAGCTTGATCCTCGACTGGGACTAGAAAGCTAGAGAGCTTAAAAACTTGAAAACTTTGAAATGAAGAAGTGAAATGAAATGAAGGCTACCTCTCTTCTATTATAGAAGAAGCATGACCTGCTATATCAGGTTGAAGTTCAGCTTAATTCGCGTTAACAGGTCATCTATCATTTATAGATACAAAAAGGACAGAAATTTCCCATTTTATACAGAAGGAATCGTTATAATTCATATAGGTCGGAGAAGAAACGGCATATATATCTGCTGAAATTGCAAAACAGATGACCTTCGAAGGGCTAATTGCATTTCAGAAATTTAATAAGGAGATTAGTCTTAAGCACGAGATTAGCAGTGCTAATCTAAGTTTATGAATAATCTCGCTAAAAGCCATGAATAATTTGCGGTTCAGTAATCAAAGTTGAGGCCACAACTTTCAAAGACCACAGATGATTTTAGATCCTAGATCTAAGATCCATGATTCTTTCTAAGACCATGGATGATTTTAGATCCTAGATCCGAGATCCATGATTCATTTTAAGACCACGGATGGTTTTAGGTCCGAGCACCTTAGCCAACCACGAAGTGGCCGACCATGACGCCCGGAGAGCAGCAGTCGGCCACGAAGTGGCCGACCACCGTGCCCGAAGGAGCAGCATCCAACCACGAGGCGGCCGACCACCGCGCCTGAAGGAGCAGTAGCCGACCATGAGACGGCCGACCACCGCACTCGGGGAACGCCAGCCGACCACCAGCTGGCCGACCACCATGATTTGAAGGCCTTCGGCCGATCACCAGCTGGCCGATCATGGATTGCCCGTAGATCCGGCCGATCACGGGTAGTCTGTGGTCCTGGTCCTCGATTTTTTCGGCCGGTCAAGATTGATTTTCAGTACGGGAGCTGGAATTTAACTTCAATCTTGATGTACTAAATGTGAAAATCAGTACGAGAACGAAGTCAAAATTTATTGCCGTTAAGCACCGATTAGTGCCGTTTAGCACCGTTTATGGCCGTTTAGCGTCGTTTAATATCGTGTAAACGTCGTTTAAGGTCGTTTAGCGCCGTTTAACGCCGATCAGTGCCGTTTAGCGCCGTTTAGCGTCGTTTAAGTGCCGTTTATCGTTACTTAACGTTGTTTAAGTGTCGTTTAAGGCTAGTAGTGCAGATTAGCATCGTTTAAAAATTGTCATAAATGCGTCGGTCGCTTCACGCTTTACAATAAAAGACGATACTCGTGAAACACTAGTGTAGGAAAGATAAACCCTGACCCAAGTCTCAAGAAAGGAAACTAGAACTTCAAGGAAAACCTGATCAGTTTTTCTAGAAGTTGGGGGGCAAATGATATGGGCTAAAAGTAAGCCCTAAAGACACATTTATTGTGGCATTAATTAGACCTAGTATGGTCCAAATGTGGGGTCCATTTACGGGGCCCAAGACCCTAATTAAATATTAATTTCGTGATTAATATTATGGGTAATAAATAGCTCATCAAATAAGAGTCAAATAAGGATACTGTTCCTGCTAGACTTAGCCTTTAAGGCATCCAATTCAACATGGAAACTGATTCCTACAAGGAAAGAGTCTAGAACCTTCCTCAAGGAGGTGACTTGCCCGCCAAGTCTCTGAATCCTACCATAATTCTAAGGCTTCTCAGCCTATATAAAGGGCCTGACCCCTCATTCTCAGAACTACGTCTTGGCTTGATTCTCAATATGAGATACGTAGGCACTTTGTGAGGACCGATTAGTCTCGAACACAGAAATAACCATTAAAGCACGAAGCTCCCGAACCCTAGCATTAAATACAATTTCGTAACCTAGTTTTTATTCCACAACAATATGATTAAAAGTTTTATTGGAAATAAAATAGAAGTTCGAATTTATAGAAAAAATATATAATTAAAAGTTCTATTGGAAGTAGAGTAGGTGTTTGAATATGTAGAGGAGGCATATAATTAAATATTTATTAGAAGTAGGATACAAGGATGGTGGTGACATCTTTTATGATCTTCTAAAACTATATATTTTTTTATATAAGTTAATTATACTTCTATTAGGAAAATTTATTCATATATCCAATACTATTCTCATAAAAAAAAGTCTTCGTATTTAAAAAGAAATGTTGAGTATTGAATACAGTAAAAGAATACAGAGTGGGGGTGAATGGATTCTTGAACTTTTCTTTGTTCTTGAATCTTTGCAACAAGATATGTGTTGAGTATGTGAGATATGTAAGTGCAGATAACAAAGACAAACACAACACAATGTCACTTTAATCTAATATTTTATTAGATAAAGATTTTGCTACAATCTGTGAATACAAATGATAGTATTCTCAGCTTCGTTTTTCTCAGAGAGATATTTCTTCTGATGTATATGAAACTCTTATCTCTAAAAAAAAACTTATCTGCTAAGGAAGTGAGGCTGTATCCTTATAGACATGGATGCACCTACTTACTACAAACAAGGTAGGTAAAACAAACTCCTTCCCAGTATGTCTATCTCATTTGAGTAAGAGTCCAAACGGCTACAGATTTGACTTTGCAAAGCCTGTTCAGATCCACTTCTTTAGCTCCTTGTCCCTTTGTCTTATCTCTCCAAGCTTCTTTGTAGCTTTCCAATGTGCTTAATAGTACATAGTCAAATAAAACGTCTTGGCTTGTTGCAGGTTTCTGACTTGTACAATTCTTCAATATTTGGTCTCCAAGAATGTATCCGAGAAGTGGCTAAGTGATTGATTCGAGAACTCGAATTGACTTAATCGATAACTCTGAGTTCTCGAATAGCGTTATATTGACATATCGAATCACTTCTCGAATAGCTCTTTTCTCTGGGACTCCTTGAGATATCGAATAGAGCATTTTGACATATCGAATCCCTGAGATGTCGAATAGCTTCTTTAGTCCTTGAGATATCGATTAGAGCATTGACTTGTTGACTCTTAGAGAACTCGAATGATGCTTCGACTTGTTGACTCCATGAGTTCTCGAATAGAGTAATAGACATATCGGATCTCTGAGATATCGAATGAGATATCGAACAGTGTATTCAGAGATATCGAATAGTGTCTTCTGAGATATCGAATCTCTGACTTCTCGAATGCTAGACTTCTCGAATAGACAAATGTACTTCTCGAATTGGTACTTAGGCAAATTCTTCATTTCTTCAAATCCCAAGTGTAATTATTTGGCAGTCTTTATCTCCTTGCTTGAGGCATGAACCTTGGAACTTCTTTCAAGCATTATTCTTGACTTTATAAGTACAGTTACACAACTAGGATTTGATGCCTATTACAAGTACAGAACAAATAGAAACTCTACAACTAGAGGTTCCCTCAGTTAAGAGGTCATGTAGGTAATGCATAGCATTACACATACTTAGGCTTGTTATTAGATGTATTCAGGCATGCCTCTGTGACTAACAATCTCCCCCAAATTGTGAGTAAGACCCTTAGTCACAATTTCATGTCTGATAACGAGCCTAACATACATAAAGATAAAACTTGACAGTACATGTATGAATTTCGATTAGCAATGTGGATAGAACTACAGGGTGAGTAATCTTACAGCCTATGATGAAGTACTAGCCATTGTCATTTGTTTCCCTTTCCATAGCCTTGGCTTGCAAATGATCATATGCTTTCTGTCTTCTTTCTTTCTCCTTCCTTGTATTCTCATCCATAGCTTTTATTATTTCTGCCATAGCATCCAATTCTTCAAGCAAAATTGAGTCTTTGAAATCTTCAAGTACTGGTTTCAGAATGTTTGCAGGATAGTGGTTGAGTAGATTCATTCTGATGTGGTCCTGATCCCCATTTCTCCTCCTATACTTCACCACATAGGGGTTAAACTGAACTATACACAATCCCTTTGCCCTTAGCTTTTCTTCTTCAATCTCCAGTCTCTCAATTTCTTTCTCCCTTGCTAGCCATTTCTCAAGACACTCTTTTCTGATTCTCTCCTCATGATCTCTCTTCATCTTCACAAAATCAATTAGCTCCAGCTTCCATTCTCTTTCCACTTTATCTTCTGAGCTTAACAGTGCAATGATTCTTTCTATGTCATGTAGCTTGCCCCAGTGTTGACATCCTCCTTGTTTGAATTTCTCCGCCCTTCCATCAGTATATTTGATCTCAAGGCAGTTATCAACAATGGCAACATGGTAGATTCTTTGAGCTTGTAAGAATTGTAGTTGGTCTTCATCAAAATCTTCATCTAGTGGTTGGAGTTTTAAGCCTGGATAGATTGTCAGAGTCCTTGATTTGGATAGCTTTGGTTTCCTTGTAGCTTGTTTGAATTTGATCCTTTTAACATGGTTGCCTGGCAGTAGCATGTGACCTTTGTTTGTGGACCATTGTAGTATTCCATTAGCAGTTCGTTTTTTGAAATATACAGATGGTTTCTTGACTTGAATCTTCTTCTCTTCTTGAGGTGGCAAGACAGTTGCAGAAGCCATAGATGTAGATTTTGGTAGGTCAATACTAACAGTATTCACCCTAGACTTAGAGTCTTGTGATGTGGTGAGGTTACTGTCAGCAATGCCTAAGGCTTGCTATCTTCCACTCTTCCTCTCAGAGACTTTACCTTGGTCATCATCATTCTTCTTCTTCTCCTTACCATCCTTCTTCTTCTTTTTATCTTCATCACCCTTATCACTCCTGTGATGTCTTCTCCTTCCATCACTTTTGTCTCCATCCTTGTCTTGATCACCATCCTTGCTAGGGTTGAACTTAGCAGATTCAGGTACAATGCCAGTTGCAATGTATGACTTGAGATAAGATATAGCTTCCAATTCTTCTGCTGTTCTTAAACCCTTCTTCTTGTTCAGCTGCTCAATGATGGCAATAATGAGAGATTTGTTCTGAGGAATTAGATGCTTAGGGATGACCAGCTGCTTGATATCATCAATTCTTGTTGCAGCCTGATAGATGAAGGTTCTAGGATTTGTGAATACTTCAGGAAGCCTTGTTGGTTGACCATCCCTTAACTCTTCAAAGAGACTCTTGCAGGTTTCATCCTTCTTTTCAATCATTCCAAGGAACACATCCACTTCTAAGTGCTTTAGACCCTATAGAGTGTTGATGGTTAAGTGCCATATCTTATTCTTTCCTACCATCATTATCTCTTTGAGCCATAAGCCGTCAACTCTCCTTGGTACTACAGTGAGAAAGTCAATCTGACTCTTCAAACTCCCATGATATGATAAAGCATCACCAGCCTATTCTCTTGAAACTTTCAGAAACTCCAAGAATGCATCATCATGATAGACATTTGAGTTTGCAATTTCTTGTAGCTTGGCCTCAGTGACCACCTTCACTTCTACTGGCTTGGCACTCTTAGATATGGAGATTTGAGGTCTGTCAGATAGCATACTCCCTACAACCACTGTGGTTGTGATAGATTGCTTTTGACCACTGGAAGTAGTGATGTGAACAATTGGTAGAGTGACAGCTGGCAGAGAAATGGGAGGCTCATCAACTTTGTCTTTTCCTTTGCCAGGCACATGAGTTATAGATTTTGAAATTCTTTGATGACCACCTTCAATGATTTTGATGCCTTTTACTGGTGGTTTCTCCCCCTTTGTATTTTTTGATGTGCTCTTCTCCCCCTTAGGCTTGTTGTCAGGCACAAAGGCTGTAGGGGTGACCTTTGGGGTTGAAGATTCGTCAGGTATAGGGAGACCCATGTGCTTCATCATTGCAGACAACATTGATTGTTGATGCAGGAGAACATCTGCTGTGGTGGTGGCTTGAGTGTTCAACTGCTCAGTAAGAGTTTGTACCTTATCTGTAAGATGAGCATTAGATTGAGTGAAAGTAGCTACCTCTTGTTCAAGTGCATCTACCTTGCTGAACAATGCAGAGGATTTGAAGCCAGACAGGGATTATTCTTTGAGTCTCTGCACTTCAAACCTAGACATCTCATGCACAGGGACCTCAGTGACCAGCCTGTCTCCATATTGATTTGCAAAGAGGGTCCTGAGCATGGCATTGGCTTCAGTTGTCTGATCAGTGAGATTTTAGAATTTGTGCCCTAGGCCTGTGACAGCATCCTTGAGAATAGCCAAACCATTGTCCATCTTGGTGCAGGTGGACTTACAGGCTAGAATGTCCTTGACTAGAGTCTCCAATTGAGGGAATTTGGAATCAAAAGTCCTCTTTATCTCTCCCACAGACTTGTTTGTTGCATCACTTACCTTGTTGATTTCTGATTTGACACTTTTACCTAGGTAGTGTGCAGCCTTGAGGAATCCCTTGTACGAGTCATTGATGGCTTCATAAACTTCACCAGGAGTTAAGGATTTAGCATTGGAGCCTAGTGAAGTAATGTACTCCTCCCTCAGATACTGTAAGGCTTCATTGAGAGTGATATCATAAGTTCCTTGCATCCAGGCATCTACATTGCCATCTCTCTCAGCCTCATCAAGTATCTTTGTTTTCTGCATCTCCACATCATCCCTATGGCAGAGCAATATTGCTTCATAATCTAGATTTGGCACATTAAAGGTGACCAAGTTCTGGGCTATCTTTACAAACTCAGGAATCTGATCCACAACTAAGCTTTGAAGTGCTTCAACCGTCAATTGTGGTGGAATATGTTGCACAGGCTTCAGCCATTGTGACAGAAAGTCAGAGCTAGAGCTAGGCAAGCTAGACTCCTCAGTTACAGATGCAACTTCTGTAACCGGATGGAAAGACTCTACTACTGTTGTCTCCACAGGAGTGGGATGAGTTACAACAGTAGGTGACACAGGCACAGAGTCTCTAGTTAAAACTAGTGAATCCTCTGTGTTTGTGATGGTGTCATTAGGAGATGCCCCAGCATGCATTCCCTGACCATCTAAATGTGGTACCTGGGTGGTGAGCAAGGTGTCATGCACCAAGTCACTTGAATCTAATGGTTCATTAAGAGAAAAGAATTCTTGATGATCAATGCCTTGCTCCTCAATTGCTTGAGTTTCAGGCTCCAAAGAAATATGAGTGGTAGATTCTGGAAGAGAAGTGTGTTGTAGATTAGATTTTGGCAACTCCCCCTGAGAGATAGAGGGAGTTTCAATTGTGATGTGCTCTCCACTCAGTGTTGTGCCAGCCTTATCACTCCATTGTGCTGACTCTTTACAGATAGGTGCAATGGGGAGGATGCTTGATTCTATAGATGCATCCTGTGGAGAAGGTACATCTAGTGAGCTGTGTGCCCCTGATTTTACAACTTCAACCATTTGGGTGACTGAAGAGGTGGTTTTAGATTTCTTCTTCTTCTTTAGGCTAATGATAGGTGACTCAGGTTCCTTACCTCCTAAACCTAGTTCTACAGCCAAGGCTGCTTCAGTTAAGTGGTTAAAGGTTTAGAAGCACCCTGTTTTCTCTTCTTTGTACTAACATCACCCTTTTGAGAGGATGATGCAGTTGGCTTTGTGTTTGGTAGAGTGTTTGTCTGAGAGGGTTGATTAGCAAGCCTTGGGTTAGCATTGTGTTCTTCTTGCTTAGGCTGTGCTAACTGAGACTTAGACTCAAATATTGGCATGTTGTGGGGGTAAGACCTAAACAAACCCTCCATGTGGGGAGTTATCTTAAGCCTTACATCCACATCATTCCTAGTCTCCAAGTTACCAAAAATAAGTTTGGTCATGGACCTAGGATAGCCTATTTTACTTTTATCTAATCCAGGAAATTCAATCAATGAAGCATTTTTAAAATTAAGTACTGATTGAATAAAGCGGGGAAAGAAAATTTCAGTACCTCTCTTGGCTGTGTTCTTACCAAGTCTCCCATATAGCTCTTGTATGATGAGATGTCCAACATCTATCTTTCTCCCATGAGCCAAGGCATAGGCAAGCTGCTGCACAGGTGTACTAATCTGATCAAAACTCGATTTCCTGGCAGTGAATACATGAAGGAGTGTAGCAAAAACATAGCTCCATTCCTTTCTCAAGTACTTCCTATTCAGCTTTCCAAGTTTAATAGCCTCTGAGTAGTTGATAAATTCAAAGAATTCTTCCAACTCAGCATCTGTGGCCAGGGAGTCATATGCCTCTTGCTGCAAATCCAAGGCTTGATTCATGTCTG
Organism: Saposhnikovia divaricata; assembly: GCA_036435485.1. NCBI lineage: Eukaryota > Viridiplantae > Streptophyta > Magnoliopsida > Apiales > Apiaceae > Saposhnikovia > Saposhnikovia divaricata. The sequence continues at coordinate 100,029,791 of CM071600.1, read as the reverse complement.
CGATAGTGATAGTAATATCCACGTCTTGAATCTTGCAGTAGACAACATATGAGGTAATAGCATTCTCAAGGGCGATTACCTCTACTGTAGCTGTCCTCCAGAATTGTTCTAATAAGTCTATGTACAGGGTTGGGTTGGCTGATAGTGCACCCTTGATGTAAGATTCAGACAACCATCGAACAAAGCACTTGAAATTAGCATTTGGTGCTTCCACATCACTGGTAATTGCGATGAAATTGGTTTGGGATGGTATGGTATAGTGAGTTGAGTGTTTGCCATTTGGGTAGAGAAGAAAAGAGAATTAAGGTTGAAGAAGAAATTCGCAGTTAGGGTTTTCAGAGGTTTTAAGAGTTTAGATGCTTGAGAAATCGAACAAAATGAGTTGAACAGTTGTGAAATTGTATAAATATGAATAACTTGAGTTGTCAATTAGATATAAGTTTTGTATCGACAAGACAGTCATTCGAGAATTATAAAACAACTATTCGATAAGTCAAGAAAGGCTTATTCGATATCTCAAGCAGTTTGTAACTCACAGCTGGCAGTTATTTAACTCAGAAAATAATTCTAAGCTAAATAAAATATGTTTTTATGAGCGAAATTAAATTTTGAATATATATCCAAAAAGCGATTAAGTGTTAGCGAGAAATCATCCTTTTCAAATGATTCGATAACTCAAATACAGTATTCGAGAATTCCATCATTAGAGAACTAAAATACTCTATTCGAGAACTCAGAGTGTGCTATTCGATTTCTCCAAAAGACACTATTCGAGAACTCAAGAGGGTTCTAGATAGGCCTATGCGAGAACTCGAGCCATGACAAAACAATGAATCATTTGAGAAGTCTGACTTATCGAACTATACTTTTCACTCATAAAATTCAATTTTCAATATCTTTTTAAAATTTACCATAAATATTCATTGAAGAATATTCTACCAAATTAAATAGTGATTCTCTCAAAATTTCACAGAAATTTCAAGCTAAAGATGTATGATTTTCAACATATGTAGCATTGTGGAATATTTATAAATCATACTCCAGCCAATACTTACTTCAAAAATATTGAGCATTTGATGAAGTAAGTATTTACTGCTACAACAATCTAGTTGATATATTCACTTAGTCGGAATTTGAAGAATTCAGCATTCCAATCTCACTAACCAACCTTGTGAAGGTGGCTTCATCTAATGGCTTAGTGAATATGTCAGCTAGTTGTTTCTCAGTGGGAACATAATGTAACTCAATGGTTCCATTAGTTGCATGCTCCCTTATGAAGTGATATCTGATGTCAATGTGCTTTGTCCTAGAATGATTGACAAGATTGGAAACTATAGAGATTGCACTTGTGTTGTCACACATGATTGGAATTCTTTCCAACATAAGCCCATAATCTCTAAGTTGGTTTCTGATCCAAAGCACTTGAGCACAGCAACTTCCAGCAGCTATGTACTCAGCTTCAGCTGTGGAAGTTGACACAGATTGTTGTTTCTTGCTGTACCAAGAGACTAACCTTTGTCCAAGAAACTGGCAGCTACCTGAGGTGCTTTTCCTATCCACTCCGCATCTAGCATAATCAGCATCAGAATAACCAACCAGATTGAACCTTGTGTCCTTAGGATACCATAACCCCAAGTTTGGTGTGCCCTTCAGATATCTGAAAATCCTCTTTATTGCTATCATGTGTGATTCCTTTGGATTTGATTGAAACCTTGCACACAAGCATGTTGCAAACATGATGTCTGGCCTACTAGCAGTGAGGTAGAGTAGAGAACCAACCATGCCTCTGTAGATTGAGATACTTCTTGCCCTTAACATCTTCATCTAACTTGGTGGCAATGGCCATGGGTGTCTTTGCAGGTGAGCATTCTTCTAAGTCAAATTTCTTCAATAGATCCTTGATGTATTTGGTTTGACTTATAAAAATGCCATCCTTCCTTTGACTCACTTGCAGCCCGAGAAAGAATGTCAATTCTCCCATCATACTCATCTCATATCTGCTCTGCATGAGCTTAGAGAATTTCTCACACAACTTCTCATTTGTAGAGCCAAATATGATATCGTCCACATAGATTTGAACTAAGATAATATCATCACCATGTTTCTTGTAAAACAGTGTCTTGTCCAGTGTGCCTCTAGTGAATTGATTCTCCAGTAGAAATTGTGACAATGTGTCATACCATGCTCTAGGAGCTTGCTTAAGTCCATACAATGCTTTAAGCAATCTGTAGACAAAGTGAGGGAATTGTGGATCCTCAAAGCCAGGTGGCTGTTGCACATATACTTCTTCTTCCAACTCCCCATTCAGAAATGCACTCTTGACATCCATTTGATAAACCTTAAAATTAGAATGTGCAGCAAATGCCAAGAAAATTCTGATGGCCTCTAGTCTAGCAACAGGGGAAAAAGTCTCATCATAGTCAATGCCTTCCTGTTGAGAGTATCCTTTTGCAACCAACCTTGCTTTGTTTCTTATGACTACACCATTTTCATCCATCTTATTCCTTAGAACCCATTTTGTTCCAACAATGGTTCTATCCTTTGGTGCAGGCACAAGTTCCCATACTTTGCTTCTTTCAAAATGGTTTAGCTCCTCTTGCATAGCAATTATCCAATCAGGATCCAACAATGCATCATCAAGTTTCTTAGGCTCAATTTGGGATAGAAAGCAACCATAGAGACATTCATTTAGAGTTGCTCTCCTTGTCCTCACTCCTGTATTTGGATCTCCAATAATCTGATCTGCAGTATGTGCTCTATCCCATTTCCTTGTATGTTCAGATTGATTTTTCAGCCTTGATGTTGCTTCATCATCCAGATCATGATCATTTACATTTCCTCCCCCTGTGAAGTTGCCACTAATCACAGGTGTGTCTTGGATGCTTGTTTCTTCATTGTTGGTTGACACAGGTTCTTCATTCACTTGAGTTTGTTGGATTGTGGGCTCAAATTCAATTTCAATCTCCTCATCAGAATCATCTAGATTGTCAAACTTCAAAGGATCTTTATCATTGGCTTCTTCTAATCCAGGTAGTTTGCTGTCATCAAATGTCACATCTGTGCTTTCCATAACTTTCTTTTGAGTGATGACATAAACTTTGTACGCAATTCTTTCCATAGAGTAGCCAAGAAAAATTCCTTCAAATGCTTTTGCATCAAACTTTCCAACATATTCTGAATTGTCTTTTAACACAAAGCATTTGCTTCCAAAAGTATGAACATACTTTAGAGTGGGCTTCTTTCCAGTCATCAAGTTGTAAGGTGTCTTTCCAGTGTTTTTGTTGATGAGGGTTCTGTTTTGGATATAGCATGCAGTGCTCACAGCCTCAGCCCAAAAACATGTAGGCATCTTTGCATCAAGTAACATTGTTCTAGCAGCCTCAATCAGAGTTCTATTCTTTCTCTCAATAACTCCATTTTGTTGTGGAGTCCTTGGAGCTGAGAATTGTTGACAAATATCATTCTCTTTGTAGAATGCTTCAAGCATGGCATTCTGAACTCTGTTCCATTATCACTTCTTAATGCAATCACACTTGCATTGTTGGCCTTTGCTTCCTTGTCAATTTTCTTTATATGCTCAATGATTACTTGTGGAGCCTCATCCTTTGATGCCAGAAATTCTACCCATGTATACCTTGTGAAATCATCAACCATCACCAGAGCACTTTTTCCTTCCTAGTGACATAATATTGACAGGCCCAAACAAGTCCATATGAATTAGTTGTAGGGGCTTGGTTATTGATGTCACTGTCTTTGACTTGTGGCTTGATCTTTTCATTTTTCCCTTTTGACAAGCCTCACACACTCCTTCTTGACAGAATTCAAGTGTGGGCATGCCTCTCACTAACTCCCTTTTGACTAGAGAATTAATGCCTTTGAAGTTCAAGTGTGATAGCTTCTTATGCCACAGCCAACTATCTTCATTTGATGCTTTTGAGTAAAAGCAACAAATTTTGTCCTTGTTTGCAGAGTTCATATTGGCTACAAACAGGCTTCCTTTCCTTACTCCAGATAGAGCAAAGTCACCAGTCTTCTTGTGGGTGATCAACCATTCATCTTTGTCAAAATTCACTTTGAAGCCTCTGTCAGTAAATTGACCAACACTCAGTAGATTGTGCTTGAGCCCCTTGACCAGTGCTACATTTTCAATGATGACATTTCCAATTTCCAACTTGCCATATCCCAATGTGTTGCCAATGCTGTCATCTCCAAAAGCAACCATTGGGCCAGCCTTCTCCTCATACTGTGATAGCAGGGCCATATCACCAGTCATATGGTTTGAGCATCCACTGTCCAAAATCCACATGACCTTCCTTTCACTTTCTTTGCCCTGCAAACACAAAGATATTACTTCTCCTTTGGTACCCAAACAAGTTTGGGTCCATGTGGCTTAGCAACAATTTTATCATAAACAGTATGCTTATCAATTTTCTTGATGTTAGTCTTCTTGTCACTGTTAGAAGTCTTAGAATCAGGGTTCTTAGACTTAGGTGACAGAGGTACCTTCCTAACTTTAGGAGGACTTGAAGACTTTGTTCTTTTGTAGTGTGTGTGAACATTGTGACTGATGCAACCTTCCATGAATTGTCTTCTCAAATTAAAGCAACTAGTCATTACATTCATGTTACATGGCATACAATCAAATTTATCACAGAAAGGAGATCTCTATGTCTTAAAGGCACAGAGCAATCATAGAATGGTTTAGCAACACTACCAGATGGTTTCTTGCATGCATGAGTTAAATGATTAGTGCTAAAACAATTTTGATAAACTTTCCTAGGGGCATTTGGCACATAAGCATAATTGTTGTCCTTGGTAATCCCTAATTTGCCATTCCTGTTTTGTTTCTTTTTAGCCACTTTCTTCTCAAACTCATTATTCCCAGCTGAAAAAAATTTCACAAATTTCTCAAGTCTAGGTCTACCTCCTACTGGCTCCTTGGATTTGGTTTTGACATTCTCACTCTTAGAGGATGCTTGTTGTTCATTTGATTGTGCCTTATCTTCATCATCCAACATTTGCTTAATGAGTAATGCATCCTCAACAATCTCAAGTGTTGGTGTTTTAAATATTGGGGTCTCAGCCTTTTTCAAAACCTGAGGCACTTCCTCTTGAACAACAATGTCATCTTCAATGACTGCATAGCCTTTCCTCTGTTGAGAGTGTCATAATCAAGTCCAATAGCAGCCTTAGGTCTAGCTGAATTTTTCTCATGGTAGGACTGCAATAGACTAGAGGAATTCTTAAATGTTTTCAACTTAAATTCATTTTCAGCTAGTTCATCCCTAAGAGCTTTCTCAACTTGACTAGCACATAGAACCTTATTCATTAGATATTCGATTTCTTGTTTAAGGTTTTCTACTTGCATAGCAGTTAGTTCTAGTTCCTCATTTCTTTTGTTCAACAGTTCATTCTTAGTAGACAGTTTAGCAATTTCTTCATTAGCAGCAGTCATACTAGTATGAATATTAAACATCTCAACAGATAGTTGTTCAACCATAGATTTGTATTCAGAAACAGACATGTCTATAGTAGTGAGGGATGGTACCTGAGAGTCTGATTCAGATGGTTCTTCCTTGGAGTTGGCCATCAAGGCATAGTTGCAGAATTCTTGTTCTTCTCCATCACTATCAGAATCATCCCAACAATTCCCTTCAGCTATGTAGGCCTTACCTGGTGTATGCTTCTTTAGCATAGCCTCATACTTAGCTTCAAGCTCAAGAAACTCCTTATCCTTCTTTTTAGGCTTCTTGCATTCACTGGCAAAATGCCCTAGGTCATTGCATCTATAACATCTCACAGATGACCTATCCACATAGCTGGTTTTGAATTTGTTTTTGTTTGCTTTCACAGGTGCCTTGCTCTTGTTGAATGAATGATTTTGAGATCTAGACTTGAAGGGATGATTCCTCTTAAATCTGATGTTTGGGAATTTTCTAGCCATAAAAGCATATGAGGTGTTTTCCATGGCATCCAACTCTTCAAGAGTATAGGACTCATCTTCTTCCTTTTCATCAACAGGTTCAGTCACTTCTTCTTCAGTTTCTTCATCATCTACTATCTCTTCTATTCTCAGTTGACTTGCAGATGCTTCCAGGTCTTGAATGGATTTGTTGACAATCAAGGCACAGGATGTGTTTATCATTCTACCTTGGTTGGCTTGGATAGCCCTCTTCTGAAGCAACTCAAGCTCATGAGTCTTTAAAACCCCATAGAGCACATCATATGTGACTTTGTTCAAATCTATTTCTCTTAGAGATATGACCCTTTGCTCTAGATGGTTTGGTGCAGATAGTAAAAACTTCACGTTTAATTCCTTAGTGCTGTAAACCTTCCCATTCATTTGAAGCTCAGTCACCAACTTGTGAAATCTCTCAAACATATCAGTAATACTTTCTTTGGACTGTGCCATGAAAGCCTCATACTGTGTGACCAGTATCTGTTTCCTATTCTCTCTTACCTCCTCTGTCCCTTCACATAACACCTCGATGTGGTTCCACATGTCCTTGGCTGATGTGCATGATGCTATGTTGGCAAACATCGACATATCCATGGAGTCTATGATCAGCAACATGAGATGACTGTCTAGGGCAACCTTTTCCTTCTCTGAGTCCGTCCATTTGGATGGCTCTTTTGCAACATATGATCTAGGAATGACTATTGTGCCCACTGTAGATTTAGCAATTTCTTGTTGTGGTACAAATGGACCATTCTTGAGGATGTCAGGGTAGAGAGGATTGGCAGCTTTGATGAACAACAGCATTTTTATTTTCCAGAGGTTGTAATTCTCTTTGTCGAACTTAGGGACCTTCACCGTACCTGTAGTCTTTGGTGTATTCGAACTCATGATCGTTTTCTGTTTAGATTAAACAGCCTGCTCTGATAACACTTGTTGAGTATTGAATACAGTAAAAGAATACAGAGGGGGGTGAATGGATTCTTGAACTTTTCTTTATTCTTGTATCTTTGCAACAAGATATGTGTTGAGTATGTGAGATATGTAAGTGCAGATAACAAAGACAAACACAACACAATATCACTTTAATCTAATATTTTATTATATAAAGATTTTGTTACAATCTGTGAATACAAATGATGTATTCTCAGCTTCGTTTTTCTCAGAAGCTAAATCTAAACAATAAGAAACAATTAACCTAAACTCAACTATACTGCCTTCCCCGGCAGCGGCGCCAATTTGTTAATAGTATTTTTGTTGTTCGTTCGCAGGGAAGGACTGAATGTAATATAAAGTTCAAGTATCTTATCTCTCACAATTTAGAAGTGTAGAAGAATGTTTGGTTTGTTTATAAACTAAATTAAACTAATTATCAATTGAGAATAAAATATATGAGGAAAACAATCCAAGAACTGGGGTTCTTCACTTGGTTTCAATGCACATTCAATATATATGTGACATCTATGTTCTTACTCTGCTGAAAACAATTCTTCTAAGGTTATAATGTTCTCTTCCTAGATACAATATAGTGTCTACAACTACACCTTAATTGTCACTTCCGTGATACAATCAAAGTACAATCATAAACTATTACGCACCAAGAATTATAAGTCTCACAACTCTCCTATTAATCTTCCAATCAAATATTCGAGTTATGTCTGTTAAATCCTGTACTAAAATTGCAACTCCTCTTCCAAGTTATTACAATCCCTAAAATCAAATCAAAGGTTCATGACTCCCCTAATTGTGTTAAGCCCTCAATAACAGATCAGCAAAGCAAGAAAATCACAGATAATTAAACAGGCATGAATACCAAGGAATACTACCCAATTCTCAGATTAGAGAATTAGTTACACATGATTAAATTAAAAAAACAAGAATTAATAGAAGAAATCATAATTAGAAGAATATAGAAAAGAAACCTTTTAACTTCAATCTTCAAAGTAAATAATGGTTCTCCAGAAAAAAAATCCTAAAAGCCGCGTAAAAATTGTATCTCTCTAACAATGAACCCCGTTTTTCCTATCCCTAGATGTGTTTATATAGATACTCCTAATCTTGCCCAACAAGCAATTACCTTCTATTACAATTAGAATTTAAAGAAGGTACCAAAACTGTCCAGAATACAATTAGAATTAGAAAAAGGGCAAAACAGTAAATTCATGGCCTTCTTTTATAAGAAAACGTGCGCGACTTTAATCATCACATTCCTTGCACGTGCTATCTATCCCAGGTTGTAGAAAATCTCTCAAGCTTCGCGTGGGCAGTAAGATCGCTGAAAACGGACTTCTAGAACTCCAGATATGGCCAAAACAGTATAAGCTGCACAGCCTTCCCGGAAAATCCGAATTTTAATCAAATAAATCTCCAAAAACAATAGAAGCATCAACTTTAATCAACATTCTCGTAAATCTGCACAACTAAGCAAAACACATCAAAACTACAACATCCTGAGTCCAAAACAATCAATTTAAGCCGAACTGAGGCATTCCAAGTGGATATAAAATCCACTTATCAAACCCCCAAACTTAAACTGATGTTTGTCCTCAAGCATAAACAATTACAACTAACTAACTAGTACCACTTCTGTAGGTGATCACGGTTGCATTTGGCATATGCAACAAGCCCTTTAAACCCCTAGGCAGCCCTAGTGGACGAGTAAGGTCTCGTGAGGGCCTATAGCGAATGTACCCACAAAATCCATTTAACCTAATGCAATGCAGTGCATGAATGCAACTAGAATGAAAAATGCAACGATCCCCTTCAAACTAACCAAAACCAACTAGCAAGCAAATATCTCAAACAATGCAACTAAATCCAAATAGAGCTCGACCAAGTTCCCGTAAACTAACAATACATGAACAGAAACGTGCGTGTGTGCAATGCTCATCAGAAATACTCCCAAAACTATGTCAAAAATCATACATGCTCTTCGTCAAGACAATCAGAGGTTTATAAATAGAATAGACTGTAGACTCTTCATAACCTAAGAACATCTCCATCCTTATCCAAGGTAGACAGAAATTCAAGCTTTATTACTAACTACTATGACACATATATACAAGCATGCTTATTTAACCGTGCAATGGATGAGACCCCAAAAGGCTTATACAATAATACCCATGTAACGAGCGTTAGGTCAGTGGATCCCAGGCTATAAAATCCTTAGGTCACTAGGCACAAAGTCCCCTCGTACTTAATAGCTCGAGTATTAAAGAGCTCACCCTGGTTAATTTTGCATATAAACACTTGAAACTGTTGACTTTTTTTTTTCTTTCTTTTTTTTTCTGTTTTTTTTTTCTATGCAATCTGGAATGAGAATTCTCAATTCCAATCCTAGACTACTCATATAAATATGAGCCGGCTACTAGCCATTTGACATATAACAATTATTTACAATTTAGCATGAAATCCCTGTTTTCCCCCAAACTTAGACTTTAGTGCTACTACGCTATCAAGGGAATAACGAAAATTCTAAATATAAACAAGTGATTAAATCTCAAACAACCAAACAAGCATGACCCTAACCTAGCCCAAAAGCAAACAATGAGACTGTGTAATTGTTTTGTTTCTGAAACACATAAGTCAATTTCATAGAAACTATAAATCAACCCTCTATTCATCATTACCACACTCAATTAGACACCTACCTACCAATCAGAATTAGCTCGTTCTAAGGGATCATGAAATATGCATGCCATGAAAATGCAACTAGAATGAACTCACATGGTATACGAAACAAAAAAATAGAATGTCCTATATGAAACAAACGTAGATAACACGAACATATATGCATGAATTACTACTACTACTAATATGAAAAACATGAAATCCTACATGAACACATAATACAACAACTACTAATCCCTCAAACCACCCCCAAACTTAAAATATTCAATGTCCGCATTGAATGGAAGTAAGTAGAAGGGATAGCAGAAACATACCTACTCGTCCTCATCCTCGGATGAATCAGTATCTGGCGATGGATAAGGTGTACGAGCTCCATAGACGGGCCACCGGGCCTGAATAACAAGAATACTACAAAACCCCCCAATTACAAGAACACAAATTCGTAATAAAAATAATATTAGAGAAAAAGATAAACCAATTACGAATCAAAGAGGTGAACTTGTAATTAATTCCTCTTTAGAATTGAATTTAAATAATCACAAGAGGAATTGGATTTGTATGTATGGGTGTGTATATATATATAATGGAGTGATAGGATGAATATAAATTTTAATGTGAAAAGGAAAAAATTTTGGGTGGGTATGAAAATTGATGTAAGATAGAAATAGGATTTGATGAATTAAAGAAAAAAAATTAGAATAAATATAGGTTTAGAATTTTGGAAGAGAGATAGGGGGTTTTGGAATTGAAATAGGAAAAGAATTGGGTTGATGTAGGAGATGATAGTGTAAAAAGGAGAAAAGAAATTGGGGAGAAAGAAGAATTTCTTTTTCTTTTTTTTTATATATGTACAGCTGATGGAAAAATCGGATGAAAACACTACACTGCATACCAGGCAATCTGCACTCAGGAGGCGCAGACTGCGCGCATATCAGTAACGCAGGCGCAGCCTGCGTCACGCAGGTGTAGCCTGCGTGTCTTACAGAAACGCAGGCGCAGCCTGCGCGACCAGCATATTTTTTTTTTTTTTCACAACAACTTTTTTTTTAACAACACTCACAACACTCATTTTTTTTTTCCTCAACACTCACAATACATGGGTTGCCTCCCACGAAGCGCTCGTTTAACGTCATTAGCTTGACATTACTTTCTCAACTCATGGCGGTTTCAAAAGAATAACTGACCCGCCCTCAACAGAAAGACCATTCATACGAACGTTGACATCTTGGTTGCTTGCTTTCCACAATTCTTTTCCAACAGACTTCAACCTGATTTTACTACCAAACGACCAAATCTTCTTCTTTTTCTTCTTCACACCTCTAAGGTACTTCTCCGACTCAACCGGTTGAACAAAAATTTCTTCTTCCTTATCATCTAACACCCGTTCTGCTCCCACGAAGTGTTCATTTTCGAGCTGCACAATTTCATCAACTATGTCAACGCTAAAACAAGTTGCTCCAAAAGGAGGCATCTTCATTGCTTTGTTCAGATAAAATTCCACTTTGTCCTCGCCAACATTCAATGTCAATTTTCCAGCTTTAACATCGATAGTAGTGCCAGCAGTAGCCAAGAATGGCCTTCCCAAGATAATGGGTATCTCGACATCTTCATCCATCTCTAACACCACAAAATCACAAGGTATTACAAATTTATCCACTTTAACAACCACATCTTCAATAACCCCCAATGGATACTTAACAGAACGATCCGCCAACTGAAGTGAAATCCGTGTCTTTTTAAGTTCTCCAAGACCAAGCCTTTTGTAGATTTAATATGGCATCAAACTCACACTTGCCCCTAAGTCACACAAGGCTTTCATGTTTTCCATCTTCCCAATAGTGCAAGGCAAAGAGAAGCTTCCCGGATCTTTCAATTTCTGAGGAATAGCCTTCTGGATGACTGCACTGCATTCTGCATTAAGAGTAATAGTTTCTGCATCTTCAAGTTTCCTCTTCTTTGTCAACATCTCCTTAAGAAATTTAGCATAAAGTGGCATTTGATTCAAAGCTTCAGCCAACGGAATATTAACATGCAACTGCCGGAACATAGTCAAGAACTTCTCGTACTGCTTCTCTAACTTCCTGTTGTGAAGTCTCTGTGGAAATGGAATAGGAGGAACATAAGGTGGTGGAGGAACATACGGCTTTTCTGATTCTTCTTCCTTCTTCTTCTCATCTTCTTTTTCTGACGTGTCTGCAGCAATCTCTACTGGCTTATCCTCTTTCTCAGCATCACTCTCTTTAGGATTAAGAACCTCAACCTCGGGCAACTCTTTTCTGCTCCTCAAAGTAATTGCTTTGCATTGCTCTTTACCAGTCTGGTCGGGTTGACTAGGAAGAGACCCTTGCTCACGAACACCCATCTTTGAGGCAATCTGTCCAATCTGTGTTTCTAGCATCTTTTGAGATGATGCCATCTGATTTATTCTTGACTCAATATTAGCCAATGACCCAGAAGTCCCTTGCATAATCTTATTTAGTGCAACCTCCCACTCAGCTGGTTCTTTCTTTGGTGGAGGTTGATACTGCTACTGTTCTTGATATGGCGGTCGTGACTGAAAACCAGGAGGTTGATTCTGCCTTGGAAATGCATAGGAAGGGTTAGCTGCATGATTATTGCTGTAAGAAAGATTGTTGTTTGGCCTTTGATTCGGATTGTAGTAAGAATTATTCTGCACAGGCCAAGGCTATCTTCCTTGAATAAAAGATGCTTCTTCTGGAAATTGTTGCACATAAGAGTTCTGACTAGTACCATAATCATGATACCCTTCAATAGGTGAAGAAATAGCATTCACATTTACCTTTTGTCCTCGCACCTCCTGAGTTAGAGTATCCAACTTTTGAGCCAGCATGTTGATCATCTCAGATTCTTGTGCTGCTTTTGCTGAGCTCGTCCCACTAGGTGCCCATGAATAATTATTAGATGCTAATTCCTCAATGAGTGCTTTAGCCTGTGTAGTTGGTGCCTTCTTGAAATTTCCACCAGCAGCCACATCCAAACTCAAACGAATATCTGCATTCATGGCCCCATAAAAAGTACTAATGATCTGCCAATCTTCTAAGCCATGATGTGGACACTTCCTCAATAGTGCCTTGAATCTCTCCCATGCCTGATATAGACCTTCACCCGGTTGTGCTTTAAAACTCATAATCATAGTCCTCAACTGTTGCGTCTTGTCAGAAGGATAGTATTTGGACAAGAATGCAGTAGAAAGACTCTCTCATGTGGAAACCGTTGTGTTTGGAAGTTGCTGAAACCATTCCAAAGCTCTTCCCTTAATAGAGTAGGGAAACATATGGAGACGAATCTGATCACTCGTAACACCAGTGATTCTGAATGAGCCACACATCTGCACAAAACGCTCTAGATGCCTGTGTGGGTCTTCTAATTCAATGTCTCCTTCAAAAGCTTGATTGCTGATCATCTGAATTAAGCTCGGATTAATATGGAACTGAGCTGCACCAATCTCTGGAGTTTTGTACATGCAATTGGCTGGATTCGGTGTCTCATGGTCCCAAATAGAAGATTGATCAACATTAACAGCTTGATTCTCCGCATCTCCCATCTTAGCTTTCTCTTTTCTGATCTTTCTCAAAGTACGTTCGATTTCAGGGTCAAATTCCAATTTTCTAGCGCACGAAGAACGTCGCATACACCTAAAAATCACCAACAAAACAACTTGTGGAACCAATTAAAATCTAAACAATAAGAAACAATTAACCTAAACTCAACTATAATGCCTTCCCCGGCAGCGGCGCCAATTTGTTAATAGTATTTTTGTTGTTCGTTCGCAGGGAAGGACTGAATGTAATATCAAGTTCAAGTATCTTATCTCTCACAATTTAGAAGTGTAGAAGAATGTTTGGTTTGTTTATAAACTAAATTAAACTAATTATCAATTGAGAATAAAATATATGAGGAAAACAATCCAAGAACTGGGGTTCTTCACTTTGTTTCAATGCACATTCAAAATATATGTGACATCTACGTTCTTACTCTGCTGAAAATAATTCTTCTAAGGTTATAATGTTCTCTTCAAAGATACAATATAGTGTCTACAACTACACCTTAATTGTCACTTCTGTGATACAATCAAAGTACAATCATAAACTATTACGCACCAAGAATTATAAGTCTCACAACTCTCCTATTAATCTTCCAATCAAATATTCAAGTTATGTCTGTTAAATCCTGTACTAAAATTGCAACTCCTCTTCCAAGTTATTACAATCCCTAAAATCCAATCAAAGGTTCATGACTCCCCTAATTGTGTTAAGCCCTCAATAACAGATCAGCAAAGCAAGAAAATCACAGATAATTAAACAGGCATGAATACCAAGGAATATTACCCAATTCTCAGATTAGAGAATTAGTTACACATGATTAAATTAACAAAACAAGAATTAATAGAAGAAATCATAATTAGAAGAATATAGAAAAGAAACCTTTTAACTTCAATCTTCAAAGAAAATAATGGTTCTCCAGAAAAAAATCCTAAAAGCTGCGTACAAATTGTATCTCTCTAACAATGAACCCCGTTTTTCCCATCCCTAGATGTGTTTATATAGATACTCCTAATCTTGCCCAACAAGAAATTACCTTCTATTACAATTAGAATTTAAAGAAGGTACCAAAACTGTCCAGAATACAATTAGAATTAGAAAAAGGGCAAAACAGTAAATTCATGACCTTCTTTTATAAGAAAACGTGCGCGACTTTAATCATCACATTCCTTGCACGTGCTATCTATCCCAGGTTGTAGAAAATCTCTCAAGCTTCGCGTGGGCAGTAAGATCGCTGAAAACGGACTTCTAGAACTCCAGATATGGCCAAAACAGTATAAGCTGCGCAGCCTTCCCGGAAAATCCGAATTTTAATCAAATAAATCTCCAAAAACAATAGAAGCATCAACTTTAATCAACATTCTCGTAAATCTGCACAACTAAGCAAAACACATCAAAACTACAACATCTTGAGTCCAAAACAATCAATTTAAGCCGAACTGAGGCATTCCAAGTGGATATAAAATCCACTTATCATATATCCTATAGACATGGATACAACTACTTACTACAAATAAGTTAGGTAAAACAAACTCCTTTCCAGTATGTCTATCTCATTTGAGTAAGAGTCCAAACGGTTACAGATTTGACTTTGCAAAGCCTGTTCAGATCCACTTCTTTAGCTCCTTGTCCCTTTGTCTTATCTCTCCAAGCTTCTTTGTAGTCTTTCCAATGTGCTTTATAGTACATAGTCAAATAAAGCGTCTTGGCTTGTTCCAGGTTTCTGACTTGTACAATTCTTCAGTATTTTATATCCAAGAATGTATTCGAGAAGTGGCTAAGTGATTGATTCGAGAACTCGAATTGACTTAATCGATAACTCTGAGTTCTCGAATAGCGTTATATTGACATATCGAATCACTTCTCGAATAGCTCTTTTCTCTGGGACTCCTTGAGATATCGAATAGAGCATTTTGATATATCGAATCCCTGAGATGTCGAATAGCTTCTTTAGTCCTTGAGATATCGAATAGAGCATTGACTTGTTGACTCTTAGAGAACTCGAATGATGCTTCGACTTTTTGACTCCATGAGTTCTCGAATAGAGTAATAGACATATCGAATCTCTGAGATATCGAACAGTGTATTCAGAGATATCGAATAGTATCTTCTGAGATATCGAATCTCTGACTTCTCGAATGCTAGACTTCTCGAATAGATAGATGTACTTCTCGAATTGGTACTTAGGCAAATTCTTCATTTCTTCAAATCCCAACTGTGATTATTTGGCAGTCTTTATCTCCTTGATTGAGGCATGAACCTTGGAACTTCTTTCAAGCATTATTCTTGACTTTATAAGTACAGTTACACAACTAGGATTTGATGCCTATTACAAGTACAGAACAAATAGAAACTCTACAACTAGAGGTTCCCTCAGTTAAGAGGTCATGTAGGTAATGCATAGCATTACACATACTTAGGCTTGTTATTAGATGTATTCAGGCATGCCTCTGTGACTAACAAGAAACATAATAGAACATTCTTATGTGGGAACCTTAAATCTATTATATAAAGAGAAAATAAGTTGTATTTCATTTTTTAAAACTACATGAATTTTAGAAAATTTAGAGAAAGAAAAATTGGAATTCACTCTATTTTCGTGTTTTAATTTTAAAGAAAAAAGTTGTTGTATAAGATAAGTATCATCAATAATATGTAATGAAGTTGGAGTTTCGATCTCAAATGAGAGCGGCTTAAAACGTGTTTAACAGGAGACGGCTCACTATAAAAGATTGTATTAGCTATTAGATTTGACATTGATGTTATAAATTTTATTTTATTTACAGGATTCAATTTTTATGGATAAACATTGTTGTACAAGTAATATGTGTAAAAGTTAGGATTTTGGTATTAACGAGAGAGTGGCTCAACAAGAATATCCCTGTTTAACGATAAAACGATTCATCAGAGAAGATCATGTTGAAGACTGAAATTTAATATTGATGATATAATAGAAGATAAATATATTTTGGTTTTTTTTTAGAATTTTAGGATTTTGAATATTGATAATTATAAAACTATTCTTTAACATCTTAGAAGCATAATAAGTATTCAAATTTATAGAGAATAAGCGTTTGAATTTATAGGAAAGACAAAAAATTAAAAGTTTTATTAGAAGTTGAATAGGTGTTTATCAGACATATAATTAAGAGTTTATTGTATGTAAAATAGGAGATCTAGCTAGTTTATAGAGAAGAAGAGTTTGAATTTATAGAAAATACATATAATTAAAAATATTATTGGAGGTAGAAAAGATATTT
Organism: Saposhnikovia divaricata; assembly: GCA_036435485.1. Taxonomy (NCBI): domain Eukaryota; kingdom Viridiplantae; phylum Streptophyta; class Magnoliopsida; order Apiales; family Apiaceae; genus Saposhnikovia; species Saposhnikovia divaricata. The sequence goes on along the minus strand of CM071600.1, from coordinate 100,013,382 downwards.
GAATATTTAAAAAATACATATAATAAAATGTTTTATTGGAAGTAGAATACGAGGATGGTAGAGACGTCTTATACGATTTTTTAATACTATATATCATTTTTCCTAGAAATTCTTTATCTTAATTTTTTTTATACAAGTTAATTATACTTGCATTAGAAAAATATATCCATAAATTCAATATTATTTCCATAACGAAAAGTTTTGGTATTTAAAAAAAATTGAAGCGTTAACAAAACAAAACGACATTCCCATGCGAAAATTGTAAATAAATACAGGAATATCTATAATATACATAAACTATAAGATGTATTTTCATCTTTTAAAACTCCATTAATATTAGAAAGTTTAAATAATGTAAAAATTGGAATTTAATCTCTTTTAAAGTTTTAATTTTTAAGAAAGAATATTAATAAATAAGTGTCATCAATAATATGTAATGAAGTTGGAATTTCGGTTTCAAATAAGAGCGGTTCGAAATGTATTTAACGGGAAGACGACTTACTAGAAAAGATTGTATTAGCTATTAGAATTTGATACTGATGTCATAGTTTTTTTTTCTATTTTTAGGGTTCGGTTTTTATGGATAAAAATTGTTATATAGATTTTTATAATATATGTTAAAGTTGGGATTTCGATTTAAACGAAAGAGTGGCTGAATCGAAAGTATCGTGTTTAAAAAGAAATCGGTTCAGTAGAGAAGATTATGTAACTATTAAAATTTAATATTGATCTTATAACATAACGTAAATATGTATTTAATTTTTTTAAAAAATTGTAAGGCCGCCGCGAATCGCGAATTTATCGACTAGTTATAAACTATTTTAAATTGTGTTTACTTCTTTTTAATTTTTGCCATACATATATATATATATATACTTATTAAATGTACATAAATCTATTTTCTATCTACTTAAATAAAAATTTGTTTCAAGTCAGTTCCTCATTTCTATGTATTTATAAATCTTATAGTTGTTAATTTCCATTGTGAACTTAAAAAAAACAAGACTTAATTATTTGTAATGAAATGTGATTTAATTGAAATATTGCAACTTTATGCTCATTAATTTTAGTTCATTTATCTTACAAAGTCAAAATTTAATTGTTGCAAGTGAATTTTTAACTAAAAATATATTTAGAGGTTGATTAATTTGTACAATTCCAGGTAGAATAATTATTATATAAATTTAATTATTTTGGCAATTTATTATAATTAAAATCTTGCAATAAAAATAAATATAAATGATAAACAAATTAATCGTCAAATTTTAGTCTTGCATCCCCCTTTAAATTATAAATAATTATAAATAATAGATAATAACGCACTATTATTTCTTACTCCCTCACTCCCAGCCAATTGTTACCATTGGGGAAGGGGACGTGGCACGCATTTTAAGGTGAATTTTAAGGATAGGTACATGATAATTGGATTTTATATCCACTTGAAACTTTCCATATCGGCTTAAATTGATTGTCTTGGACTCAAGTTTTTTGTAGTTTTGATGTGTTTTGTTTAGTTGTGCAGGTTCATGAAATATCGATTAGGGTTGATGTTTTCGTCAATTTTGGAGTTGAATTCGAGCATAGGAATGAGGAATGAAGTCTTTCCCTAGGCTACCGCGAAGGTTCATGAGTCAAAGGAATGAAGAACGGGGAGTGGCAAAAGAATCGGAAGAGAAAACGGATGAGAAATAAACAAATTGTGGAAAATTCGGATTTCCGGGTAGGTTGCGTAGTCTCCATTGTTTTGACCATATCTGGAGTTCCACAAGTCCGTTAGAGGCCCGTAAGTAGTCCACGCGAAGCTTGGAGAATTTTCTATCAATCTAAAGAAAAATAAAAGTTTGGACAGAAAGTGAGTGCGCAGACTGCGCCCTAACAGCGAAGACTGCGCCCTAAATCACCAAAAAGTGGGCAGACTGCTCAATAAGGGGCAGACTGCGCCCTAGGGCAGGAGTGAAGTGCGCAGGCTGTGCCCTAGGTGCGCATGGTGCGCCCTGGTCGGCCAGAATTGCTGAAATTCGACTATTTTGCCATAATTTGAGTTGTAATAGTATTTTTAGGCATGTTCTTGCACCAGAATCGAATTCTAATAGTATTGTAGGGTATTTTCTTGTGGTGTAAGACTTCTAGGGCCTATATAAACACATCGAATCATTGTAATTTATATCAGTTACATAATATAGCATAGAATTGCAAGGGAGAAAAGGGGAGAAAGATCAAACGCTCATGACAAGCAACGGATCTCGATCGACTTCATCTTTTGTGTTCTTTTCTTAGGCGTTATTCTGGATTCTAGATTTGTTTTCTCAACTCTTTGTTTTAATAATATTCTTATTTTCATTCATATTTTGTTTCATACCATGTTTTCATCAAATCCCATGGTGACGAACGGTTCAATTATGAACTAATCGTTGTCATTGGATTTTAACGGATTTATCTATGTAGCTTAGTAGTGTGAATGCTTTAAAGATCTGTGTGTGATGAATTCTTGATATCCTTGTATGGTCAATCTTAATGCTTTTAGATGCGTAGCTAACATCTAAATTGAATTGTTAATCTCTTGTGAAGTGAAAGTGAATCTTGAGATTTAGAACTTGTCATGCTAGCATAGGTTCATAATTGGTTATCAATATGATTCGTAGTATAAGATGAAAATACTTATATTGCCCTATGTGATCAATATGAGTAACTTGTTCTTCAACCTTTATGTTTTCAAATTCTATAGACGTATAGGGTCTAAGCATAATTGGTGTCTATTCATCTTATATCTCTTTCGTGGATGTATGGGTAGTTTGGTATACGTATGCTGACAGGTAGCGTGTACTTGTTTCGCGTTATCCGATCAGATATCATAACCATCGCGTATAGTGATTAAAGGCATCATATCTAAGCGAAGCATTTAATGAAGTTAGGATCCCATGTTTATTCTCATATAAGTAATTCTTCTTTAATTCTCATTAGTTAATTAATTGTTAGTTAATTTAGTTAATCAAAACCCAATCTTGTTAATTGTCTTAGCAGTGAGTAATAATCATACATTGTTGCATAGGTACATTAACTGATTTAAAACCTAAGATCTCTGTGGGAACGAACTTGACTTCTATCTGTATTACTTGTGACCACGTACACTTGCGTGATATTGTGTTAACAAGTTTTTTGCGCCGCTGCCGGGGATCATCGGTGTTTTAATTTTAGTTTATGTGCTTATCATCAGTGGTCGTTAGCGTTCACTGACTCGGATTTTCTTACTTAGTTTGTTGTTTCTTGGTGTTTCAGGTACTTGAACGTGTATGTGAACACGTTTGCAAACTCGTAAACTGGCAGAAGAAGAACTTGCAGCAGCAAAAGAGATGGAAGATTTACCAGCAACAGCAAGGGCTTTGAAGGATTATTCTCAGCCTAAGATCAATGATATTCAGTCTAGCACTGTCAGACCAGCTATTGCAGCTAACAACTTTGAGATCAAGCCGGGCACGATTCAGATGGTACAAAACTCAGTTCAGTTTGGGGGTGCTCCTACGGAGGATCCTAACATGCACATCCGGGACTTCATTCAGATCTGCGACACTTTCAAGTTCAATGGTGTGTCGAAAGATGCTGTGAAATTGAGGCTTTTCCCATTCTCTTTGAAGGATAAAGCTAAGGGCTGGTTACACTCTCTACCAGCCAGTTCCATTACAACTTGGGAGGATCTTGCTCAGAAGTTTCTTATTAAATTCTTTCCCATGGGCGAAAACTGCAGCATTAAGGAACGCTCTAACTCAATTTGCACAGCAATCTGGAGAATCTTTGTGTGAAGCTTGGGAACGTTACAAGGAGATGCTACAAAAGTGTCATCATCATGGGATGCCTGACTGGATGGTGATCTATGGTTTCTATAATGGGCTGGGAGCACAATCTAGACCTTTGCTAGATGCAGCATCAGGTGGAGCTTTATGGGCAAAAAGCTACGAGGAAGCTTATGATCTTATTGAGATGATGGCAGCAAATGAATATCAGAATTCAACTCAGAGAATGCCACAGCAGAAGGTGGCAGGAATTCTTGATGTCAATGCGGTCTCAGCTTTAGCAGCTCAGCTAGAGGCAATGAATAGGAAAAGAGATTCTTTGGCTAATCATGGGATTCGACGGGTAGCTAGTATTTGTGAGCTATGTGCAGGCACACATGAGACGAATCAATATGCCATCTCTACTGAATCAGTGCAGTTTGTGAGCAACTTTCAGAATCAGCAACAGCCAGCCCCGAATAATTATCATCCGAGCAACGGAAATCATCCAAATTTCAGCTAGAGCGACAATCAAGGTGCGCAACAAACTCAGTAGCCTTTTCAGCAATATGGAGCTCATCCATACAATTCTTCAGGTTTTCAACAGCAAGGCCAACAATATCAACAGCAGTATGCTCCAAGGCAACCATTCCAACCTCCAGGTTTTCAGCAACAGCCTTAAGCTACTGCAGGGCAATCTTATAATGAAAAAACAGAAGTGGATGAGTTGAGGTTGATGGTTAAAAGCCAGGCAGTTTCTCTCAAGACCTTGGAGAACCAGGTGGGGCAGCTTGCAAGTGCCTTACTTAATAGGCAACAAGGAACTCTCCCTAGCAATACGGAAGCTAATCCAGGCAGACGGGAAAGCAAGGAACAGGTGAATGCAGTAACTTTGAGATCGGGAAAGGTTACATCAGATCCGAAATCAACAGCTAAGGAAGATGAAGAAGTGCAGACTCAGCAAGTTGAAAATTCTGCAGTGCGCGAAATTGAAAAATCTGACTTGGTAGCTGATCAGCTAGATAAAGAAGTGGAAAAGAGCAAGGAACCTGTTGAAAAAGCTTTGCCGGTGCTTCCTACAGAGATCAATCAGATCTACCCACCCCCTCCATTCCTAAAAAGACTTCAAAAGAAAAATTTTGCTGAAAACTCTCCTCCGAAGCGGAATTTGGTGAATCAGATATATCCTCCTCCTCCATATCCTCAACGCTTGCAGAAACGAGATCATGAAAAACAGTTTCAGAAGTTTGTGGATGTCTTCAAGAAACTATCCATTAACATCCCTTTTGTTGAAGCATTGAGCAGATGCCAAGATATGCAAAGTTCATGAAGGATATTTTGTCACGAAAAAGAAGGTTGGAAGAATTTGAAACAGTGGCATTGACAGAGGAGTGAAGTGCGGTGTTGCAACAGAAATTGCCTCCTAAACTTAAGGATCCAGGAAGCTTTACAATTCCATGCACCATTGGGAAGTTGTCTTTTGACAAATGCTTATGTGATTTGGGAGCTAGCATTAATCTCATGCCCTTGTCTGTTTTCAAGCAACTTGGTCTGCCTGATTCGAAACCTACCAACATCTCGTTGTAGTTGGCTGATCGGACGATCACTTATCCGAAGGGTATAGTAGAGGATGTCCTGGTGAAGGTTGATAAGCTCATATTTCCTGCCGATTTTGTGATTCTAGATTTCGAAGAAGACAAGAAGATTCCCATAATCTTGGTAAGGCCTTTTCTAGCTACGGGCCGTACTTTGATCGATGTGCAAAAAGAAGAGCTTACAATGAGGGTGCAAGATCAGAATGTCACCTTTAATGTGTTCAAGGCCATGAAATTTCTGATAGAGGATGAAGAGTGTTTCAGTGTGAAAATGGTTGATACGGGTCAGAGAAAGAAGTTTGATCAATTGTTGAGCGAAAAGTCGGACACGCACATGCTAGAGCATCACATTAGTGATTCCATTGACAGTTCTTCAATTCGAGATCTTTCGAATGTCAAGCTCGGAAAACTTCCATCCCATTTGAAGTATGTCCTTCTGAATGATGAGTTAGTGATTTTTAAAGTGTGTAAAGATAATGTGTTAAGAAGGTGGATCATGGATGATGAGGTAGAAGAGGGTTCTTATCAATCAACTGTGATGCATAAACACCTTAGAGGTGTGAAGAAGAAAAAGAAAAAATCGATTGGAGGAAGAGTCAAGGTGAAGTTTGATTTAGAAAAGATGTGGGAAGATAGCAAGAAAGTTGTCAAACAATGGGTGAATGGTCCTTCTGATAAGGACAGGTCGAATGCGATCTTCGAGCCACCATGATTTGAATCATATTTGTCCGGCTAAATGGTTAACGACACCGCTTCATGGGAGGCAACCCATGTGGTTCCGATGAGTAGGTATGTTCTACTATTCCTCGTATTTACTTTCATTCAATGTGGACATTGAATCTTTCAAGTTTGGGGGTGGTTTGGGGGATAAGTAGTTGTTTGTAGTAGTTATTGTATTCATGTAGGATATCATGCTTTGCATTTTAGTTGTAATTCATGCATGTGTTGTTCGTATTATTATCATGTGAGTCCATAGTAGTTGCATTTGCACCCATGCTTGATAGGAATTTTGTGTTGTTGACGCTTTTGATTGAGAAGTGATATGCTTTGCTCTTGTGCACCCACATACACTAGTAAGTTGAAGCTAGTAGACTTACTAAATGTTGTAAGTAATTAAAAGAACATGAATATGTGCAAGTTGATTTAGTTTGCATGCTTTGAATACAAGTAGGTGTATTAGAGAGATTTTTGCTTGGGATTGAGTATGTTTTCCACCAAGTGAGCTTTTGAGCCTTATTGCATATTTGTTGCAAATTATTCGGTTGCTTGAGTGTCCACGGATTGTTTGCATTGCTAGCAGTTGTTTGAGGCCTTTCTTGAAACGCATGACATTAGTTGACGATTAAAATGATAAAGGCATTTAGGAATAACCGCATATTTTCCCATATTACCACACCATATTTACATGATCAATTAGTTAACCCGTTGAGCTTAATCCTATTTTTCGGTGACATAACACATTACTTGCCTAGACCTTTTTCTTGTATTGGCCTTGCATTAATTTGAAGATACATTGTCAAAGGCTAGTAGAGTGCTTAAGGGAGTAATAAGGTGTGCAAGGAGGGGTTATTGTTGGTCATACTTTTGGGGGAAATATTGAACATTGGGTTTGGTTGTTTACGTGATAGTCGGCATGTGTAATAAAATCATGGGATCATTGTTATTGTGTATATTATTGTTCTTGTTATATTTAGCTCTCGAAAAATTAAAAAAAAAACAGAAAAAAAGAAAAGAAAAAACAAATATATTATGAGAGAATAGTTGTGTTTGTTGTGATCCTTCTTTAGTCGACTAGTTGAGTGTTTTTGTTGGAAGAAAAATAGTAAAATTATGTGTGGGTGGGAAATAGGGTGTTGTGTGTGATTTATTATGGTGCCTACTAGCTTTTGACACTTCACCTGAATTGGCTTATTTGTCATACCTTGTCCTTAGCCCTGTTACAACCCAATTAAAGACCTTTTGATTATCGTCATTGATGTATGTTGTGTTAAGAGTTAGATTGATACCAAATGTCAAGCATGCGTATGATTTTATTGGAATTGAGTGATACACTTACCCTCGTTCTTGAGTGAATATTCTTTTGTGAGTGGATGGTGAGTGTTTACTTGTTTTTGCATATGAGATCCCGAGTTTTGTCTCAAAGATGTATTCTTGTGGGCTTAGCATGGTTATTAACTTATTCTTACACTTGACATGGACTTTTGAGAACTTATGCATGTTCATTGAGTAGACTATGTGAATACTTGCATTTTCGACACCAAGACATTGCATTATTACTTTGATTCTTAAGTTGATATGGCATGAGAGGATTTGAAGGTATGGTGGTGTGTTAGTATTAAATCATTTGCATTTTCATATTAGTTGCATTCATGCATTACATTGCTTGGATTTTGTGGGTACATTCGCTATAGGCCTTCACGAGACCTTACTCGTCCACTAGGGCTGCCTAGGGATTTAAAGGGCTTGTTGTATATGCCAAATGCAATCGTGATCACCTACGAATGTGGTACTAATTAGTTAGCTTTTAGTTATTTATGCTTGAGGACAAGATTGGGGGTGTGATAAGTGGATTTTATATCCACTTGGAATGTTCCATATCGGCTTAAATTGATTGTCTTGGACTCAAGTTTGTTGTAGTTTTGATATGTTTTGTTTAGTTGTGCAGGTTCATGAAATATCAATTAGGGTTGATGTTTTCGTCAATTTTGGAGTTGAATTCGAGCATAGGAATGAGGAATGAAGTCTTTCCCTAGGCTACCGCGAAGGTTCATGAGTCAAAGGAATGAAGAACGGGGAGTGGCAAAAGAATCGGAAGAGAAAACAGATGAGAAATAAACAAATTGTGGAAAATTCGGATTTCCGGGTAGGTTGCGCAGTCTCCACTGTTTTGACCATATCTGGAGTTCTACAAGTCCGTTTGAGGCCCGTAAGCAGTCCACGCGAAGCTTGGAGAATTTTCTATCAATCTAATGAAAAATAAAAATCTGGACAGAAGTGAGTGTGTAGACTGCGCCCTAAATCACCAAAAAGTGGGCAGACTGCTCAGTAAGGGGGCAGACTGCGCCCTAGGGCAGGAGTGAAGTGCGCAGGCTGCGCCCTAGGTGCGCAGGGTGCGCCCTAGGTGCGCAGGGTGCGCCCTGGTTGGCCAGAATTGCTGAAATCTGACTATTTTGCCCTAATTTGAGTTGTAATCGAATTTTTAGGCATGTTCTTGCACCAGAATCGAATTCTAATAGTATTTGTAGGGTATTTTCTTGTGGTGCAAGACTTCTAGGGCCTATATAAACACATCGAATCATTGTAAGTTATATCAGTTACATAATATAGCATAGAATTGCAAGGGAGAAAAGGGGAGAAAGATCAAACGCTCGTGACAAGCAACGGATCTCGATCTACTTCATCTTTTGTGTTCTTTTCTTAGGCGTTATTCTGGATTCTAGATTTGTTTTCTCAACTCTTTGTTTTAATAATATTCTTATTTTCATTCATATTTTGTTTCATACCATGTTTTCATCAAATCCCATGGTGACGAACGGTTCAATTATAAACTAATCGTTGTCATGGGATTCTAACGGATTTATCTATGTAGCTTAGTAGTGTGAATGCTTTAAAGATCTGTGTGTTATGAATTCTTGATATCCTTGTATGGTCAATCTTAATGTTTTTTAGATGCGTAGCTAACATCTAAATTGAATTGTTAATCTCTTGTGAAGTGAAAGTGAATCTTGAGATTTAGAACTTGCCATGCTAGCATAGGTTCATAATTGGTTATCAATATGATTCGTAGTATAAGATGAAAATACTTATATTGCCCTATGTGATCAATATGAGTAACTTGTTCTTCAACCTTTATGTTTTCAAATTCTATAGACATATAGGGTCTAAGCATAATTGGTGTCTATTCATCTTATATCTCTTTTGTGGATGTATGGGTAGTTTGGTATACGTATGCTGACAGGTAGCGTGTACTTGTTTTGTGTTATCCGATCAGATATCATAACCATCGCGTATAGTGATTAAAGGCATCAGATCTAAGCGAAGCATTTAATGAAGTTAGGATCTCATGTTTATTCTCATATAAGTAATTCTTCTTTAATTCTCATTAGTTAATTAATTGTTAGTTAATTTAGTTAATCAAAACCCAATCTTGTTAATTGTCTTAGCAGTGAGTAATAATCCTACATTGTTGCATAGGTACATTAATTGATTTAAAACCTAAGATCTCTGTGGGAACGAACTTGAATTCTATCTGTATTACTTGTGACCACGTATACTTGCGTGATATTGTGTTAACAGTACATAACTTATTTTTCAATTTTTCTTTCTTTATATAAAAATATGTATGTTAAATTTTTATACAAAAAATGAAAATTTTAAAAATAAGTTATGGAACTAGACTTTTTAGTAGTCTTAAAATGCATGTCAAGCAGTGAAAAAAAAACAGTAAAGAAATGGGTGTGACGGAAGAAGTAATTGGTGCCTCATAAACTCCATGTCTATCATTGCAAAAGCTTACCATCTTAGTAGTAACATTTTATATATAGATCGCTAAACCAAAATATACTACACTAGAAAAACATTGGTTAATGGTCAATTCATTACATGCTTAATAAATACAGTGCTAAATTCATGCCTGTTCATGTACGTTAGAAATCCACATTTATACATCGCATGAATGTTAAGAAAAAATTGAAAAATGCATTTCAGGGGTGAAGCTTTAGAGAATATGGTTGCTGATCGCTCTAGCATCAGCTTGACCCAGGGTCCTTTGGCCACGGACACCAGCTAGTAATTTGGTTTTGCTTTTATGGACTGTCATACTGGTTGGTTTCACCTTCTACATCTATATAATAGTAAATAATACACCTTCACAAACTGGCTGTATCTAGATCTAACACTGAAACTAGCTCAACTTCTACCGTACCTAGACAAAAACACAAAGAAAACAAGAACAATGCAACTGTTAGCAAGAAAGATATATGACATGAAATCAGTACAATGAATGAGAAAACAAGAATGCAGAGAAGAAACAGTAGCGTACCGATAATGCAGTAGTAGCACACGTAAAATGGGCGAAAAATCTGCATTGCGCACAATAATAAAGCTGGAAGTCTGTGGACAGTTTAAATCTAGAAGAAAGTGTGCTAAAGAGAAGCTCTTGAGGGTAAGAGGGTGATCGCGGAAACTTAAAGTTGGCATACTTGAAAACCATTATAGAGAAGATGATCATGATGTCGAGGGTGGTTCTCGGGGAAGAAGCACCAAATGCGTGGCTTCACTTTGTGCTTCTCTCTCTGATGCAAGCTCATTTCTTTAGAACTTAGAATTTAGCCTCCAAGTAAAACAGAGATATCTGAAATCAACCGTTAACTAGGCTTTCAAATTAAAATGTCCGCCCGGGGTTTGATTATTTGTAGGCGAAAGAGCACCTCAATTTTGTAGAAAAGACATAAGAATGTTATACGTAGAGTGTTAATAAAGACTTCATGTTGCCTCAAAGTGAAGTTATCCAGATTCTTTGAATGAGCATTCTTTATGCTAATAAAGAAAAGAAAAGAAGTAAAGAAGTATTAAAATATTAATCTGTGCCACCTATGCAAACTATGAAAATTATAATTATGGAGAAGAATCTTGTGTATTATTGAAAATGAACTAGTTAAAATTGGCTACTATTAACTGGAGCATGCTCCAAAATGAGTTGAGCCAGGTTAGTATTTACTGTCTAGTTAACCGGTGCTCTAATTCATTCGGTTTCCTTCCAAGCTCTATCCTTCCCTTTGGGAAGTTTATCTATTGTAAGAAAGCTCTATCCTTCCCTTTGGGAAGTTTATCTATTGTAAGTAATAAAAGATCTGCTTAACAAAAAAGAAAAAAAAGGAGGGCAGAACCAAGAACAAAAAACAGGAACCCTAATTTGCAGAACAGAAATAAGAACCAATACTGAACCTTACATAGAATTACCAACAAACCTACAAGTATAATACATATAACTCTGATAAATGAAATCATGAACAAATAATTTTGGGAAATTCTTAACGGTACCCTCTTAAAATTGGCTGTTCTGAATGGTACACAAAATAGTTTTGGCTTCCGAATGGTACCATTATACTATTATGTCATTCTCTGTAGTACCCCTACCGTTAACTTCCGTTAGTCAAACATTATATTTTGGGTACCATTTGTAAAAGGCAATTCTAGGAGGGTACCATTGATAATTTCTCTTAAATATATTATTCTGATTTTATTTATCCTATTATTCTAAAAATTGCCTCTTCGTATTTATGTGATGATCGAATATAAATAGAGTAATGAGAAGATGCACTCGGATTGAAACAAATAAGATTCTTCGTTGTTTAGTTAGAGATGATACTCGATTTTTGAACCCCGATTATACTGAATTTGATTATCCCCAATTGCACTCAATCAAATTTTCCTCATTTTAATCTAACCCGGCTTAAGAACTGATATTTAGTCTAATACGTATATATGTCTAATTTTTTTAGAATAATTGGATAAAAAAAAAATCAGAATAATATATTTAAGAGAAATTATCAATGGTACCCTCCTAGAATTGCCTTTTACAAATGGTACCTAAAATATAACGTTTGACTAACGGAGGTTAACGGTAAGGGTACTATAGAGAATGACATAATAGTATAATGGTACCATTCGGAAGCCAAAACTATTTTATGTACCATTTAGAAAAACCAAGGGTACCATTAAGAATTTCCCAATAATTTTTAGTCAAAATTCACTAGTTATTCATTTAGTACGAAATAAAAGCTCAAAACAACCAACTACAGGTTTCCGCAAGGATCAAATGTTCATGCAACTTCTGGCCGTAATCATTAGATCCCCGTCTTGAAATTGAAACACTGACCTCCAACCTATGTTACTCGGACTTTTCATTTTACCTTGGAGTACCGGTGTCGGATACTCGACACTCGGACATGGACACTCGAACTCGGACACTTACTTTAAGCCAAAAACATGTACATTTTTTCAAATGTTGCCGAGTCTGATACTTGAACACGTACCCATGTCGGGCACTTATAGCCGAGCCCGAGTAACATAGCCTCCAACAAAGTTGCAAACTACGAAAACAAATTATGGTAATGGGCGAGAAAAATACTTCAAGTAAATTGATTCTCACTGGAAAACTAGAATTAGCTTACAACTGCTCACTATATTCATAAATATTTGGTAAATAGGTTTTGCTTAACGGAGGGCAGAACTGCATCTACAAAAATATTTCATATTGAACGAACCACAATACTTCCCCTGCCTAGTTAAGACCACTTCTACATCATACAAACAAGATGAGAACTGCTCTCCAGTCTGAACATAATGCTGTTTTTAAATTGTCATGGCTTGTGCAGCTTGAAACCAAACACTCTTTGGACATAGCTCTGATTTGCTTTTTGTGGCTTTAGGTGGCCGTAGGTCATCAGAAACAGATGAGGAAACGTGGTTCCAAAGTATGCCCCATCAATATCTTCAGTAATTGTCAAGGAAATCATGATAATAAAATACCAAGTTCATCATAACCTTTTGTGACAGTAAATACATATCACAAAAGCCAAATTGGGGGAATATTGTACTCTTAATCATAAGTACTAGAGCATGCTACATAAAATACAGCATCAAACTGAAAATGTAAATAGACTAGTAACAAAGTATCAACTAAACAGTTATAAAGGATGAAGGACCATATGCATTTGTTGACATGCAACAATGTTCGTGAGAATTTACAAAAAAAATCTATTGTGCATAAATGGTTATCGCATTCTGGACGAACTCTTAACAACAATAGAACACAGCAACATGACATCACACGACAAAAGACTAGCTTGAGAACATATAAATAACGTACTGAAACTCCAATCTAGAATATTACTCACTACATTCCACACAAAAAGTCACTCCGATTAAAGCAAGTTAGGACACTTGTGAAATCCTAAGAAAGTCAATCTTACTATTTAAAATTCAAACAAACCACAAATAATGCTATGTTCCATTTTCAATAACGCATATAAAATTTTGAATTTTGTAAATTTGCAAAACAGTAACAACTCATGTCGGACATGTTGTCTGAACCCATAAGGAGTTTAACCTTAATTAAAGTAAACGCAATAGTGCAAAGGATACTGCCTTGGTACTTGGATCGAGGGTAGTAGATATCTTCACATTTAGGACAGTATAACTTTACAGTACTTGAACGCGGAATGTCTAATTGACCAACTGGAAGGCAGGGTTGTCCGCAGCAGTAAACTCTTGGGCACCTCCCAAAGTCATGGTTCTTGTACTTCTCTAACTGTAAATTTTAAGGGGCAATTATAGGAAAAATAATGTACACTCAAAAGATACATAAATAACTGGAACAAAAGATTATACAAGCTAACTTATACTCTCACCATTGCAGCCATTCCTTTGCTGGTCAGTATATATCGGACATGTATTAGACCATATAACATTTCTGCCGCTGATTCAATCAATTCATTCTGTTCTTCAGTGAACATATCTCCTATTGATTAAAAAAGCATTGAAAAATTTATTTGCCAGGATGAGATAAGTAAACAGGGAACAAATTAATTATAAGCCAGGTAGACACAGATGTGCACCACACACAAATATGTAGACATATATATATATATATAACAGAAATAGAGAGATGCACGAAAATATAGTTCAGTGGATGACTAACCCTATATATATATAGAGAGAGTAAATGCAATTACACAGAATTATTCATATTTTCAACATAGAGATTTTCTTAAATAACGAGAAAAGATACTCGTCCAATTCATGTACAAGGGTAGATATACAAAGTTCATCCCGTAGTTGCCACAACAGCTCCAATTTCAGTAGAAAACAAAAGATCTCATTATCCTACCATTTCTCTAGAGTTCGATGTAGTAAAGGAAAATAAACAGAAACTATTATCATCTCAATCGAGGTAAATAGTTTTTGTTTTATATGGAAACAAGGGCAGTGTCAATCCGGGTGTTACTTAATCTCCAATTCCCTCTTTAAAACTTCATGTTATACACAGATAGTAGATACAGCTCTATGGAATGTAACTGCGGGCCAACAAGCTAAAATATCAAATAAACGTAAGCCTAATGGTATTATACGGGAAAAAAATATTTACCATGAGATGACTCGACATCCAGAATCAGATCAAGTGCATAATCATAGTATGGAACTTGGCTGCTCAAACCACAGAGATTGAAGTCATCTTGGATATAATCATCGTCAACTTCACAAAAAAATTCATTTCCTCTCAAATTACAAAACCATGAAATCCAAGATGTGTCCTCCCCGTCAGACCCACTGACATCAGACTCTTCACTATCTGATTCAGAATTCTCTGTAATATTATGAAGTCAAGCATAAAAATCTAGATCCAATTATATAGCCAGAAGTATAGTCGATGGATGCAAAATATACACCAAGTAAAAAGCAATTTTGATATGAATTTAACAAATTAGTCTATGTAAAATTATATACTGAACGTCTGAACATTTTTAATTTGTACCAAATATACATAGTATAATTAGCTTCAAATTACCGAATGACATCTGCACTAAACAAACGATTCGTTCAAATAAGAGCCAATTTTTTAAGAGAACTTCCCAAGCACCACAGAAATGCACTTAGATAACTTCCTTGTTTAATTATGTAAACAATAATTTATTTAAGTTAACATTAATATAAACTCACAAAAAATCTTGAATTTCTAGGTTCTCATAGAGTCTTACTCTTAATATGAACCTATATAAAAGTAAAATACCTGCAAGTAATAAAAGGCTAACGGGTCACTTCACATAACTATCAAAGTAAACCTTATTAAAGACATTATTACTGCGCTAAGAATAGATAGCTAGGAGCTAGATGTCATCTCATGTTGGAAATGAGAGGGGTCTTTCTAAAAGTCCAAGTTTTAGACATGCCATTTTAACCTTGTACTGTACTAAAATTAAATTTTAATGGATGCTGCAGTAAATTCACCAATTTTATCAGTGCAGTGCCTGACTAACCTAACAGACTCTTCTTATTAGTAATATTGTAACCTCAACAGTTGGGGGAAGACAAGTAACTGAACCTCCTCCAGTAAGTTTAGTGTAAATAAGCTCCTAATATAACTATATACCAATCTTTTACTCTATAGCATAGGCACTGGAGAAGCAAAAGATTTCATGTCCTATTTATCATTTGAAATTCTCTTCTCTTTTGGAAATTTATTTAGCATTCAATCTTCTTTGGCTAATTGTAATTATTAGTTTACTGTTTTCCATTTCCGGTTAGTTCTAGGATTTTGGCATATTCATGGCATATTTAGGGAGATTGTAAGGGATCATTCAGTATGATTTTATTAATAATCATGTGAGATACTATGTTTTAGGAGTTCTTAATCTACAACAGTCTACTTTCAAACAAACTCTTCTTGTTTAGGTTGTTTTGTACAGCATCTACATTATCCAAATTAAATTTTCTTCCTTGTCATATGACTAACTGACTGCTCTTTTCTAAGAACATAATTGGACTTATAGTCCAAAAATATGAAAGAAAAAGAAACGACATTCTACCGAGGAATAACTGATGCCTTCAGATCAAGTATAAGAATAAATTAAATAATCCTATCAATTACTGTGTCTGAACAAAACCAACCTGTGATTAACATTATTTAAACATTCAAAATATTCGCAAAAATTATCAGAGATAATTTTTCAGATAATACTTGAAAACGAAATGCTAAACTCCGATTCAACCACACCTTTATGACTACTCAATTCTAAGCTAAACAAAATACAATAATAAAACAATATCCACAATAAATTCATGTTCAAAAACTAACCATCAGCACATTTGGTCTTGGCATTGAGATTCACCAAAGCTTGATTATCGCGACTATCGTACTGCGATTTGCTACTACCAGCAGCCGAAGTAGACGGAATCGACACCCGGTCCTTCTCCTTAAGATTCGAAACTCTAGAATTCAACGACGACTTCTCCAAATGCTTATCCAACGCATCGTTGATTCTCTTCCGATCCAACGCTCCTCCAACTACCTCCGGCTTGGAAGATCCACCGCCTCCATCTCTAATCATTTTAACCGCAACTAGTAAGGTAATTGCACAGAAATCGAGGAGATAAACAGAGAGACGGAGAGAACTAGGGTTTCGTACACCGAGAGAGACGAGAAGAGAGAGACTCGGGCTCTTTCTCTCTCTACTCTAATCATCTTCTTTTTTTAATTGGAAAACGCTTAATCACCTTTTAACCCTCAAAGTTTTATACGAAATACCCATCAGCCCTTAATATTTCAAAACGTACCTTTTAACCCCTGAAATATTCGTAAAAGTCCTATTAGCCTTTATACCGGTATAGAAATTGTAACGATATATATTGGATGGGCAAAATAGACATTACATGTGCTCGTTACAATTTTTTAAATTTGTAGGATTAATAGGATCTTTCCGGATACCTAAGGGGCTAAAAGGTACAATGTATTAAACTTGAGGGTTTGATGGGTACAAAAGATCATTATGGTAGAACCTGCTCAGCCTTGTGATAGTACTATATCTCCTAGTTTAACTCAGCCACCACTATCTCCATACCCCTCGGGTAAGACTTACATACACTCATCTCTCTTTGCTTACCACTGCCAAAATAAATATAGGGAATTCATAATGCTACATCCTATAAGCAGATCGAAGCAGAGGCCAATGCAAGGAACAGTTGACCGACAAAGCAGTTTCAGCCATTGCCAAGGTGCATGGTAGCACCCTTGAGCTGTTGAATCTTGATGGTTGCAGGCATGTAACTGATGTTATATTGGTAGCTATTGCTGAGAATTGTATGGTGCTAAGTGAACTCGATGTTTCCAAATGTGTTGTTACCGATTATGGCATTGCAGCATTGGCATGTGCTGTCCAGGTTAACTTGAGGATTCTTTCCATGTCAAACTGCTTCTTAAATTTTGACAAGAGTTTGCCCTCTCTGCTGAAGCTGGGTGAAACCCTTGTCGGACTTGATATCAAGCAATGTTCTACAATTAGCAATGGCACAATTGATCTGCTTGTGGAGGTGTGATATCCTCTCATAAGCAGGAAAGGAAATGAAATACCCTGGTTCATGAATTGGTCTTGCAGATGGTAAAGACAGGGTCGAACATTTTAAGTTATATCTGCCACTTCTGTTTAGTAGCATAATTTCTTCAGTCTTGGGTCTAGTCTTTGGTTTGTCATAGTCCAAATTCCAGATGCTCAGCATCTTTTTTCCAGGTAATTTGGCTGCAATCTTTATATGCAGTTTTCTATCGCTAGGAAGCTGTTTCAAGAATTTTTGACTCCCTACAGAAATGGGATGTCGCATTCTTTGGACCACGTTTTCCTGATAACAAGAGATGCTGAGTTCTGGTTTCTGGATAAATATCATATATATAGTCAGCTCTGGCAATATGTTGAACTTTGTTAAAAGATTCGAGTCTCATGTCTTTCTTATGGGTCTGTAAAATTCTGTTTTTACCTAGTCTGTCACGTTGAGTTGTCACTCGCCATGTATCATGATTAGGTTTCTATCCGTCTTTACTTCTAGGATCAATTTGGTTCCACGAGTCTTTTCTTTTGGTTGCAACTGCAATTGATTTAAGTTACTAGTGTTCCTGGGTTTTTGGCCATAGTAGTAGACCCTTTCAGTCTCTGCTATGTACAACCTTATTCCTTTGTGGAAGGTTGTTTTTTATTTACCAATACCTAGCTTTTTGCAGTCACCTTTTGGTTAGGAGCTTTTGCAACATGTATGTTTTCTAGTGGATTCTAGATTTATCTCTAGTAATGGATATTTCAATGAATAAAATGTTGCTTGTGTTTGTGAAAAGTCTGCCTTTATTCTTGCGTTATTACTTTATTAGTTTGCCTCTAAACTTAAAACCTATGTGGTCCCTGCTTTCGTCAAGCCCATCCTTGCTGCAGATGGGATGTGATCACTCTAGCTGAACTAGAGTTTTATCTATCTATAACTATCTTTATCTATGTTTATCTATGTTTCTATCTATGTCTCTCCTGATTGTGTGTTTTCAAGCTTGTTCGGATGATGTAATCCAGTTTGTGTTGGTTTAATATAACCCAGTTTGTGTTTCTTGTTATGACTTATGATCACTTCTATAAGTTTAGCATGCTTTTGGCTAAAATCACTGCATGCAATTGTAGATGATTTCACTTATGCGTTGTACCCATCAAACCCTCAAGTTTAATACGTTGTACCTTTTAGCGCCCTAAGGTATCCGAAAAGGTCCTATTAACCCTTATACTGGTACAAATCTAAAAAAAATTGTAACGGACGCATGTAATGTCTATTTTGCCCATCCGATATGTACCATTACAATTTTGTACCGGTATAAGGGCTAATAGGACCTTTACGGATAGTTCAGGGGCTAAAAGGTACGCTTTGAAACATTGAGGACTGGTGGGTACTCCCTCCGTCCATTTTTGTTGGCACATTTGCAAAAAAAAATTGTCCCTAAATAATTGTCACATTACTTGTTCCAATACATATTTTATCAATTTTTCCATATATACCTCTTTATTTCTAATACCAATGTTTGACTTTATATTTAATATACAAACTCATAACTTATCATTTAATGTTAAGATTAAGGGTAAATATGGAAACAAATTATATAATTAAATTTTTCTTAATATGTGTGTTTTTTGCAAATGTGCCAACTAAAAAGGGACGGAGGGAGTATTTCATATGAAACTTTGAGGGTTAAAAGGTCATTAAGCCATTGAAAAATTACCTATACTACACGAGATTTTTTGAAAAAATTGATTTTTTTTACGAAAATATGTTCTTTTTATTTTATAGTTTACAAAACTACGATTTTCTAAATTATTTTCGTAAAAGTACGAGTTTAAAACCAAATGTAACTGAACTTGGAACAAACATAATCTCAAATTTAACCAAAAACGATTTTAATTTTTCATTAAAAAACTTCAAATAGAAAATTGTATTTATTTATTTAGAAAATTGTATTTATTTACAATCTATATGTTTCTAAATATTTTTACAAAATAATAAAATTATTAAAAAATTCAAAAAAATAGAATTCTCGATAATTTTCCTACAAATTTTGTGCTAATTTTGATTTTTAATATTTTATTAATTCATATTTGTTTTCTTAAGGCACAATTATATATTTATTATGAATAAGGACAATTATAAGTTACTTAAATGTACTGTACAATCAATTATATCTTTGATTAAGCTAGTTCATTAAATCGCGTTTGCGTCGACATTATATAATTTTAATAAATTCTTTTATAATGTGTGAATTATTTTTATATTGTTGAAAGAATTAAATTTTGAAAAAAATAAAAATGCACAATTCAATATTATATAAATTAGATAGTTGAATCTTTTTATAAAAATAGTTGTAAACACTACTTTCTTGTAAATTTTATCCCCATATTTTCAATTTAATAATCAAATTTAATAAATTTCCTTGATGTACTATAAGTTCCATAATTAGTTCCAATTTTTAAATATATTGAGATCCATTTATTTCTAACTTTCATGGTATTATTCTAAAAATCTATCTAGTTCTTCTTAGGACTTTCAGGTTTAATCCATGTTGATATCTTATATTGGATTCTCTTGTACCTTTGTAATAGGCAAGTAAATATTACGTATAACTATTCTGCTAAAAATGAATATTTTAATAATGTAACAGATATCTTGATCTCATTCAGACATAAAATATTAGTTTTAAATTTTTGATCCCTAGGATGAAAAAATATATACAAGTTTAAGCTTCTTCAAAGATAGTAACACGGTATTTAAAAATAAAACTTATGTCTCAGACGCGTTGTGGATTGTTATCTTTTTCATATTGATTGAAAAATTACTTAACTAATACGTACCAATTACAAAACAAAAGGAGAGTATAAAGAAAGTTTCATGATTTATTTACATATGTGACTTACATTCGAGTGATGTAGATTCACAATCTTCTTCCGATCTTCTTCCTCCTCATGTTACCTGGAAAATACTCATATTTTAGCATTCGAAAAAATAAATCTCTATCAGTATAGCAATTACATAAAGTGAACTATTAATTAGCTTGGGAACACGAGTTTTGGGACATAAGCTCTCATAAAAGAATTGATTGTGTAAAAGAAGAAATCATAATTTATTTACATATATGGCATAATGGTTATTGTATGAGTTTGAGTGAGGAAGGTAAGGGGTCGAGAGTAACATAATTATATTTAATTTTGACATTAATTATAAAAGAGTGATATTTTTGTTATTTTTCAATTAATAAACATAAGGCAGTAATTTCACAACTATTAAAATGATACTTTTTACCCTTATTTTAAAATTGAATATATAGTAATAGAATGATAGTTAATTTATATCTTAGTACAATGTTATTTTAACTTTGTTCAAACATGTATACCATTACATTTATAACTAAATAATTTTTGAGAATAATTTTTCTGAGACTATCTTATATGATTGAAAATAATATTATCAAATCATAAGATTTGATATTTAATATATATATATATATATATATATATATATATATATATATATTTTAAAAGTAAAAAATATTTAAATTATTATAATTAATTAACAATTAGATTAATATCACATTCAAGATTCTGATTGATTTTAAGGAAGATACTTTTTCCTAAATAATCTCAAGAATAATATTATCATTAATATTTTGCAAAAAAAGGAAAATAGGTGAATAAATAATTAGATCATGGTTAATATTTATATCATTTTGAGTTTAATATAAATTTTATTTTTTTTTTAAATTTGAAGTGGATACACATTTGATGGTAAGTTTTACATGAAGAGTAGGAAAAGTTTTAGTTCCCAAAATTCATGTACGTACAAGTAGAACCTCGATAAATGAATATTCGATAAACAAATAACTTCATCAATTGAATAATTTTTCCGGTCCTGACATAATAGAGACAGTATAATTTTGATCTCGATTAATGAATAAAATTTTTCAGTCTTGAACGTATTCATTTATCGAGGTTTAAGTTGTACCATAAATCCATCAATTTATTTTTATCATTTTTCTTATTTAAATGTTAATTTTTTTCAATTTTTTTGATACAAAACATATACAATGATCGGTACAAATGATTAATTATTAAGAAAAGAGATTTCAATTCATGAATCTAATAATTGAGTTTTATCTGGATTTATGGGTCGGATAAGCAGACTAAAATTATTGTCATAATTTTAGTAAAGTTGATAATTTGATTGTTTCATGTATTTTTCTATCCTATATTTTTGTATTTCATGTACAAGAATGACAAATCCAAACACGGACCTTATTACACTTTGTAATTCTTAAGTATTTGCCAAAGTCATATAGGTACCATTATTTTTTTTGCTGGCACTTCACCTTCGATACTTCAATTTTTCTTTCAGTTTTCAACCCATGAACGTTATTTCAACAAAATGTTATTAAATGTAAGGGGTATTTTGGTCTTTTTATTATTAAATATATTTATTTTACATGAAATATATAATTTATTTTACAAAAAAATATTATAATTCAATTTATATTAATAAACATAATCTTTTTATTTAAAAATATTTACGCACTATTTGATTTTAGTATCGGAGGTGAAGTGCAAGCAAAAAAAATAATGATACCTATCTATCTTTGGTAAATTATTAAAGGTTATAAAATGCAATAAGATCGATCATTCATGATGTAATTTTGTGGTTGTGTACCTTCGTTTTATATACTTTTCGTATTGCGCTTCATGTGATTTTAAATAAAAAGATATAAATAAACAAAAATATTTAGACATTAAATTTTTCGATTAATTTTATAAGTTCAGTCATAAGTCAATGAATCATAACGTGTTTAAGTGTGGTCAAATTTTATTAAATTAAAATTTGAATATATTTTATGTTTTATTTTGTAACTTAAATTTGAATCTCATTAAATATGATTTTGCATTTTTATATATATAATATTTAGTTTTAATATATATTTTTATAATTATAATTTATTCATTTATTTCGTATATTTTTATTTGGTGTCGAACATCGAAGGATAAATCTACAATCGATAATAAATTTATCCGTATAATTTTGAGTTCATGTACTGAAAAAATAAATACAAACAAGAAATTATTGCGTTATCTTCGTATCGTGTTAACTTGTAATGTATGTGTTGTGTAACAAAAAGTGAGGTTATCAAATTGCGGCTAGGGTTCGTGAGCTTCATGCTTTAATGGCTGCACTTGTGTTACCGTGACCTAATTCGGGTCTTCACAAGATGCCTACGTATCTCAAAGTTGAGAATCAAGCCAAAAAACGTAGTTCTGATATGAGGGGTCTGACCCTTTATATAGGCTGTAGGAGCCTCAGAATCGTAGTAGGGTTTGGAGACTTGGTGGACAAGTCACCATTATTGAGGAAGGTTCTGACTCCTTCCTTATAGGAATTAGTTTCCTTGTTGGATTAAGTGCCTTGGAGGCTACACAATATCCCTGGGATATTCCAGAACGTTCCTGGTTTCTAGAACGTTCCGGTTTTGTGGATCAGGCCCGTGTTATAAACAAGCTTGTACCGGGCGTCCCCGGTTTGGGATGTTCTTTTGGGCTTAACCACTAACCACGAATTTAATGCCCAGCTAGGGTTTTGGGCCTCATTTATGAGCCAATAAATAGTATATTAATTATGTCTTTAGGGATTATTTTTCACCCATATCATTTGCCCCCCAAAGTCTAGGAAAACTTGATTTCGTAGAAGTTTAAGGTCAGTTCGGCCCTACCAGGGTATCGTCTTACAATGAAGTGTGGAGCGACCTACAGATTCACAACGACTAAGGCTCTCTCATAAGTTAATACTTAAGAAAGTTAAACGTTCCTTGACCTCTTGAACCTCTTTCTTAAGATTTCTGGGCCTTTCGGGAATAGGATTAGTGTCGTTTCGAGCTCATAGACACTAATCCAAGTGCAATTCGTGCATAGGATCCTTTATCATAGATTCATTAATGATTTATTTCCCTCAACTTTTCTAAGTTAGGGTTAATATCAGACGGTCATTGCTCATAAGCCTTAATAAGGGCTAATTTTTCAGCGAAAGACACTAATTCAGCCCTAATCGGGGCTAAACAACCCTAAACGGGGCTACAAAGGCCTTAACGGAGGCTAAATAATTCATATTGAATATGATTTCTACTAGGATATCCACCCTTAACCTTGAGATAGGCCAATTTTAGAGTTAGAGTCCTTAAACGTCGATAATCGAGGTTAATCACCCCCTAATTGCGATTAGTGAAACCCTAATCCCAAATTTTGGAGTTAAGCCAATCTAATAGAGATTCTTATAACCTCATGGTTGTAGAAAGAATCACGTAAAAATTCCCATTTTTGAGTTGTCTAGGCAAGAAATACGGCCTTCTGGGCAAGGTGTTCCAAACACCTTCCTGATTTCAAACACCCTCCTGGTTTCAAACACCCCTGGCATTTCTAAACTCAAATTTTCAAGTTGAGCTTATATGATAGGGATTCTTATAATCTCCTGGTATGAGCAAGAATCACATGAAAATATGCATTTTTGAACGTTTTAGGGGCGAAATACCTCATTCTGAGTTGTTTTTCAAACCAGACCTTATTTCAAACACCCTCCTTTTTTCAACTTCTTGAAACCACTGAGAGACCTACCTAGGCTTGTAGAGGACCTTGAGAGGTTTCCAAATCCCAAATTTGAGCTCAAACGGAGCATTTTTTAGCGTTCTGGAGGGTCATGAAACCACCTAGGGGGTTCAGGTCTTCACAACACCTGACCTAGGGGGTTCAGGTCTTTTATTCTCATCATACTTGTTCTTATTTCAACATTGTTTTCTTTGTCTTTTCTTGCAGTTGCTGAGGAGATTGACAGTCTGCCGGGTCATGCTCCCCAGATTACTAAGAGGATGATCAAAAAGGCTGAGAAAGAAGCCAATCTTGACGATATTCCAGTTCCTGAATTCCTCCAACATTGCTCAAAGGCCGGGAAAAGGATTAGGAGTTCGGACGGGAGCATGAAGACTGCATTCATGCCTGAGTGGGGGATATGCGAGCAGGACGCTATTCGAGATAGCCATCTCCTTGCTCAGGAATGGTCTCGGAATGCTATAGCCCCGGTTGACAAGGTTCACTTCGCAACAGCAACGGACCTTGAGGAGAATGAAAGCTTGGGAGCGTTTCATGCCTATAACGTAAGCTTATCTCCCCTTATCTTTTATTACTCTTACCAAATATTGACCATCATGGTTTAACATAACTTTTTCTTATGGTGTTTTATTCTTGTAGTTGAATGCTCATTTCCAGAATGCTATCCAGCTGGGGAGATCATATAAGGATAAGGAAAGAACCGCCCTCAAGGCTGCGGAAAAGCATCAGAAAGAGTCTCAAGAATGGGAGGCTAAATACTTCACCTCCGAAGACTAACTCTCATCCCTCAGGGGTAAATACGCAGCCTTGGAGAACAGGACCCAGAACAACGAGGATTCCATCATCCAAAACTACTTGGGCTTGAATACATTCCTTGCCTTCATTGATGAATATGACAGGGAGGTCCAACCGGACAGCATGTCCATAGGTTGGGAAAAAGCTGTGAATAAGATTAGCCAAGACCACAAAGGGGTTGTTTTTCCTTCCTTCTATCCAAGTCCTTGGAAGGTGACTGATGCTGATGACCTTGTTGAAGGTGCTGGAACTTCCTCCCAGGCAAACAGGCGTGCTTCAGGCGTGCTTCAGGCTAAGGCCACTCCCCAACATTCAGGATCCAGTTCTGGGAGGCACCCTTCGAGATCCCGGGGAAAGGACCGAAGTGACAGTTCAGGACGCCAACTAGCTGGCCGAATTCGCGAGCCCAAATCGGTGAGCGTTACCAGTTCCTCGACTTCGACTTCCAAGATTAGGGAAGAAGGTGAGACGGGGTCCTCCAGCGGAGAAGAAGCCCCTGTTCAGGTTGCTCCTCCTAAAGCCAAGAAGCGATTGGTGAAGACTGCTTTTATCAAGAAGTGATTATCTTTTAAGCCTTGCATGGCTTATGTTTGCCTCGTGTGGCTCTTATTCAGTTCTCGTTTTATCCAGACTTTACTCATGGTCCTTCATGGACTTATATTTTATTCGATGTTGTTTGTAACTTATAACTCTGTCCCCTAGGGATATATTATCTACATGCTTGTTTCCTTACGTTCTTTTCTTTACGGTACTTGGTCATCCTAGACTTACACACATCAGGTGTTTGGTACATCATTAAAATCACAGAAACGTAGAATAGAAAACAAATTTGTATTAATAACGTGAAATGGGCTCTGCCCTTACATAAAATGATAAGTTCAACTATGAGCAACATGCTCTGCAATGGTTTTACATAAACCTTATGTCTACTTCAATAGATAGGCTAAAAGCTAAGTCCTTACTAGGAGAGCTTAAACATAATAAATCTTGAGATTCGAGGCGTGCCAAGTACGAGGCACCTCGCTTCCATCCAAGGTTTCCAACTTGTAAGAACCTCTTCCCAACGTTTGGCTGACTCTATACGGCCCTTCCTAATTAAGGGCTAACTTGCCTGTCTGTCCAACTCCAGATGCTTCTATCTTCCTTAAAACCAAGTCACCTTGTTTGAAGAACCTTTCTTTAACCCTATGGTTATAATAAAAAGATGCCCTCTTCTGATGCTCTACATTGCGGGCATTCGCTTCGTCCCTGACTTCATCAATTAAATCAAGGGCAAACCTCATGCCTTCCTCATTGGTTTCTTGCTCATATGCTTCAACCCTTGGAGACGTATGAGAGATCTCCACGGGCACTACTGCCTCTGCTCCATAGGCTAGAAAAAACGGGGTAGCTCCTGTTGTCACTTTACAGGTGGTACGATATGCCCATAGAATAGGCAGCAGCTCGTCCACCCACGTGTTTCTTGAACGTTCGACCCTTTTCTTAAGTCCATTAAGGATAATCCGATTCGCTACCTCAGCTTGCCCATTAGCCTGAGGGTGAGCTACTGAAGTGAAGCGAAGTTCGATGGCGTTCTCCTCACAATACTTCTTAAACTCCTCATTGTTGAATTGGCGCCCATTATCCGTCACAAGGATTCGTGGGATACCATATCTGCAAATTACGTTCTCCCAAAAGAATTGGGCAACTTGCT
This sequence comes from Saposhnikovia divaricata, assembly GCA_036435485.1. Taxonomy (NCBI): domain Eukaryota; kingdom Viridiplantae; phylum Streptophyta; class Magnoliopsida; order Apiales; family Apiaceae; genus Saposhnikovia; species Saposhnikovia divaricata. Next base: position 99,986,822 of record CM071600.1, on the reverse strand, counting down.
GGGTGGTTATTTTAGCTAATGGCTTAGCTTCAATCCACTTGGTAAAATAGTCGATGACCACTATCAAGAACTTCCTTTGTGCTGAAGCTACAGGGAAAGGACCTAGAATGTCCATCCCCCACATGGCAAACGGAATAGGAGAGTTTATCGATGTTAACATCTCTGGCGGCTGCCTAACAATCGGAGCGTGTTTCTGACACCTGTCACACTTCTTGACGTAACTTTGTGCATCTGCCAACATCTGTGGCCAATAAAACCCCAGACGGGTGATCTTATGGGCTAGGGCTCTGCCCCCCAAGTGTTGCCCACAGATCCCTTCATGAACTTCCTTTAATGCTTCTTCTGCCTCTTGGGGCCTCAAACACTTCAAGTACGGGATAACAAAAGACCTCTTGTAAAGGATGCCTTCAATCAGGACATATCTCAATGCTCTCACTGATAGTTTCCGCGCCTCCGAGGCGTCTTCGGGAAGCCATCCCGTTTCCAAATGTTTCTTGATAGGATCTATCCAACAACTTCCTATATCAATGGGTGCCACCAATTTCGAATTGATGGAAGGGGCCTTCAAGACCTGGAAGTAAACACTCCCTGCATAGTTCTCTATCTCAGAAGAGGCGAACTTTGATAGGGCATCGGCCTTGACGTTCTCCTCCCTCGGAATGTGCTCCATATAGCATTCATCAAACTGAGTCATAACTGCTTTCACAATCCTTAGATATTTTGCCATAGTTTCATCTTTGGCTTCGAACTCACCATTCACCTGCGATACTACGAGCCTCGAATCTCCACAAACTTTAAGGTTCTTGATTCTCAATATTCTGGCCAAGCCTAATCCGGCTATCAAGGCTTCATATTCAGCTTCGTTGTTGGTTGTTGGAAAGTCCAACTTCAAAGCATATTTTACTAAAAACCCGTCGGGGCTTTGCAAGACCAGGCCTGCACCACTAGATTTTGTTTTTGATGCCCCATCAAAATAGAGCACCCAATATTCCTTCTGATCAGGTGCAAGCTCCTCAACTTTACCTTCGCCTTCTTAGCCTGACACTATCTCCTGCCCCCCAACTTCTTGGTTGTCTATGGTACATTCAACCACGAAGTCAGCTAATGCCTGAGCCTTGATGGCTGTCCGAGGCTTATATGCGATATCAAACTTGAGAAGACGAAGGCCACACTTCGCTCAAGGGAATTTGGGAATACAATAGAAGAGCGTGGAATCAGCCGTTAACAAGGTGATTTTTCTATTCGTACTCGTTAATTTATTGTATCAAAAATCGCAGTGCCAGGATCTGATTGTCCCAACAATTGGTATCAAAGCCTTCCAATTGTATCGAAAATAACAATTGGTATCCTTCTAATTAATCGAATTAATCGAAACTTGGTATGCCTGAGCCTTGATGGCTGTCCGAGGCTTATATGCGATATCAAACTCCCCGAGTTCCATTGCCCATTTAATCAGCCTTCCACTGGCCCTAGGGCTATGCAATATACTTCTCAATTGTTGATCCGTCAAGACTTCAATCTTGTGTGCCTGGAAGTAAGGTCGTAGCTTCCTTGAAGCTATTACTAGCGCCAAAGCAAACTTCTCAATGGGTGAGTAATTCAACTCAGCTCCGTGCAATACCTTGCTCACGTAGTAGATAGGCTTCTGAATCTTGTTTTCCTCTCGAATGAGAACGGCACTCAGTGCTTGTTCGGATATTGCTAGGTATAAATATAAGGTCTCTCCAGGACTAGGTTTGGCCAACAACGGGGCCTCAGCCATGTACTTTTTTAGCTGTTCAAAATCCTCTTGGCTTTCTGAAGTCCATTCGAAATTCTTCACTTTCTTCAAAGCCTGAAAGAAAGGCAAACACTTGTCGCCAGACCTTGAGATGAACCTTTCCAATGCAGCTATTCTACCAGTCAACTTCTGCATATCCCTCATAGAACGGGGTGGTTCCATATCGAGGATGGCCTTAATCTTATCCGGGTTGGCTTCAATACCACGTTTTGAAACCATCAAGCCCAAAAACTTCCCTGATCCAACGCCAAAAGCACACTTGGCTGGATTTAACATCATCTTATGGTGCCTCAGCACTTCAAAAGCCTCTCTGAGATGTTCAACATGGTCTGCTGTAAATTAGCTTTTGACCAACATATCATCAACGTAGACCTCCATGGTTTTCCCAATCAGATGGGCAAATATCTTATTTACCAGTCGTTGATAAGTAGCTCCTGCATTCTTTAGTCCAAAAGCCATGACAAGGTAATAAAAAACACCAAAGTCAGTTATGAAAGATACCTTAGGGATGTCGTCTTTGTGCATCCTAATCTGGTTGTAACCGCTGAAACCATCCATGAAACTCAGCATTTCGTGCCCTGCCGTGGCATCTATTAGTTTGTCAATCCTTGGTAAAGGGAAACAATCCTTAGGATACGCGTCATTTATATCGGTGAAGTCTATACACATCCTCCACTTTTCGTTGGCTTTCTTGACGATCACAGGGTTAGCCAACCATTCAGGGAACTGAATCTCCTCAATAAAACCAGCTTCCAAGAGCTTGTCCACCTCTTGCTTAATGGCCTCTTGCCTTTCCGGAGCAAAGTTCCTCTTCTTCTGTTTTATTGCCTTCCGCTTGGGGTCGACATTCAACCTATGAGTTATGAGTTAGGGGTCTATCCCTGGGATATCAGCTGCCGTCCAAGCGAGCACATCTCTGTTTTCTTGTAAAAATTCTACCAACTTGCCCTTCAAGGGTTCTTTTAAAGACGCTCCAACATACGTAACTTTATCAGGGTCTCGAGAATCCAGAGGTATAGGAACCAAATCTTCTGCCGGTTTCCCGCGGTATTCATCATCCCCTCGGACATCCATGTCTTCTATCGGGAGGACCTGCCCCCTACTCCATCAGCTCTTAATGCGGCCACATAACAACTTCTGGCCATCTTTGATCACCCTTCTGTTCTCTAACGCCATTCCTGGTTGGAAACTTAACTTTCATATGGTAGCTTGAGGCAACAGCCGTAAATGCGTGAAGTCCAGTCTTTGCACGTTTTGGGGCATCTCCCACGATGTGTATCACCTCCCTGGCATATGCCTTTCGAGAGTTCCTTGTCATGCCAGCCGCAGTCGGGCCTCCTCAAATCATGTTAATAACTGGCCCTCGTGGCTGGGGGTTACGATCACGATCGTTATCCCTTCTATCATTATCTCTTCTATCATAGTCTCTCCTTTGATTTCCACGATCTTCGCCTTTCGTGAACCTGCTCAACTTTCCTTTTCGGATCAAGAATTCGATCTCGTCCTTGAGTTGCCTGCAATCATCGGTGTCATGTCCTATATCCTTATGGAACCTACAGTATTGATCCTTGTTTCTCTTTGCGGGATCACCCCTAAGTGGCTTCGGCCATCGGAAATCCTTGTCTTTCTCAATATCCATTAGGATTTGACTCCTAGGGGCATTCAACCTCGCGTATTAAGAGAACCTTGGTCCCAAATTTTTCTTAGGGGCAGAGTCGGACTCCTTGCTAGTCCGGGGATATTTGTCCCTAGCATCGTACTCTTGCTCTTGCTTCTGCTTTCGGGAATTTCAGTTTCCTCCATTCGTTTTAGGGGCTTCTGCCTTCCTCATGCTCTCTTCTGCTTTTATGTATTTACTCGCCCTTCTTTGGAGCTCAGTCATGCTCTCAGGGGGATGTTTTGCCAACAACATCTGAAAGTATGTGTTCATTGTTCCATTCTCCAGGGCTATCATAGCTACCTTGTTCTCCAGGTCTGGGACATTCAATGTCTCCTTGGTGAAACGCTTGAGATAATCCCTCAGGTTCTCATTCTTCCCTTGTTTCACTTGCATGAGAGATGCAGAGCTTTTTTCATGGACTTTTCCACTAACAAACTGATTGATGAAAGCAGTGCTCAACTCCTTGAAGGAGCCAATTGAGTTTGCGGGCAACCGGCTATACCATCTTTGAGCCATGCCTGCCAGGGTTTGAGGGAACGCCCTACACTTAAGAGCGTCGCTGGCGGGTTGTAACAACAGCGCGTTTGAGAACGTCCTGACATGATTTGAGGGATCACCTGTTCCATCGTATGGTTTTATCGTGGGCATCTTAAATTTTCGGGAAACACGAGCGTTCATCACCTCCTCAGTGAACGGGGGTGTGGGATCGTCAGGGTCTCCGAGTGGCATCAGGTCTTTGGGATCACCCCTGGGGGTTTCCACCCTTGTAACTCCTCCAGTTGGGGCATCAGCCCTTCTTTGTCTCCTTGAAGATCTTTCCAAATCAATAAAGGGAATCTCCCTCAGAGTTGGAGGGGGCCTATTCTGATTCAGCCTTGCTTGCTCCCTGGCTATATCGTCCTTCAGCCTTTGGATCTCAGCCTCATGGATCTTGATTCTCTCAGTGGCTGTTTGAGGAGGCCCATCATGGATTCTTCGAGTCCTTCCTATAGGCTCCTTGCTTGCACGTCGCCTCCTCGGGGCTTCATCACAATCATCATCCTCAGATGAGGAATCATCAGTATAAGGTCCGGAGTAATCATAATACCCTTGCTCAGGAGGGGCTAAACCCCTAGCATAGGGAGGCTGATACGACTCAGGTATCTGTAGAGCGTGACCACTTGGTCCAGGATCCCTACGATTTGGAGGGTAGTTAGGCAATCCGTATAACGGATCAGTGTTCACGGGGAGTGAAGTGGTGGAGATCTGAACTCTTGAGAGTGGGGGACGGCTATTTAATGGTGAGACCACCATCTGAAGCTGATTGGTCTCACGTCCTGGATGGACGTCCACTGGTAGGGTTCTCTCAACATGGGGATTCGTCCCTATGGGTTGAGAAACTTGAGACTGAGTGGTTGTCTCTGTTAATGGGGGTACATACCCTTGCTCCGTAACAACAGGTGGAGCGGTGGAGATGGCTGGTGGATCTGAAGTTACAGGAACGTTCTCGGATGTCGTTCTTCGTGTGTTAACCATGGTTGATGTTGTTTTCCCACAGACGGCGCCAAATGTTGTGGAACAAAAAGTGAGGTTATCAAATTGCGGCTAGGGTTCGTGAGCTTCATGCTTTAATGGCTGCACTTGTGTTACCGTGACCTAATTCGGGTCTTCACAAGATGCCTACGTATCTCAAAATTGAGAATCAAGCCAAAAAACGTAGTTCTGAGATGAGGGGTCTGACCCTTTATATAGGCTGTAGGAGCCTCAGAATCGTAGTAGGGTTTGGGGACTTGGTGGACAAGTCACCGTTATTGAGGAAGGTTCTGACTCCTTCCTTATAGGAATTAGTTTCCTTGTTGGATTAGGTGCCTTGGAGGCTACACAATATCCCTGGGATATTCCAGAACGTTCCTGGTTTCTAGAACGTTCCTGTTTTGTAGATCAGGCCCATGTTATAAACAAGCTTGTACCGGGCGTCCCCGGTTTGGGCTGTTCTTTTGGGCTTAACCACTAACCACGAATTTAATGCCCAGCTAGGGTTTTGGGCCTCATTTATGAGCCAATAAATACTATATTAATTATGTCTTTAGGGATTATTTTTCACCCATATCAGTATGAAATTTAGGTTTTAGGTTTTCTTGACCAATTTTATTCTAAATTTAGAGGAGTCTGTGTTAAATTAGTTTAAAATTCGTCAAATCTTGATATTTTAGTTACGTTATGGGTTATATATATATAGGTCATTGCTCTATAAAGAACACTCTTATATAAAGAACATTATGGAATCATTTATTTCAATAGATCCAATTGCCCCGCCAGGGGCACCCAATACAAAAAATTCTTATTTTTTTATCCTCTTTCCATTCAGCAAAAAAAAATCACTGTCACTTACGACGTCAGCAGTGACGCCACCATGAACAGTGATTTTTTTTTGTGAATGGATAGAGGGTAAAAAAATAAGAACTTTTTGTATTGCCTTGACGGAACTCTTAGATTAGATTAAATATGAGTGTTATAATGGTGTTCTTTATTGTTCTTCATATAAGGTGTTCTTCATGGAGTGCAATTCTCTATATATATATATATATATATAGGGAGCTACTCTAGTGAGAACCTCTTAGAATGAGAACTTAGTCCCCAAAGCAAATCACCAAAATCCAGAAGAATCAACAAATCAAAAAAATTTATTATTTCCCATTGACACATCACTGCTGATGTCATCATGCTGACGTCAGCATGATGACGTGACAAATCACCAATTTTCTGGCGGGAAATTTTCCAAATCACCAAAATTTTGGCGGGAAACTTTTCAAAGTCACCAATTTTTTGGCGGGAAATTTTGTCAAATCACCAATTTTTTGGTGGCAAAATCTGCCAAATCACCAATTTTTGGCGGGAAAATTTGCCAAATTACTGTTTTTTGGTGGGAAATTTTGAAATTCAAATTATATTTTTTCACTAAGTCCAGCGGCCTGATTTTTAAAAAATCGGGGTCAGCCCCGATTTTTTTAAAATCAGGATAAGTTAGGGTTTAGGGTTTAGGGTTTGGGGTTTGGGCCCGATTTTTTAAAATCAGAATAAGTTAGGGTTTGGGGTTTAGGGTTTCCGAAATCCTAAACTCCAAACCCTAAACCCTAAGTCCGTATACGGTTTATTCGTCATTCTGAATATTTTTAAAACCCAAAATGGAACTGTTGAACCCTAAAGGTTAACTGTTGTGTTTAGGGAAAACGCTAGTCTTAGTGATTTGTGGATCATCATTTTTTGGCGGGAAAACTGGCAAAGCACCATCTTTTTGGCAGGAAAAAGGTGGTCAAAAAAAATTTCATAAATTTTTTGGCGGGAATTTTTTTTTTGAGGGGAAAAATTTTTGACGGGAAAATTCCTGCCACGTCAGCATGCTGATGTCAGCAATGAAGTCATCATGCTGATGTAAGCAGTGATGTGTTTTTTTTTAATTTTTTTATTAATTTTAACGATTTGGTGATTCTGCTGGATTTTGGTGATTTGCTTTGTGGTCTAAGTTCTCATTTTAAGAGTGGTTCTCATTTGATCATCTCCATATATATATATATATATATATATATATATATATATATATATATATATATATATATATATATATATATATATATATTCTTGTTTAAAATCGGTGTTAATAATTCCATCCCTATGTGCTAGCATTGGTTGAACACGGATTTTCTTTAATATTATATGATTTTTTTTATTCTGAATTGAATTTTCTAAAATATATATTTTATAGTCTTAAAATTTTAAATTATATGATTTGATAATAATTATATATATATCATGATATTTTTAGAAAATTAGTGATTTTAGTTAGAAAATTTAGAAAAAAATATATACGTTTTAGCTGAAAAAGCGTACTCAGTTATTTATTAATAATTATAATATTATTTTTTTAAATAAAATCACCTGTGATGTTATTGGAAAGAATCGGTTTTACTTAGAGAAAATAGAAAAGTTAACATATTTTATCTGAAAAAAGTAATTGGTTAGTAAATATAATATCATCATTTTATTTTTAAATAAAATAGTCAATGTTGTTTTCAAAAAGGAGAAATTTTTAGTCAAATAAAATAAAAAAATAATGTGCTTTTCTAATTTTTTGGCTAATTAGATCATGTATTTTACCTGGAAAGGTAAATTGGTTTCTTATTAAAAGAGATAGAAAAGATAATATATTTTATTCGAACCTAAATTCGGATATCAAACCTGAGGTACGGATTTTTTTTACTATTTTGTAATATATAGATTGCAGATATAGGTTTTTATAATTAATGTAAAATTGTGTAAGTCTGTTTCCAAAACAATAAGATTATATATTTAAATAAATATATAATATGGGATTATGTTCAAATTATCAACTTAGAACCTTATATTGAACTAGCGTTCTATCCGTGTTATGCATCAAATGGTAATATTAATTAATTAATACGAACATATTATTTTGGTAGTAGATTATGATATCTTTGGACTGTGATATTTTTTATGAATTTCAAGAAATCATCTTGCAAATATGTTTATTTATGAAATTGACATCCTCTAAAACATTAAATAATGAAAGAATGGTGATATTTTTAAATAAATATTTATATGAAAATTTAAATGATTGTAATTATTTATTGTTGACAGTGTTGTAAAAAGCAGGAATCGGACTTAATCGATGGAAGCATTGTTCATGAATTAATCGGGTAATCGGGAATTAATCGAAATGATTAATCGGATCATTAATTGGAACTAATTTAATACTATTTTTAAATATAACTATTATTAATGTATGTAAATATTTTATTATTTTGATTATACATGTATAATTATCATATATTTATACGAATATATTAAAAATACATAGCATTATTAAAGTAAATATAAATTTTAAAATCTAATTTTTGAATTGGGTCAATATGAGAGAAAAAATTGATAAAATTCATGATTTAACAGTTTAAAATAGTAATTTCGTATATGAGAATAACATTTTCCTTAAATTTTATTCAATTTTATACTTTTTATTTTTTTTATTTTTCTATATATTTTTCAATTTTATATCAATAATGCTGATTTTTGACCGATTAATCTGATTTTTGACCTATTAATCTGATTTTTACTAACTTTTGAGTGATTTTTCGAAAAAATGATTATTTAACCGATTTTTATAAAATTGGTACGGTGACCCATCGAACAACAATTAATTGGCGATTAATCCCGATTAATAGTCGCCGATTTTTAGAACAGAGATTGTTGACCGTCTTTAAGAAGATATATGCCATTTTGATTTCACCGGTCAAATTTATAGACTTTAAAAAGAAGAAGATAGCGATGAAAAAAAATAATTTGACACGTTCCCGAGTAGCCAGCATAATGCATGCAATGCCTAATATGTACAGACGAACTCGTAAGCAACATAAATGCATGCCTAGTATGTACGAACTATCGAACATCATCCACCAAATTTGTTCAACCGGACCGGTTTTATCTTCCTCTATAAACAGAGGTCCAATTTTATCAATACCATATATATTTTTCTTTCCAGTTACGCTCTTAGAACTTTCAAAAATGCTTCCAAAGATACCTCTGATGCTTTTACTACTTTCCACACTTTGCGTCTCCCTGCAGACTGCTTCTTCAGGTACACACTTACGCTCATATATATGCAGAATATATTGCTGCATATTTGATTTTATGTTGCAGACTTGCAGTATGCATTATGCACATGTAGAAAACACGGGTACGGTTTGGTTTGGTTTAGAAACCCCCAAGTAAGCATTTCTATATCAGCTAAATTCTATATCAGCTGTCTTTAGGTGATACTGGTATTGCACGAATACTTTGTAATTATTAAATTATTACTTATTTTAATTGATTCATATCTTTGCTTAGATTAGTTTCTTGAAAATCATGTGTAAAGTTTAACTTGGTAATATTTGAATTCTAGTAATATTTGAATAAGTTGAAGGAATATGTATATCATGTTTTTGTGTTAATATTAATAGTCTTCGATCTTCTGCATATGCAGGTGGACTCAAAGTAGGACCGCAACCAATAGGTGTGTGCTATGGAACGTTTGGTAACAGTCAACCGTCGGCCCAAGAAGCCGTGTCTCTTGTCCAATCTGTTGGCATCAGAAGGATGAGACTTTATGGCCCTGACCACAAAGCTCTCTCTGCCCTTGCAAAAACTGATGTCGAAGTCACTCTTGGTGTCCCTAACGACGAACTTGAATATGTGGCCTCCAGCCAAGATAACGCTAACGAGTGGATCCAAGGCAACGTCAGAATCTACCCACAAGTCAAATATCGGTACATTGTTGTTGGTAATGGAATCAGTCCAATAATGGATTTCACAACTTCCGAGTATGCACAATTCCTTCTCCCGGCCTTGCAAAACATTCAGAGTGCAATTTCTGCAGCTGGACTACAAAACAGAATCAAAGTGACCACTGCTTTTGATCAAACAGAGATTCTTCATCAGTCTTTCCCACCATCACAGGGTGAATTACGGCAAGAGATTCGAGGATTTATTGTCCCTATTCTAAGTTTCTTGCTTAACAACAATGCACCAATACTAGTAAATCTTCACCCTTTCTTTGACTACCTCTACAACATGCCAAATAATCCTGGAGAGTTGGCTAGTAAAGGCAAGCAAGATTTACGACTTCAGTACGCTCTTTTCAAGATTTCAAACAAACCTGTTGTTCAAGACGGACGACTTGGCTACACCAACGTGTTCGATGCCATGGTAGATAGTGTATACTCTGCACTGGAGAAGGCTGGTGCTTCCTCCATGGACGTCGTGGTCTCCGAAATTGGATGGCCTACAGATTCAAGGCCTGCAGATAACCGTACAGCAAATATTCAAAATGCAGCAACTCATAACAACGGACTAATTAATCATGTACGCACAGTTGGAACACCAAAAAGACCTCAGAAAAGGATCGAGACTTATATTTATGCCTTGTTTGATGAGAACTTGAAGGGTTATGATGACGAGAGTCAGAGGCACTGGGGGATCTTTTGGAACAATAAACAGGCCAAGTACCCAATTAATTTCGCTAGGAAATAACTGATGTGTGTGTATGTGTATGTCTAATAAGGTTCTGCAGGAATTATTGTAAGAAAGACTGTGAAATGCTTGAGCATTATCATAATAAAGGGCTCATGTTCCGTGACAATAAACTCCCCAAATCCTAACTATTTGGCTAGAGCATCAAGGACAATACCTATATTGGTTTATTAAAATATTTAAATTAAAAAATAGTTAAAGTTTGAATAAGGAGGAGGAGATAAATTTGAAATGATATCAATAATAATAGAGATTAAAAGTTGCGTTTGGTTGATTTTAAGTTGCATAGGCAATCTATGCAACTGAATGCAACTAAAAATTAAATGTTAAATTTTCATTTTTTGATGATGCTCATTCCTTATATAGATCTGGAAGTTGGTAAAAAATGAAAATGAAAATTTTAATTTTTAGTTGCATTCAGTTGCATATGTGCATATGAATGCAACTAAAAATTAAAAGTTAAATTTTCATTTTTTGATGATGCTCAACACTTATATAGATCTGGAAATTGGTAAAAAAAATGAAAATCCAAATTATAATTTTTAGATTTTTACTAAATTGTCAAAACAGTTGCATCTGGTTGAATGTAGTTGCATTCCGTATTTTTGCAATTTTTTTTCAAAAGATGGTATTTTTGCAAAAGAACTTTAAAATAACAATATTTTTTCAAAAATATTTATATGTTGGGGTATTTATGAAAAAAGTCCTACTATTTATACCATTTGCTATGTAGTTATTATAGGCAAAGGTTCTCTCCCATTAGAGATGCTTTTAATATGTTCGATTTACTCTTTAGTTTCCGCGCACATGTCAATTATGTTGTATTTATAAATTTTTATTTACAATTAAAGATAATGTATTGTTTCGTAAAAAAACATATAGAAACATTAAAAGTTAAGTTTTCGAAAAGTTATCAAAAGTATTTTTTTAAATTATTTGCAACTTTACTGTCTTTTAATTAAAAATATTAAGCCAAAATATTATTAAAAAGGACATATTTTTTGTAATTTTTTTTTATAACACTCGTTTTTTGGTAAAACCTATGCATTTGTTTTTCTTGGTCCACGTGACAATCAGTTGCGCACATAACATAATATGACGAATAAAGGTCCCCAATATCACAATTTTAACATAAATGGTCCAAATATCACAAATGAAAAAGTTGGTCCTATGTATCGTGCCTGTTTGGCTCAGCTTATTTTAAAGACTTATAAACTTATTTTCGGGTAAAAATTTTATATTTTGAAAATTTTCTTTTATACAAATATTTAATGTAACTTTAAGATTCAATAAGTTGTAAAAATAAGTTGGAAAATAAGTTGGAAAGTTAGGAATCTCTAACTTTGTCTTAAAATAAGTTGACTTATTCTGAAAAAAAGTTCCCCCAAACACCCCATCATTCCAAAACGCTACATCGTGTAGCTTTTTTTTTTTTACCAAGACGCTAAAGCGTCGGGCGTTGTTGATGTTGGTTGGAGTGGCTGGAACGCCACTTAAAGTGGCGTTGTTCCTTTTTTTTTTTTTTTTGTAGTTTTCTCCAAAATATATATTTACAAAAAATATTAAAAATTTATAAACAAATGATCAATTAAAATTGTACTTTTTAAATAAAAAAAATACAATTTTTATTAATTTTAGGGGTTCAATATTTAACTTTTGGGATTCAACGTTTCCATTTTGGGTTTTAGAAATATTTCGAACGACTAATAAACGGTATTCGAACTTAGGGTTTAGGATTTAGGGTTGTTTACAACCCTAAATCCTAGACCTTAAACCATAAATTATCCTGATTTTTAAACGCGTTAGAGTTTAAAAATCAGGCCGCCGGATACAATTTTTAAATTAATTTTTTTAAATTTTATCTGTATTTCCTCGGGGTTTCAACGGTTAACTTTTGGGGTTCCACAATTCCATTTTGGGTTTTAGAAATATTCAGAACGACGTCTAAACTGTATACGAATTTAGGGTTTAGGGTTGTTTACAACCCTAAATCCTAGACCCTAAATCCTAACTTATCCTGATTTTTAAACGCGCGCCAGATTCATTTCTTTAATTAAAATTTTTAAATTTAAAAAATACAATTTTAATTAAATTTAGGGGTTCAAAAATTAATTTTTGGGGTTAAACGTTTTCATTTTGGGTTTTAGAAATATTCAGAACGACGAATAAACCGTATACGAACTTTAAAAAATATAAATTTATATTTTAATTGACCATTTATAAATAAGTTTTTTAATATTTTTTTACAAATAAATATTTAGAAGAAAAAAAACAAAAAAACAAGAAAAAAAAAGAAGAGAATTTAAAACACCCAAACGCTACATAAAGTGGTGTTGGGCCTTTCAAAACAAAACATAAAAAAAAAAAAAAAACTTAACGCCGCGTTATCTAAAAAAAGAAAGGAAAAAAAATAGAAATGCAATTTGGGTCTAAATTTTTGAATTGTAATATTTGGGACCGTTTTCTTTAAAATTGTGAAATCTCTTTCTATATATAATAGAGCAACATATGGGTACAATTTTGTCCTTAAATATTGTAAAATTACAAAAGTTGCAACTGCTCTCTTATTCAAACAAAAAATTTAAACAAATTAAGTTTTTGTGGGGAATTGAACTCATGCCTTCCTCAAAGAAAATCATCCTTATAACCATTGAGCTAAATAAGCTTTTGAGTTTGAACTAAAAAACATATTACTTAAACCTCGGGTCTCGTCCTTTTCTTATATTTGCTATCAATTTAACTTTTGAGCAAATATGTTAATGATGACTAATATTATTTATAAAATTTTGTATTTTAATTATCAAAAATATCATATATGATTATGTATACAACCAAATTTTATAGATTTTTAATATCAAATTTTGTTATGTCCTTTTATCTTTGTTCTAAAAGAAATCGTGTTATAACCTATATAATATATTTATATGAAACAAAACATCCTCTTTTTAGTGGTCTTATGATCTATACATAAATAAAATAATTAATAAATTAAAATAATGATATTATAATATGTATGAACAGAAAATGCACAATTGAATTCAAAAACATACTTTAAAATCCGTGCCTCGCACGGGTTATTATGCTAGTTGTGATAGATAGGGTAACACCCCCAACGACAATACACAGAGAAAAAACCAGGGGTTCCAATTCCATGGAACAAAATTGATAAACCCACTGCAATTTTGTGAGAAGTCGTTAAAATTATGGCGCCTAGAACCGCGACGAGTAAGTAACACAAATTATATACATACACATATTTTTATTTTCCTTTAGTTTTATATTACTGTTAATAATTTTATACTTAGTGTGGGTTTAGTAGAGCTAATAGCTGTGCTTTGGTTGATGATTAGGTTCATATATATGGGTATATGTTACATTGGTTGAGACTTGTGATGTGGGTTATATTATATATATAGTTATATAGTTTCTAAATTGCATCTTTTATTTATGTGTCTAAGTGTCTATGTGTGTGAACATGTGATTGGTAAATGAGCTTTTTGTCATAAAATGGTTTGTGGAATTGTAGGAGAAATTATTTAGAAGTCGTTGAGAAATTGGAATTTTTTGAAGAGAAATGCTAAAGTTCCTAAAATCATTTCCCAAATGTTGAATAATCACAATATTATAGGCTATTCTCTCAGTAGTGAGATAAACCCCTTATGCATGCATATGAATCTCACGAATAAGAACATGCCACGTGTTATATGGTTACATTTTGAGGATCCATTTTGGGGTATGTACTATGTACTATGTAGCATTACTCATTTTCGAAAGATGAATCGTCGAGTAACATTTTAAAAATTGAACTACACCAAATTGTTTGGTTAGCCAATGATAATTTTATGGCTAGCTTTTCTTTTATTTTCAATTCTGCTTTAGCCTGTTGTTTGGTGGTGTCAACAAGCTACAATCTTCACCTTTGTTTTGTAATAGAGACATTTTTCCTGGCTGACATTGTAGTAACTTTCTGTTACTATGTGCATCTTCACCTAGTAGGGAATTTGTAGGATTTAAATTAGAATTAGGAGCGATGTTGTAAAAATTAGGGAGCTTTTACCAATAATATTATAAAAGAAAGAAAAAAAACATATTGAATTGCTAATTGTGTTCGAGTTTGAATGCTAGTGGAGTTGGCTCTGCAATTTTTTCTATAGTCACTTTCTGTTGGTGGAATTTATTTTGCTGTTTAATTTCTACTGTGAAGTTATTCGTTTATTTGAAAAGGGGTATGGGTTATTAATACGAGAGAGGAGAGCGATTAGATTAGGAGGACACAAACCTTGAATATGAAGCAGAAGAATATGGTGGAGTAGATTATGTTGAGAAGGAATGTGAGCAGGTTGATGTTTAACATGAGACCGAGGAAGTTGAGGAAGAATTTGAAGAGGCAGATGTTGGTTAGGAAGAAGAGGGCAATGTAGACGAGGATATGGATGATGTCATTGAAGATGAGGATAATGAGCATGAAGGTGAGGAACATGCTGACTTGGTATATGCTGAAGAACTAGAGCATCATGATGCCTTCATTTGCTCGTACAATGTATTTTACTATCTTGAACTAAACTCCGTGTTGACCTGGTCCTTCTCCTTTCCAACAGCTTGCAACTATATTAACCTAGATTCTTGGAGAAATTAATGGAAATTAATAAAGTAAAAAGATTGAATATATTCACTCATTGCATATATTCTGTGTTCAGGTTAAAAAAGTTTGTAGATGGTTTTCTGCTTCGTGGGCTGAAGATCGTGTTAGACAGCTTCTCAAGAAGTATGGTGATATTGAGATTATTAAATTCTTCCGCAATATGCCATCTGCCATTTGAAAGGACTTCAAATATATCACATTTGACACCCATGATGCTACAATTTAACGTGCCAAAAGTATAAACAATTCGGAATTGGGCAGATTTCAAAAGGTCCTCCTTTGGTGTTGTGGTTGGTGCCTTTGTTTATCCTATTATGTAATTTACAGGCCAAAGTTTAGTGCCAGATTGTCAAGACCAGGCAAAGGGAAAATGTACCTCATAGTGATTTTAATTCGAGGCATGGTGTTGCATGTGGCTTCAGGGGTCCTTATGCACATCCATGTCTACCATGTGATCCCTGTAAGTTTTGACCTATAGTTTGTGCTGTAAAGAGGCCTTTTACATCCTGGGAGTAACGACGAGCTATGATTACACATCTCAGGGAAAGACCTGTAGCTCCAGTTTTAAGATCATATGACAGCAGACCACCAGGTATGTATCTATGTTCTGAACTGGTCAAGCCGTCAAGCTAAAGATATATTCGTTATGATCTTTAGGAGGGACCCAACATTATAGTTCAGTTGGTGCTAATACAGAGTCTTCAAATTGTTTCTGAATCAACTTAATTAAGTATTGTTTAATGTCAAAAATATTAATTTATTTAAGCCAAAAATTATCATTAACACATCTTTTATAATTTTTAAACTCCTTTTGTATCCACTTAATGTATCATTCCAATTTATATGGATTATATCTATAATGAGATACTCTGCTTGCAGTTCCTTCATACCTCAAGATATCTTGAAGAGGGATTATGGAAAGCAGAGGAGCTTCCTTGGAGTGAAGCCGCTGCAGATTATGGCTCCAGGTTGTTCCCAAGAGACATATATCAAAAGGGTTGTTTACTACTCTTATGGGTCTTGCTATGTTGATTTTCCAAGGGGCACATCTCGTTCCTCAAAGAGAGCTTATGCTGATGATGGTTATAGTCAAAGGTTCGAAAGGCTGCCTCTAAGCTATCGTAAAGGAAGAACTCATGGGGATGACTCTGTCTCAGGGTCAAAAATTTGCTATGAACACTAATTACAGATTTTTCTGTTTGTTAAATGTGTTTAGTTTTCAATATTCGGGGTTATAAGGTATTCATTTCAATCTTCTTATTGTATTGTATATGTTTGTTATTATTATTGGCAGACTTAGTAGACCCAGTATGGAGTATGGTAGCACCAGAAATTTTACTTCCATTCGGGACCTCATGGCCTTTTTAGTAATCATCATGGTATAGTTACGAGGGAGGTAAATCAAACTATTAATTTACAGTATTTTAATAAGAAGCAACTGATAATGGATATAGAATCTATTTTCTGAGAAGTGAAATGCATAAATTGATATTCAACAAATACTCCGATGAGAATTACAATTTACCATACTTCGAGAAGTGTTTTAGCCTCCACTGGACTATAAAACAATTCACTAATTTCATGCGCTACTCCACTGGTTCTTCCCCTTTTAATTCCTTGCACTCAGAAATTCCCAGATTACCCCTCTAGTAACATCTGTTATTTCACCACTTTCTATTGTGCTCCCTTGTTCATTTTTTTAACTTCTCCTCCTAGTGTAAGTAGGCAACACTGAGCGAATTTGCTTCCTTGCAATTACCTGTTGTTATGATATGTTTTTAAGACCGCAAGCAGTATTTTAAAGAAAAAACAACCAAGTTTGGATGTTAAATGCTAGTATGTTTTTTGCCTAAATGGTCTTTTCATGCTTACAGGATCTTACAGCGGAAATAATGCAAATGGATTTTTGGATTGTATTCTTCAAGTTTATAGTGATTACATGTCTCTTAGGGGTGATGTATGCCTCAAATCTCATACATCGTTGAACAAGTCTTTACTCATTCACTACCTGTTCTGCTGCATTAAATGTTTGCATTTGCTTCTTACTGCAGGTTGGTATTTACTACTCATTGTTATGTATGGGTGTGGCTTGGGCGGAAGCGGTTATACGGGTGGTGGAGGCAGTTCTGGATCTTATTATTGAGGTACATCTCTATTATCTTATGGATTATTATAAAGAAGCATCATGACAAGTATATCTCTCCTTGGTTTGGCACTTAAAATATAGTTGTGAGTTGGGATGACCATGAATTAATATGTCAATTTTTATCTCCAAAGGAGCTCTGGATTTTTTGAAAGCATCATACATTTTATTGCTTTTGTCTCCGGTACAATTTTTGATCTAACAAAGAGGGTGCTTTAGGATGTGGAATACTAGTAGCTCGTCTGTTGTGAATCTGGTGATTTGAGAAATTTTCATGTTTCTAAGAAGCCTTGTGTGTTGATTAAAGGATAAAAATAACTTGGAATCTTATCAGGATGGGTGTTTATTGCCAAGTGCTTCTTTGAATATTCTTATCTCTGTATATATCTAAGAAAATTTAAGGTTCTAAGAAAGGCATTTAGTATGTGATTTTTTTAAGCCAAGTTAATATTTTATTATGATGGGCAAAAGCCGTGACTTTCCAGACCACAAGATAATGAGCACAGGGAATAATGGCTAAAGCCTCTAATGCAACAAGCAGTAGTTAAGAAAGCTAACAAACAGCAATAGTCAAAAACACTTAGTTGAAACTAAGTAGACAGCAGTCATAAGACATAAACAGAGTTTACATGGCTAAGCCATCAAGTTTAACATGTTGACAGTATTTGGAGATGGACTTCCATCAAAAGGAGGAGCCTGCAGTGGACGTGGCTGCACTGAATGTGCCATGTCCTCAGGTATTTATGAATGCATGTTTTCGATTTTTATCCGCCTCTTAAAGATCAACTGCATCGTATATTCTAATAGGGAAATATATAAATAAAGCCTCAAGGTGCTTTTTGGTATAATTAGGATGTCATTTTTTGTCCATGGGTTCGCTAAAAAAATATTATGAAGGCGGTATCTCCTTTCTTTGACAAGCTTAATCCGAGTCCTCATAATTTCACAGGTGCAAGGATCTCAAATGTAATTATGGAAAGTGGAGACCTGGTTTCTAACATACACTTAAAGATAGCTTAGCAGATTTTATAAAATATGCATGCAGTGTTGCAACTTTTCACTTCATGAAGATGAGCATGCATCTGGACAATTTGTTTAACGGATAAAATATATGGAAAAAGTTAAGGTTGTTTTACACTGGTTATAAGGATCCTTCGTTCCAAAGAAGTTTAATATAGTTATGGTTCTGATAAACAATCTTTTGGCCGCTTCCAAACCTATATGAAAAAGGCTGTAACCAGCCAAGACATTCTGTTATTGACATTCTTCTACTATTGAACAATGTTGTTATTTTATATTGGTATGGAAGGACCATCATGTGATTGTCTGTAGTTGATGGAGGCCAGGTGTCAATGCTTTGAAATTTGGAACTTTCCTTTGTTCTAAGAGTAGCAGAAGCATTTCATGGGTAACAGTTGGTAGTAACAAATTGATAGTCTTACGATGCTAAGATGACCTTCCCTAAAAAATTCGGATTATGGAGTTTGTTACATGATATAGTTGGAGTTCTAATAGATATAGTACATCTTATTCCTTAGATTTGAGGTTATTTGACTCCAACAACCGCATATGAGTAGTTTCTGTTGGATAAATTCATTTACTGCTGTTGGATGGTACTGAAGAACTTATTGGCTTTACCCTAATAGTTTATGCATTTCTGAGCTACTCTCAGATTATTGCTTCTGCGTAGTGTTATTTTTGGCTGTTGATGTTCATGGCAGCTTTTTGGATAAGTACTTGATAGAAGATTGCTGATGGCATATTACTTGGCAGAATCATGTGTTTATTGGTTTCATTTTGTGTTGGGACTGATTCTTAGTGCCGAGTAAGATATAGCAATTGCGTATGCTGTGATTCTTAGTGCCGAGTAAGATATAGCAATTGCGTATGCTGTGATTCTTAGTGCCGAGTAAGAATTAGTTACATAATAGGTTAAAAGATCTCTAAGGGGTTTTAAATAACTAAAGGGGAACAGCCATAAGTTGTATAGGAGAGATTGTTTGAGCTTTTTAAGTAAAATTGTTAAGTACTAGTTTATTACACATGTTTCCCATAACATTTGCTAGATATTTGGCATTTTGTATATGATGTGTAATTTGCAATTAAATTGAGTTATAAAAATCCCTTTTTGTGTTTTACTCAAAATTAATGTCTTGCATCTTAAAGAAATTATAAATTACAAAATTTAAATATTGGCAGATGCATGTTTTACCTTAGCCGATGCATGTTTTACCTTAGCCTCGTGTTACTAAGGGAAAAGAAAAAGAAGAGTATTCCTCTGGAAAATTAAGGGAACTGATTTTTTTATGTACAATATGACCCTTGAAAATTTAAAAATTAAAGTCCACTCACTTAAGAATTTCAAAAGTTACAAGTGCAATTTGGCTTCCTTCAAATGTTTTATTGGCATGCCACTGCCTATTCATAACAAAAAATTATATGTTTCACATTGTGATTCAATGAAAGGTGAGGATTAGCTGTTGTGACAAGCGACCTCATGCAAATTTTGTTCAACTAGAGTTTCCACCTTTCTTTCACGTATATGAAGAGAAATAAATTGTTTATACATCTTGCGATAATATGAGCATGTTTGTTATGCTTGAGTCCAAATTGACTTGATTAGTCTATTTCTGAGGACAACTTATGCTCAAATAAACTTAGGTTGTGTTTAATTGGTGAGATTGTGCTGGGGAAGGAATGGAATGAAAAGTTATATACAAAATTTATGTAATGTCAAAATATGAGCAATGCGGAAGTAATAAATGGAACTAGTAGAGAGGAGAGAAAAACACGGTAGTAATATTAGAACTACATTGTATTGATTGTGTTTTATTACATGAGAGCATAAGCTCTTATATAGGAAGTAAAACTTGGTTGGTGACCAACCTTGGTTGGTAGCCAACCTTGGTGGACTTGGTTATATTTAACACGCCCCCTCACTCGAAATCCCATCTTCGGATGAAAGACCTATCTAGGGATTGAAGAGTGGACACTAGTAGCCCTTGAGCTTAATCTGAGCGTCCAACTATACCCATTTTATGATCGACCGATCTTGAGTTTATTGAGTCTTTTGGGATACCGGGACTCGAACTTGCGACCACACGGTATATTTTAGGCCATGTCAAAAAAATACATAAGGTGCTGATGAATGCAAGATATAGCAGTGAACTGTGTTGTCTAAAATACAACTACTTCTGCTGCTTTGATTTGTGGCAGTGAACTGTGTGTACATCTGTTATATACACCACTTCTGCTGCTTCGTCTGAATAACGCCCCCTGAACTATTTAATTTGCAGCATCGTAAAAAATTGGAGAGATACCGTAATATCAACAACCACTTGAATACTACACAATTAAATCTATAACCGGGGCAAACTCTTAAACTAAATTGACTATAACAGAATTTTCCCATAAGAAAATAACTGTCAAGTCTGGTGTTTTATGCTGGAATTTTATTAGTGAGTCTCTCCTTAGAAAGCACAACACTGGTATGTATGGTTTGTGATTTTGAATTTTGTTTGGCTGTTTGGAAGATCAAGTCTGGACAGCTTGTGTTTTCCTTGAAAAACCACAAAGCTTCAACTGAAAATCTCGTCCTCTCTACTCCCGCTTTGATACCATGTTAGAATATAGGAACAAGAGAGAACTAGATTGATATTTGGATTGATTGGGGTTATCTTACAAGGAGGGGCAATTGCCTCTTATATAGAACTAAACTTCAACAACCCCCAACAACCATCTACTATTACAACCACCCCCAACAACCATCTACTATTACAACAACTCCCAACAACTCTTTGACACGCCCCCTCACTCGAAATCCCATCTTGGGATAAAAAACCTATCTTGGGATTGAAGAGTGGAACACTTAGAAGCCCTTGAGCATAATCTAAGCTTCCAACTAGACCCATCTTTAGGATTGAAATTGAGATGATAGTGAATAAACATGAGGGGGTAGAAAATTCTATGATGAAGATTGTAGGGAAAATGAGGAAGAAGTAGCATATATTCTTTTCAAAGTGACGGGGTTTAGAATTCTAGTTTATATTCTTAGGAAAGTAATGCAGGAAGGAATAGAAGATATAGATATTTTCCCCAATATATCCCAAATAAGAGTACAAATCTCTTTGCATTCCATTCCATTCCAGTAAGCACAACCTTATAATTGAATTTTCGAAACAGACAATAAGATGTAAACAATAAATTTCAAGTTGAACTATTTAAACATATAACGAGATTTAAGTTATAACCTAACAGTTGAACTATCTCAAAAGTTAATAACTTGTAAGGATATAAAAGATGTTTACTTCTAAATTATAACATAAACTAACAAATAGTCATAAAAATGTTAGCCAAAGAGGCCCTAGATTTTTTTTTTCTTTTTTGACATATTCGGGAGAAAAACCTTGAGGTTTATGTAAATTTTTCTCCACATTTGTTTTGGAATTGATGTGGTGGTTTGTAGGACAATTGATATAACAAGATTCTTGTCTAGATAAGGTCTTGCAACAAGGTCTCCCATCCCAACTTGGTCGTAGACCACCAGAAAATATAATGGGTATTGCATTTATAGTCTCTCACCTTTCCGAGGACGACAATGGAGTAGATACGAGTAATTGAAGCAGAGAAAGTTTACGTGTGCACCCATCCCAACTCCGTAAGTTGACTTATGATATAGACCACCAGAAAATATCATGCGTATGCATTAATAATCTCACCTTCCGGAGTAAGTAAAATTGAAGTGCGAGAATTATGTCAACTTGTCAGACAATTATAATTCGAGAATACATTGACTGCGTGAGATAATGTTGACAATTTCTTACACATATATAACTGGGACTTGATAATCTTGACAATTTCTAGTTGTGTATGATCACATGAAAATATAAGACATCGATAAGTAACTAGTCAATGAGAGAATCATGAGAAAGAAAGAGCAAGGTTTATAGTTTGAGTGTTATCTGAATATGTAAACTTTCATAATGTATCTATTGGTAGAGAGATTAGATTCTTAGTTTTACACCTTCGATTAAATTTACAAAATGAAGTATGAAATTATTTTCTTAATAACCTCAACTGTAGATTATGGTTCTCTAGACTCCCACAGAAAAAATTCATTTTCACAATACCTTAAGTTACATTGTTAATTTTTTACCGATGAAATGACACATATATTATGTTACTAATTGAGTCAAGGGGCTTATCTGTACTTCTGCTAGGCTTATGCACTAGTTCTTTGTGGATCTTTTGTAAGTCATACAACATTAAATATTTTCTAATCCCCAATTTATTTTTGTAATTTTTCCTCTCGAACTCACTCGAAAGTCAGCTTGAGGCAATTATTTCGGAACACTAACATTTAATATAAGCTACATGACGTAATATCTTACTCATGTCTACCTAATGTTTTTGGGACCACCTAGTGCTATACATTTTTCATCTATAAAAGGAATACAGCATAAATGCATAATGCATCACATATGTTATAAGAATGAGTGAATATTATTGGAGGGCTCGTATGGAGCTAAAACTTGCATATCTACTTGGGAAATCTTTTTGTGCTTACATCTATGGAACGATTACAGTAACATGTAATGGTGTGGAGACTGTGCTCTTTGACGCACCCAACAATAGTCCTGTTCAATTATGGGTTGGTCAATGCATCCCCCTGAAAACATCGAGTGTAAAGCTACTGGTTAACACAACCTTCACAGTTAGTTGTGATATTTATAATGCTAATTGGGCTGGTGATAGGAGTGATCAGTTGCTTGAAAATGTAACAACTGATCTTCCTCCTCCACAATCCATATCTGAGATAGCTCACAGCTATGATTTTCCTGGACAGAGGGGTGATTTGCTTGTCAATATCTATTGGTCAAGGGTCTGATAAGGATCAATATATCTGTGCAGGTGTATGTAATATTAAATAAATGATGTATTGTTCTGTAGTAGTTTGTCTGCAGGATTTGCTTGGCTTCCTATATGTATGCCACAATTTTATCCTGTTGCCTGGCTTCAGCAGTATATCTTATAAAAATATATTAGAATGCCTTCTATTGTAGAGTTCTTGTCACTGATATGAGGTATCTATCACTGATCGATCTATTTAACCCCACTAGTTTAGATGTTGTGGTTCACTATTAGGCCATTGCTCCTACATGTGTTGTTCTTGACCAAGATGTTCAAGCAAAGTTCAAAAGACCGGTCCAACTATATATGTGGCGCACCAATGGTTTATTTCATGCAATTTTAGATTCATTTCATTTTATTGAGCAATTAGAATTTGAAACATTTGCGAGGTCTTTGTTTAAATTATCGGGCCACATAATGGATTAAACAATCTCTAAGGTCCTTGGAGAACTTAGTTGACACTTTGTTAAGGTCCTTGAAGAGGTCTTCTGAGTTTTTTATAAAGGTCCTTAATTGATTTTTTATGTTCCTTCATTAAGGAGAGCATAAAATTGTATAAAGAAAATGGTGTTGATTTGAGATGTTGAATAAGTGAGGATTAATTCTATATAAAGATATATAGGGTTTGAATTAATTAATGTAATGTGAATTACTTCTCTTTTTAGTGGAAACAAGAACCATTGAGAGGTAATGTTCATGTGGTTTTACTGTTCCAGATTCTGGGTATACATGTACGAAGTTAATACGTTCAATTTGATGACAATGGTCCATTTGGAGTTACGAAATTTGATTATGGTTTCAACACATACGCAACTCGTATAGTTCAAGACACCATTTTAGTCATGTATAATGTTGATCCTTAGTGATTCTCATGGTTCTCGTTTTATTTGGTTTATATTTGAACCGGTTTTTCTAGTGAGTTTTATTGGCATATGTGTATTGTCTTACTCTAACCAATTCATTTGGAGAACTAGGAGAAGTCTAAGCATTTCCATTCTTTGTGGTGTAATATACTAGATTTGCTTAATTTGATTGATTAAAATCAGTATTCATGGCTAATGAGAAAATGTATTTAAATTGCAGGTACAATGGAAGTCGTTTCTAGTCCACGAGCAAGAAAGTAAATGTACAAAGACTCAACATGAAAACCTTCAAGGGTAAAATCACATATCCAGTTATACAAAATTGTACAAAAATAAAATAATTCTTCATATATTTCACAGTTTTTAGGTTCTATAGATTGCATTGATCCTCGAGTTTTAACACATTTAATACTTCCTATATATTTTTAATATGTTTGACTTTTTTGCACACATTTCAAAGTGTTTTGAATGCATAGTAAGTATCATTTAATAGTTTCTGTGAAGAAAAATACTTAACCTATATTGTAATTCACACAATTCTATAAACAATAAATAATGGTAACTATATGTTCAAAACATTTCATAATGTGTCCAGAAATGTCAAACACACATTACTAGAAAACAGAGGGAGCAAGTATTCGCTATGATTTTTAGTGTTAAGTAATAGTGGGACACAGTAATACAGATCTTTGAGGTCCTTCAAGAATTCAACTGAGACTTTATTAAGGTCTCCGTGGAGCTCAACCACATATCTTTATTCACAAAAAGAAAATTAATAAATATTAATTATATGTGGTCAAAATATTTTGAAATGTGTGCTAAATGTCAAACAACAAAGATAACTAAAATGTCAAAATAGTCGGATTCAGTAATATAGATCTTTGAGGTCCTTCAAGAATTCAACTGAGACTTTATTAAGGTCTTTGAAGAGCTCAACTTACACTTTATAAAGGTATTTGAAGTATTCAAGGAGAGCATATGGTTGTGTAGAAGTAACTGTAACGCGCCTCTGTTCCTTAGTAATCGTCGCTTCAGGCTTTTTGCAGGATTTCAATATGTCAGTAGTCATTTTCAACTTTCTGCAGATAATAAACATGATTCCAAATTAACCACTTTTTTTTTGTTTTTTAATTACAAATTGCCCACATTTTTCTTATGTTCCTTCTTAATACTTATAGGCCTAAACTGGAAAGGACTACTGATATGAAATGGAACAAGGGGAGTATTAATAAACTCAAGCAATCATGGAATATTTCTGTCTTCATGTGTTCCTGAACACTATAGATGCCCTGTACAACTTATGTTGGCTTTTTTTTTTTTTTTTTTTTTTTTTAGTGTAAAGGAAGGGGTTTTTGGTATTGGAACTGACCTCGTTGTCATGAGTTGTGAGGTGGGGGACAAGACTTCAACACTAAGTTGTTCCTGACCATTAAATTGAGTACATGGTTTTATAAATGAAACTGATACTGGTGCTGCCTCTGTTTCTTAGTAATTGTCGTTTCAGGCTTTTGCAGGATTTCCTTATATAGACATTTTCAACTTTCTACATACTGATTTTTTTTTTTTAATTAGAGATAAGAACAATTCCTTTATTGGATGTAAAAAAGTTTTTAGTAAAGATGGGGTTTTGCACATTTTATTCAACTCCTAATAAAGGTTGATTATGACAACATTTGTTACTTTTGTAATATATAGATCCTTTCTTTGCAAACAATATGTATATGTAGATTGTTTTTTTTTTTTAGTTTTTTTTACTTTTGATGTAAAGTCATCCTGTAGTTGGAATCTATAGTTGGAATGACTGTGCAACTTGTAAATGAGAATTCAGAGCATCTCAAATGCATAATCAACGATTGTGTTCATTTCGCATGAATGGATGGTGCCAGAATGGTGAGGAAGGAATAAAGTGATAAAGGAAAGGAATGAGAAAGGAAAAAAATGATCATTCCATTTTTGAATTCACTTTTTTGGAAGGAATGGAATGAAAAATGATAATAATTTTTTTTATTAATTTTAAAAGCTCATATATTTTTTAGTAGAGAAAATTACCAAAATAATCATATTTGAGTATGTCTGGCCCTATTTACCGATCTAATACGGCGTTTCGTGTGAAGTATCACTGGCTAATACAACGTTTCGTGTGCCGTATCAGCAGCTAATACGGCGTTTGGTGTGTCGTATCAGCACCTAATATGGCGTTTGGTGTGTCGTATCAGCGTTGATACTTCACACGAAACGTCGTATCAATGTTGCTCTTACAGGCCCCACCAGGGGTACTAGACTTTTAACCTAATACGTTACACCAAACGCCGTATCTTGATGTTGCGGCACATGAAACGCCGTATCAGATGATGATACGGCACACGAAACGCCGTATTTGAAGGATACGGTGCACGCAATATCGTATCTCGTCGGTATTTAGGGCCAACTTTTCCAGAATCAGTAATTTGGGCAAATTATTCCCAAAAATGATTATTTTGGGTCTTCACCCTTTCTACTAAACTTATATGTTTTTACATAATTTTGATTTAATAGTAATTCTAGTAGTTTTTTATCTTAACATTAATCAAATTTAAAATATTATAAAATGTACGTTGCTATATTTTCATGACTCAATTTCTTTCAAGAATGATTAATCGATTATTTGTTTTTTTATTGAGAAATCAAAACAAAAAATTTATTTGAAAAAATAATTACAATTTAGCTAGAAGAAAGATAGAACAAATGTTACCAACAAATGGAAATTTATCATTTTAAACAATCTTTTATGAAAAAATTAAATCAGGCCTAGTGCATGTGAATACGAAACAACAAAACATCGTTTGTAATAATATTTGGGACACAACAAGCAATAATTACAACAATTATTAGAAACAAGTTTGCAATTTCATGATTTAAAATGATAAAAAAGGAGCTTCATTGAGGTCAAATAATATTCCATTGCTGAAACAAAATGTCATGTCAGGAAATTTCTTCCATATGTTCCAAATTCATTATTTTACTTTCCTCCTATCTTTGAAATAGTTTGAGAAACAATTCACAACAAGAAAAAGGCTAACAGCGACCGACTATATCAACGATCGAGACTACAAGAAAAACAGTTCCTGACAACACTCATCTCAGACAACGCTCAGAAAAAAAAGTGTTGCCCGAAATCAACAGACAACGGTTTTTTTCCGTCCATAAAATAGTATTGTTTGATCCATGATTAGTACAACGGTTTTAAAAACCATTGTATATTTGTGGCCATGAAAATCGAATCAGACAACAGTTATGAATGTGATGTTGTGCAAATAAGGAGGTTTACACAGCTGTTTTCATATACCATTGTGTTATTACAATTCATACAACGGTATAATTAATCATTGTTAAATCGTGTTTAATGAGACAACGGGTCATCTAACCGTTGTTTGAGCGAACTCAATCAGACAAGTGTTTTCATATACCATTGTGTTATTACAATCCACACAATGGGTAATGACCGTTGTCTGAAGAGTTGTCAACAGACAACGATTTTTATTGAAGAGTTGTCTGAAATGTCGTCTTACTAGACAACGGTTTTTATGAAACCGTTATCTGAATTACAAAAAATTTTGAATTGAATTTGGTGGGAAATAATGAAATATTTGGTGGGAAATAATGAAAGAATTTGAATTGAATTTGGTGGGAAATAATGAAAAAAATGAATTAGATTTTGTGGGAAATAATAAAATAATCATAATTCAATCAACTAAGTTACATTTATTAAATAATTAAATCAATTAACCATTAATTGAAATTAATTAAACTAATTAAAATATTTAATTCTTAATTAGTTTTAAAATTAAGTAAGGTAAATAAATAAAATGATTTTTAACTTTAAATATTTAAATAAAAAATTTAGAAAACAATTCCAAATTTAACTTCAATTTTTAAAACAATTTTCAGATTTTAAAAGAAATTTAAATCTTTTAAAACTTAATAAAAGAACCAAAAGTATCAAAATGAGTGTTTTATTTTTTGATTATTTTGTCCCAACACTAAAATGAGTGTTTATTAACTTTTGAGAAATTTTTCAAAAAAATTATTCAGTGAATCTGGATCATGTCTCGTTATATGAAGCATCACTTTACTACGTTTTTGTCAAAATTTCGTACAACCCGACTTTTTTATTTTTTGATTATTTTTTCACAACACTAAAAATAAGTGTTTATTAACTTTCGTACGGTTCGATCATCGAAGAAATCATTCAAAAAAATTATTCAGTGAATCTGGATCGTGCCTCGTTACAGGAAGCATCACTTTTACTATGCTTTTGTTAAAATCTCGTATAACCTGACCTTTTTATTATTTTTTCCCAATACTAAAATGAGTGTTTATTAACTTTCTTACGGTCCGATCGTCGAACAAATCATTAAAAAAAACTATTCAGTGAATCTGGATCGTGCCTCGTTACAGGAAGCATCACTTTTACTACGCTTTTGTTAAAATCTCGTACAACCTGACCTTTTTATTTTTTGATTATTTTTTCCCAACACTAAAATGAGTGTTTATTATGTTTCGTACGGTGCGATCGTCGAAGAAATCATTCAAAAAAAACTATTCAGCAAATCTGGATCGTGCCTCGTTATAGGAAGCATCACTTTTACTACGCTTTTGTTAAAATCTTGTACGGCCTGTGTAACATCCCACATCGATTAGAATAAGAGTGTTTGGGGCCTTTACAGATACAAGTCAATAACTAATGTGTACCAATTTTCTAGCACTTTTGGACTAACTTGTGATAGGTTGTTGGGTCCGGTATGCATTCGGTTGTGGGCTTGAATGTTATAAATGGTATCATAGCTCTGCCCGACCGGAAGTGCAGAGGCACTGCCAGGGTTTATTAAGTTTGTGTGTGGGCTCGACGAGGACGTCGACCCTATTAGAGGTGGTGTTTGTAACATCCCACACCGATTAGAATAAGAGTGTTTGGGGCCTTTATAGATACAAGTCAATAACTTTGTAACATCCCACATCGACAAGAATTTTGGGGCCTTTATAGATACAAGTCAATAACTAATATGCAACAATTTGCTAGCACTTTTGGACTGACCTGTGGTGGGTTGTTGGGTCCGGTATGCATTCGGTTATGGGCTTGAATGTTATAAATGGTATCATAGCTCTGCCCGGCCGGAAGTGCAGAGGCACTGCCCGGGTTTAGTAAGTGTAGGCTCGACGAGGATGTCGACCCTATAAGAGGGGGTGTTTGTAACATCTCACATCGATTAGAATAAGAGTGTTTGGGGCCTTTATAGATACAAGTCAATAACTAATGTACACCAATTTGCTAGCATTTTTGGACTGACCTGTGGTGGGTTGTTGTTTGTAACACCCCCGTCCCACATCGAGGAGATTAGGGACTTTAGTTTAGTTTATAAGGCAAAGTACTACTACTAATTGCACCATCAAATCATGATATTTTGGGGGCCTGTGGTGGGCTTGTGGACTACCCAAGTTGGCTGCATTTAGGCTAGTTTGCTTTGGCTTATTCCGGATTCGGAATCGTGACTCGACCCGATTTTTGAAAAGACTCAGGATTTGACCTGGGTTGTCACATATGGTATTAGAGCCGACTCTCTAAAGCTTGATTCGTCAAGTTGATGGAGGTGGGGACACGAAGGCTGGTGGTATTATCACACAATGGATAGAGATCCGGAGGTAGGGACACGAAGCCAGCCGGTATTATTCCACAATGGCTAGAGAGGAACGATCTTGGACCTATGGGATATCCGTTCAGGCCTGACGAGGATGTCAGGAGTTAAAGTGGGGGAGTTTGTAACACCCCCGTCCCACATCGAGGAGATTAGGGTCTTTAGTTTAGTTTATAAGGCAAAGTACTACTACTAAGTGCACCAACAAATCATGATCTTTTGGGGGCCTGTGGTGGGATTGTGGACTACCCAAGATGGCTGCATTTAGGCCAGTTTGCTTTGGCTTATTTCGGATTCGGAATCATGACTCGACCCGATTTTCGAAAAGACTCGGGATTTGACCTGGGTTGTCACATAAAAAGTTGTGGTTTGTGGGAATTGAACTTGGATCTCCAAGTTAATTCACAAAGCTTTTTACCATTGTCATCTTTAAATCTAATGTCATGGGTTCAATTCTCATCCCATTATAATTTTTAAGAATAAGAATAAGAATAAGATGCCGGTCGCTGGAAAGTGTAGCCGTAGATCAAGACTGTGGTATTTATAAAAATTTCGTTTCTATTTCCGTTTCATTTTTCTGTTCTGTTTCAAATTCTGAGTTTGTAAAATATAAACTTTGGGTTGAATCATTTCGCAAAAAGGCTTTCGAAAATTATTATTATTTTGAGAAAATATGTTTTATTAAAACGCCCACTGATTTTTGAGAATATCTGTAAGGCAATCTGTTACTTGCTGAGCTTTGTAGCTCAGTCTTTTCTAATATTTCAGGTTCGTACATTGTGGAAGCTTATTGAGAATGTGGACGTGAACTTGTGAATTTCGTGCAACGTGATTTGATGCAATTTATTGGATAAGATTTATCGTGCTATTAGAATATATTTTGCTAAGTGCTAGATCTTGTTTATTAAATTTGTGGAGCTGCGTCTCCGATTTTATGTTTTTGAATATTAAGTTTGACCGCTGCTTTGACTTTTGTGGAAATTTTGATTTATTTGAATAAAGAATCTATTTTATTTTAGTTTCGAATTTAGATTAATAGTCCCAA